>VRYO01001463.1:32925568-32972774 GCA_009812075.1 Sialia sialis
TAGTATATTCTGTCTCTTGTTGAAGACCACACATGAAAAATGTCATACTCAATACTTTTGTTTCACAAAACTGATATACAGAAGAGTTTGGGCTTTCAAAATCAAGTCTGAATGTGGATTATAGCTATAACCATGGAATTGCTACCACAGCATCATAAAACAGTACAAAAGACTGTCAAACTTTCAGCACTTGAAAAGAAAGCCTTATTTAAAAAATCTTTCCATATGTTAATCAGATGTTCACACTACTTTGCTTTATTTTGATGTTAAATCTACCCAGAGACAGATATTATTATATTCAACCGCCATCAAGTGGCATCAACTTTGTGGAGAAAACTGAAAGGATATAAATGTATCTTTATAATGTATGTGCTAAAAGGAGCTTTGCTTTGTTAAACTGGCTTGGAACAATTATGCTGCTAAGTGAGAGCCACATAAAGAAAGATGCATATGTGCAACAATAATGAGAACAAAACTAAAACTAGTTCAAGGACCTTCAGAGTTTTTTTCAAATCTTAAAGTATGTCATCTACTGGAAATTTTCTCAGGCAAATAGCTAAGGAAGAGTAAATCACTGATTAAGAACTTATTTATGAGGGAAGAGAGTACAAAGAAAGTAATAGAGATCAAAATAAAACAAAGAATAGTAGAACAATTCCATTTGTCCTAAGACACTTTACATTTACTATTCTTCCATATACATATTTCTGGAAGTTCATGTCTCTGCATTTAAGAACATTTAATGAAAGTGAAAATGCACACAGTGACTACACAATTAAACAATAAAATTATACAATCACTGTGATTCCTGTGTAGCACAGATTATTTAAGATCCTTTGGTTAGTCATTTAGTTATCAGAAACCAGATTATAGCACATTTTTTCTTATAATCTTGATACTGCTTCAGACACGGAAGTATTTCCATGAGAAGTATTTCACACTAGAATTATCTGTTGAAACTGCCCACCAGTTTAAGCCTGTCTTTTTAACAGCTCCTATCTCTTGGCTCTTTAACTTAAAATGAATATCACAAGGGGCATTTAGTCAAAGCCTACAGACAGAGATTTTGTACACTTTCAAGAACCATAAAGCAGCAAAATTTTGTTCAGGCTGATAGCATAGTCTTCAAGCAGAATCAGATACTCAGAGGCATGGACAAAACAAGAAACATTTGTATCATTACCTCATCATCCTCTCCTGACCACTTTTGAGCAATAGATGGGATAGAATCCTCTCAGTGTCCTTTTGCTGGGCTCAATTTCTCCACAACATGGAGCTTCTCTCATCTTGGCTTTTTCTCTAACTTCTCTGAAGTTGGTGGAGTCCTTTTGATTTATAATTAGAAGTGCTTTTCTTCTTCTTTCTGACTCCAAGGTCCTTTTATGTGTGACTAACTTGGTCAATATGTTTTTAAAGTGCTTTACTTTCCCATTGAGAAAAATGTAACTGGGGCAAAACCTACCCTTCTGGAGTCAAACTACAGAAAAAAATTAGCTTCTTAAGGTACTTCTGTATTAGTTACGGGCCCTGTGTTCACATATCTACTAACATAATTCCATTATAATTATACAGACATGGAGAGCTCTCCTCATCTATTTTTCTAACACAAGGAGTTTGGGGAGGCAGCACAGCAGCCTCTGTAGTAGTCATTAAAGATGCCTTAGTCTCAACTACTGTTCAAAAGCTGTGGGTCTTGCAGGCTGAAGCATCATGTGCTGCAAATCTGAAATCTCTGTTGCAGTCTTTGTCCATTGATTGAATCAGGAACAGATAATGATATTCCATGCTCTCCCTGATCTAATATTACATGCAAAATAGTAGTTAATGTAGTAGCTTCTTTGAATTTTCGCCACAGTTGTCAGACAGGACTCATGCCATAGAGGAGGACTTGGTAAAGGAGTGGAAGGTAACACTGAGCAGAGCACTGCTCCCTAAGGAGATGGGTATCATGAACTTAAGGACTAGAGCTGGTTTAGCTGAGAACAAAACCAATGTATTTCAAAATCACTGTGAAGGGTTTTTTCAAGTATCACTAGGAATGAAATATCTGATCTGGGGAAAGGGATGTGTGCTCTCTTGGACTTGAAAAGTTTTGGAAGTTTTGTAGGCAAGTTCATGGGACAGAATTAGCTGAACTGACTTGCTGGGAATTTCCCTTTCTAAAGTCTGGCTGGACTACCACCATGCTCCAGCTTTCTCCAGCTGTCAGAAGAGCTCTTTGTGGCTATTGGGGGATATCAGTGTGAAATCAACTGTGAAATGAAAAAGACCTATAACTGAACATTCTCTGGCAGTTTGTCTAGTCCAAATCAAGAAGCAGTGATTAAAGAGGTTGCTATAAACAGCAAGAATACCACACCCTAAACTATTTGCTTGCACTTTGAACCAGAGCATTACAGAGCAAATGCATGACTTACGTTGTAGCTTCATGTTGTCTCTAGGAAACCTTTCATAGGGTTAATGGATACAGCTGTCACCCTTTGAGATGAACTGATCAGCTGAGTTTAGCAGGAAAGCTGCAGCTATTGCATTCAGCTGGGTCAATACTTTTAGAATAGTTCAGGCATCTAATTCCCACATCAGTTTTGCTGGACAGTAACACAAGCAGAAAGTGAGAAAAAGCTTCTGGGGCTAATGTGCAGATTTGCACTGTGATACAGCTAAAACCACAAAGAAACGTGGGTTCCAAACCCCAGTACATCAGGGACAAACTAGGAGAGAAGCCCTGTGCTATGCTTAAGTTAGTGTTTTTCTCTTATGAACTACAAACTCATGTTCTGAATACAAGTATATTTATTATAAGTCATAACACCAACACCACAAGGAATAACAGCAACATCTTGAGTGAATCTTGGCCATTATAAATTAATTTTTCTGTAGTAATAAGTTATCAGCTTTTGCTCTCTCTGGCAAGGAAAATCCACTTGCAGAAAACGTACTTAATCATAAAGCAAAGTTTATGTCGCATGAGAATACTTTTCTTTATTATTATTTTTTTAACAATTTCAGCTGGTTTAACATGCAATAATCCTTCTTAGAAAAGCTTGCTTCACAAATAGAAATATGGACCAAGCAGGCTTATTTCTCAGGTTTTCAAACTTGTGATTTTTACTAAAAGCATGAATTTTAATTCTGATGGTGCTCTTAACAGAGAGGACTAATTTTAGTTCCATGTACTCATAATGATTAGGAATTCCACTGGAATGGAAAACCCAGAAAAATTTGCCTCACAACTATCCCCATCCTCAAGACACATAATGATATCTGTTTCTAAATCTAAATCTCTTTGTAAATCTCAGTTCTGGCTTTAGGGCTTGTTGCTTAGGCATTCTTTTTTGTTTGCAGAATTTCTGATCTTTATCAGCATTCAACACTTCTGAGTGAAAGGCATTTCTGTTGAATGGCCCATGTACCTCCACAGCTGTTTGCAACCTGCCAAGTGGAAATATGGAATGTTCTTTCTTTTCTCTCCATTGTGATTTAAATGATGAAAGGAGGGCTCATTGCCAGTAAAGATGCAATTGAATATACAAATCACCTTGTCTCACAAAAACAGTTAAAGCCAATAAAACCCCAAGGATCTTAATTTAAATCCAACTAATTCCGTTTTCATTTATGAACTAGCAATAATGTTCTTGAAAGCTTAGTTCGGAATGAAATATTATTCAGTTATGGTAGATGTGAGAGAATGAAGAAGCGGAGGGACAACAGGGAGGGGAAATGCCATCCACTGGGCAGAACCAGGGTGGCAAAGAGAGTAGTGAGAACTGCAATAGGGGAAATGGCAGCTAATTTATGCTGAGATGTGCAATTTAACTTCCAAACCCTCTCTCTAACACCTTTTTATTATTGTGTTCAGTTTTCCAAATAAAATAGGATTGTGCAGTTAGAAACTTCTTATCTGATCAGATAAATCTACTGACAAAGTAACCATAAACTGAGCAAATTGACAGCTGCTATTGTGGTTGCTGGAACTTGTGAGCTATTTCCTCTTGTGAGGCAATGTACTTTCATGGCATATAAACTAAAATTACACAAACAAAAAAGAAACCAAGTTGAAGTTAATTATTACAATAGATGTTCATAGTTCTGAGGAAAGGTGACAGCATGATTTTGCTTTAAATACTTATTTGTATTTTGCCCATCAATAATAGCACTATGGATTTATCTGTAAGAATTAGGGGTAATTACTGGGATTGCACAATCATTTAAATCCACCCTCAACAGTAGTGGATTTTGTCAGTTACTGAACTGGAGGAGCTCATCCTGCTAAAGTAATCCTACCACTTACTTGAAAGGAACCACTGACATAACCTCTTCTAAAACTTCCTTGCATCTTCATAGTCTTAGGCTTCTCTTGGTATTCTTCTTTTCTTTTTTGATTTCTGTATATTCACTTTTTTTTCTTTTTTTTCCCTCCTTCAGCATACAAAATCTAAGGATATTCTTCCCTAAATCTAGCAACAGATGAGGACAGCTGCAGATAAAGCAACTTGCTGAAACATCAGCTGCAGCCAGCAGTTCCAGCTTGTTGGAACACCATCTATATGCTTGAGAGACTTTCTGGAACCATACAGCACTATGGATGACTGCTAGGGGAGTCATAACATAAGACATGCAGATGTTCCTACTTACTCCACCCAGTCACAGTTTATTTAATACACTGAACTATCTTAGCTTCTGAAGGAAGCAAGAAATGATAAGCATTAAAATGCCATGGGCCATTAGTTCATGGCATGTACTTCTCCCTTGGACAAAAAATCCTGATACCATAAGAGCCAAACAACAACTGAGGTCTTACTTCAGTGCAACATCTCAATGAAAGAATACACCTGGGACTTTCTGTCCCTCAGATATCTGTTTACATCAGAGCAGAGTCAAAAAAAAACAAACAAAACCAAAACAGAACAGCAGTGAATCATTAGTAAAGTCTTTGCTAAAGCTACAAGAGGCCTGAGAGGCTGATGGAAAATTTTACTGATTATAGAAGAAGCCCACTTCCTTTTTCCTTTTTTTTAATGTCTCCTTGCACATTTAAACTGTAATGTACAGATAGGGTGAAATGTGAAGTAGATGCATACGGATGCTAGGTTTTAAGTGTTAAAATAGAAATGCTGAAACCCTCTTCCCCTCTCTTCATCACTGTGAATGCTTATGTTCCCAGAGCCACAGCCTGGAAAAGAATAGATAGGAGACAAACAAGGAAAATATGGAAAAAATTATCTCCTGTGTGCTTTTTATTCAGGACATAGGGTTTGAAGGCACAACAGAGAAAATTCCATGTTGTGAGGGAGGTCTGGAAAGCCTGGGTCTGTGTGAAGTTTTCCTTTTTGTAGTGCCCCAAATTAGATGATGAGCAAAGCTCTTGGGCCAGCTGTTCCCAGCCTCAGCAAAAGTGGGTGGAATGTAAAGCTGTTCAGTTCCACGAGTTTCCTCAACCTGCAAATCCTTATTGGTTTACAGGAAGAAAGAAAATTATTTCAACATCCTATCTGTAAAAGGCCCAAAACCTTTCTCTCTTATCTTTGCTAAATATCTTGGGAAGATTCATGCTATGAAAAATGCAGTAGTACACAAGTAAAACCCAAAGGAGACTTCCAAAAGAGATCTCATTTTAGCACAAGACTGTTCCACTTGCCTCCATTTATTAAAATACATGTATTTATCTCTCAGCCATTCCCTACTTCAGATGAATGTTAGTACTAACAACTAGGGAAAATAAATCACAAGCATCTGAAATTCCAGAAATAAATTGCCAAGAGCCAAAGCTTGAACCTATCTAATCAAGTTGATATATCATCTACCTCAACTTCATGAGCACCACACCAAGACCTTGAAGTAAAGCTCAGAGTGACAGACACCACCATGGCATCCTAAAAGTACTCAGTGGCGGCAGTGTGTACTGTCCAGTGTCTCTGCCATGGTCACCTGAAAGCTGCTCAGGCAGTGCTCTCAAGAGCTCTCTAGTTTTTCCTGCCTTTCTAAAAGAGACCAGGGAGATTTATTCTCCCCCTCCCTTTTTCACACAGTAGAAGAGTGGTAATTAGAAAGCTGAAGTGCAATATCCTCCTGTCATGCAGGCAGGCAAACCCCTATTTCCCAGGAAGCTCTTTAACCACAAGACTATAAACATCAGGCTATAAACAATGCACAAGGGTGGGGTGGGAGGGAAGAAGTTCTCACTTTGAAGATAACTCACTGTGAAGGCATCAGATCTACATTCATCGTGCCAGAGGGGAGTGTGACAGTGAGCAGACCTGGAGGGTGGCAGGGTCTCACACTTGGAGAGAAAACTGTGTATACCAGGTTAGAGCTTCATGTTATAAAAAAGGGAGAGAAATTCCAGATACCTTTCAGCAGAGTTTGATCCTTTTGTAAAGCAGTTATTAATACTTACACTTTGCATAAGAAGGATATCAGGATATCCAGAAGAATATCAGGTATCAAGTGCCTACAAATACTTTACATCCTGGAGGCACACAAAAGGGCAAGGTGCCAGACAAAAGCAGCTAGCCTTAGATGGCTGTATTATATACTATATACTATATACTATATTATATATTATATTATATACTATATTATATATTATATTATATACATTGGATCCCTCATCTTTGTGCCAGACCTACCTCCCACATTAAATGTAGCCCAATCTTTACTGTGAACATGAGGTCAGGTATCCATAAGCAGACCTGTAATAAACTGCTAAATAGATTCATGGCTTGCAAACTAGCTGTCTCACTGTCCTCCATATTGCAACATTACTGAAATTCATCCAGACACTTTTTAACTGTCCTGTAATTGGAGGATTTTTAAAAGAATTTGGGAATGTTAGCAATCAAAGCGTCTGCCACTGCAAAACTAGAAATATAAAATTGTCTGTGTTCTTCTGTAAAATGTAATTTTGCTTGAATTTACTCCCACCAAATAACGGATGTCATGCCATTCACTTCAAAGTGGGATCAGGACTTAGATGCTTCATAGGAACTGGATAGATTGTTTTACCTCTCAACGGATCATGGAAGACTTGGTTAAAACAGACGGGATTTAATCGAAATGCTTACATTAACAAGCTTGTTTACAGGCCCACAGGATCACCTGTGCAACCTCACTAAATTTGGAGAAGGAGAAAACATGAAAAGGTAAGCAGAAATAAAAGCTGTCTTGTTTTAAATTATCTCTCTTGATAAATCAAAAAGTTCAAACTAAAATAACAAACCCAAAAAACCAAAACTAGGAAGTCTGAACTAACTGTTTAGTTGCACACAATAGCCAAATGAGATCAATAGAAGATTTCCAGGATGATTTGCAATTACTGGAATAAATGCTAAACCTTTTAAAATTGTCACAATATGGGCAGTAAGTTCAGAAGAGCATGTTGTGGAGATTGACCCTCGCACAAGTGCATGGATGAGAATGGATAGAGAGCTGCTGACAGTCTTTGCAGCATGAGTGCCAGCACACTTGGCTGGCCAGTGTTCCCTCACGACCTGTGGTTACCAGATGTGCAATAGTTGTCTCATGATAACCTTCTATCTCTGCTTTTCAAGCTCTAAGGATGAGTTTATTTTTAAGAGGTAGTTGACAGTATAGGAAACAGACAGGTTTCTCTTTCAGGATCAGCTAACCACATGCAGATGTGTCTGCCAAGTGCCTAATCTCTTTCATAAAAATGATATCTTATTCATCCCTAGCGCAGGAATCTCTTCATGTTTTTCATCCAGTGCCATCTATAATGGTATTTATCCCTTTCTAACCCTTTCAGTCAGCACCCTAAACCACTTCCATTGCAAACTGGGGTGGAGCAAAAATAATTCCTAGGCAAAGACCCTTGTTTCATGAAGGGACAAACATCCCTTAACTGTCTTCCAACCAGTGTGTAAATGCCTCACATGTACTGCCTTAGCATTCCATGAGGCCAGCTGTTGGGACAGGCCTGAATCTAAGGGCATGTCTCACTAACTTCTTTCCTTTGGTAAAAATGTACCAAAATCTAAAAGTCTTGAGTTTCTCTTTTTGCCTCTACACCTTTGGACTTCAACATAGAGGTAGCCTCAGTCACTAATAGCAGCCAGATGACCTTCCCCTTTCACAGGTCTCTTATTGGGTTACACATTTTCAGTAAAGTCTCCATAAAAGTGGCTGAAAAGACTGTTCATAAAAGCTATCTGATATATAATACCTAGTCCATAGATGGAAGTACTGCAGCACTGTAACACTTAAAAGGATCTGATCGAACAAAATTCACATCATTTGCAAGATTTGCTCATGGCCTCAAACTTTCCTTGGTAGATAGATACTTCTTTTCTTGTGGTTTGGAATCAAAGGCATCCAGCTATGGTCATTCTTTGCATCTTTTCATCTGGATAATATTTACAGCTCAGAACAAAGTGATAGTTCATTTCTGTTCTGTGAATACACCAGTGCCTAAGGATCTCTCTTCTACATTTTTCCCCCATTCCATGAACATCATGTGTACCTGCATGTCCAATAATGACTCTGTTTTTCCATAACCAGAATACAAAGAAATTAAAAACACATAACTGAAAACATTGGAAAAAGCTTTCTGGGCAAAGATGTAATTTATGTAAATGAAACTTAAGAAGCATTTTTCCCTTCCCCTACTGATTAGTGTTTTTCTCTTGAGGCTTTCTGGCTTTGGGGCTTCCATTTGGTGTCAGCATTCTGGCTTCTGAAAGAGCTGAATTGTTTCAGAGCCTCAGTCAGGAAAAAACAAACCCAAATGTCAGTCTTACACTTATTAAAACAATAAAAGCAGTGATAATGCAGAAATAAAGTGTTTACAGATTGCTTGCCATATTACATTACCAGCCTTAAACATAAGCCTTTAATGAGGGAATGCCACATTAATAGGGCACCAGGAACCACTGAAGGATAAAAATGATGCAAGAACTCCTGACATGGTAAATCCTTCCTTTGGAAAAGCAGATGGTTTTCCCCAGTAGCTTAAATCTTGCCACCGTTCCCTTCACAATCCATCAGAGGTCCCATAATAAGTATGTACAACTTGCCACACAGCCACAGAGGTGGAGAGACTGTGAAAGCTGAAGGAGGGATTCAGTCTGTTGGTTGGGTTGAGTAGATGTCATGAAAACCACACACAAAAGCTGTGGTTTTCCATGCCATAATTGATTTCTTCTATGAACAGCAAATTAGCAAATACTCAAAAGGAAATGCAATTCTCGACATCCTCCTCAAATGTATGAATTGGTCCAACACACAATTATTAATTATGCCCTAGAAGCTTTATTAATGGAAATTTATTAGGAATAGTCAAAAGTTATAGAAATGTAGCAACAGAGATTTTGAATAAATATCTGTCAAGCCAAGTAACATTGAAATGAACAAAATGACAACGTCAAGGCTAAACACCAGAGTAAAGAAGGCTAGTGTCCCCATAATTTAGAAATGAAAGCTATGTCCAACTGGAAGAACAAGAGAATTAGGTCTAAAACAATATCAATGGAAAAATTATACAGGAAGAAAAGCATGGACAATAGTAACACAACTTTATATCTTCATTCTCCTGTGGCAGTGACTTTTCATTTTCTAAGAGATTTTAAGGTGTCTTGAAGATATGCAAAAACATAATATGAAAGAAATATATAATTTGCATTGCTGTTTATTCTATAATGAAACTTTCATATGATGTAAAAAAAAATCAGGTTAGTTCAAAGCTATCCTGATTGAAAGTACTGCAAGAGGAGTTAACAATATTAGACATTAAATAACAGATGAAAATCTGGGTCAATGAGTAAAAGCAGACTTAATTGTACATACAAAATGATGGGTTGTAAATTTGCTGTGACCATTTGACAGGTATTCATCTGCCCACAGCTGTTGGATTATTGTATAATGAATATCTACTGCATAGTGAGGTTCAGTCAAAAGGGCAAACAAAGGACAAAGATACTGCTGAGGGATTAAGGAACAAAGCATTGAACACCTTCAGTGCATACTCTTCTGAAAAGCCTGTGCAGTTCCCCTGGTTCTGGTTCCCCTTTATCAGAAAACACACAATAAGAGGTAGAAGAGCAACAAAAATGTTCAATGGTAGTAAATGGTTTCTGTATGAAGGAGAACTTTTCTCTTTTGAAAAGAGAAATCTAGCAGGGGATACAACTTAAGATCATAGGAAAAGTCTGTTTGGAAAAGACCTCAGGAGGACTCTAGCCCAACCACCTATTTTTTAACAGAGTGACCTCTGGGATTTATCTAACTGGATTTATAAAACCTCCAAAGATGTTAACTGCCCCTCTGGGCAACCTCTTGCACTGCTGCACTGCCCTCAGGGTGTAAAAGCTTTTCTTTATAACTCATCTTACAATTTCTTATTTCAGCATATGTCCATCATCTTCTTATCCTCACATTGTGAAGAGTCTGAGTTCTCTCAGTGACCTCATCTTAGGTATTGGAAGGTTATCTAGATCTACATGAAATCTTCTCTGCCATCTTGGGTCAGTATAATTGTGATATTTATGAGAAACACAGATAATGATCACTCCTTTTTTCATAATATGAAAGGCAGTAAACAAAATATTTTAACAAAGAGTTTATAAAAAAAAATATTTTTTTTGCCCTTGAAAAATATACAGTTGTAGATGATGTATAAGTGGGCAATTTGAGACTTTGCAGAATTAATTGTCACATGATTTTGTCTCCTTGTTCAGACTATTCGAATCTGGGAATGTTTGCAAGAAGAAGCACCACCCTAAACTCTCCCAGTCCTTGTATACTTTTCTGTATTATCTGCTATTTGTTATTAAAAAGAGTGGTGATCTAATGCTTGACGCAGGTCTCATGACACTCTATGACTTTAGTCACAGAAATCTTAGCATAGGCTCATGGGCCAGGCTTTGCTCCACACTGTGTCCCTGTCAGTGCCTGTTGGTTGTTTAGTCTTCTTTCTACTGCAGCAGCTTCTGGCTACTGCTGGATTTTCTCTCAAATATACGCCCTTGACCAGCTTAATGGGAATATGGTAAACAACAACAGCTTGGCTGTGTAAATAGAGAAATGAATGTTTAAAGAACACATCACTGCATCGGATCAACCACAATGAAAATGCAGGAGCAAACAGGAAATAGACTGATTTTATGGGCTTTTTTTACCCTTATGTATGCAGAGAAACAGTCAAGTATGCAAAAAAACAGAATGCTTCTCTGAAAGACGTTATATTTCCATATATAATTTAATTTATCCTTTTGTCCTGTGGCTACCCACAGGAGCTTTGTGAAACAGAGATCTGTTTCCATTCATGCTTCAGTGTTGTCTGCAGACAGCAGTGGAGTTACACTTCATGACAGGCAATCTTCAAAAGGCTTGGAGGTTCAAAGTTTGTATGGGCTTATCTGAATTTCTCAGGTCTGCAGATCTCATGGTATCAGCCTACAGTGTGGTACTCGAAGTATTTCCTGGTGAAATCCCAGGAAACAGAGGCATCATTTGACTTCAGAGGGCCCAGGCCAAGATATGCACTCAAGCTCCTGATAGATTTAAGAGGGGGCTGAAGACACAGTGCATGCTGGCAAAACATGCACAGATCCTTTTGTGCAGGCTAGATATGCATAGATTTTATGATCCTTCATGAGGACCCCACAAGAAAAAAACAAAGTCAATTCCCACACATCAAAAAAGAGGCATTTTGTAGGGTTTTTTTTTTATTATTCTAATACACTCTACAGTGCAACAGTTTCCATGGATAATATTTGCAGTATTGCTTTTTTTTCCCCCAAGAAAAGACAACAATCAAATCTCATAAAAATGAATTAACTTTATCTACCTCTTGAATGACCAGTCTTCTGGTCTTTCCTTATGATGTGAGCTGCATTTTGCCAATGATATCTATGCTTTGTCTCTATCTGTTTATGTCACTGACATGTCATTGCTTTAGCTTCTGGGTATTCTCAAGAGCACTGTAAATTTGCAGGAAGGTAAAACCAATGGGGGTGACTATTTTTTCAAACACAGTCATTCCAATACTGACAGCTCTGTAATTGAATATACCTGTTTCAATAAAGTGTTTCAAAGTCTTGTTTTTTGCTGAATAGCAACATAGAAAGTGCAACTTACTAGTTCATGTAATTCCTGACTTTTAAGTTTTATAATTTTAGCTTGAATAAATAACTTCCTGTAGCAGCAAAGAAGACCATCTATATATGAACTATTGCTAAGTGAAAATTAATTGCAATGTACCATCTAACATATTCTCTAAGTGGATCTGGTGTTATAAATGACACATAAAATATGGATAAAGTAAGTTACAAACTGTGTGATCCTTCCTTTTCCTTCAGATTTTGGAAGTGGGGGAACCACACTAGAAGAAAGACTTGACCACAAAGATTTGGTTAGTTCAAAAACAGAATGTGTATATCGGTGTCCATGGTTCCCACAACATAGTTCTGCATGTCCTTCATATCACTTTAAATATGTTAGACAATATGTTACAGATATTACTGGGATTAAAATAATGCTGCTCCAATGTAAATAAAAGAGATAGTTTTCTACTTAATATCCATTTTTCCTAGTATTTTTCTATAGATGCAGTTCTGTTTCACCAATAATCATTCCAGTTTAAAACAACTTATCTGCCATGCAGTAAGTGCAACAGGAATTGTTCCCTAGTATAATTTTTCTGCTCACTTAGTGGGTATATAGTGAAAAAATATTAATTACTGATGCCATAAGAACATTTCTGTAGTGGTTAGGTGAAGACGTAATTTCTCTGAAATAAGGGTGTACGGAGAAACACACACTTTTGAAATACTTAGTTACAAGCTAAAAAAACCCCAGAATTTTGCAAGTAGACATCCCTGAGCCAGCCTATTTCAACAAACTCAGTATGATCAGTGTGCTCTTCATATTTCCAGAAGTATGGCTTTTAGTTCCAGAAATTTTTTGGAGTCATCTTATACTAGGATTTCTTACCAGCAAGTAAGTACAGAAAGCACAGCACATTCAGTACACATTTCCTCTTAAACTCAGGAACCACAGCACAGAATGCATTCATTTAGTTCATTTTCCAAAGATATACATAATATGTAGTTCATCTGAATCTCGGTGAAACATGATTTTGAGTGTTTGCCAGCTTCAGAATGTTCCTGGGAATATTTATCACTGGTGTTCTCGTTTCCTTTCTTGATCCTCTCCTTGAAAGTCAGCCAAGTAAATGTGGATAAATATATCTGATAGTTTCTAAAATGTCTCAGCAACTAATCAGAAATAACTGGACCAGCCCTTTCAGAAATAAAACTGAATATCTGCCTCTTCATGTGTGGTTCTTAAATGTAGGGCCTTATCTTTAATAAACAGGCCAACTTTTTGTAGTTCATTTCGAGTATTTTTACTGACTTTCATAAATATACATGAAATTAAGAAGATCTGTATTAGTTGCAATTTTTTCCCTCCCATGCTAAATATTAATATCTTTATTCCACACAAGAAAGTCAGTTTTTAACATATAAATTTCAACTTTGTACAATCTTAGGATGCCTTTTATTCTGAAGAGTAATGGAAATAGTAGAAAAAATGCTGAACAAAATCCCCCAGTTCATATTTAATGCCTTAATAAATTCCAGATTTGGACTATGCAGATGATGAGGCAGAAAAAATCACTTCATTAAAAATCCAAATCCAGGTTGCATTCTGTTTTCCACTTTGACTATCATCATTCAAATGTGCCTGTCTGGCAAGGACTTTGAAATATAGATATATTCTTGTGAGATACATTGGTTTTCCTGGAAAGTGAGTGTTTTATTTCTCCATTAAACAGTTACAACAGTCTTGGAGAAATCAGCAGTCAGAGTGCTTCTACCCTCATGACCACCAAGAACAGGAAAGAGTTAAAAGGTGTTTTGTGAAGCTGCTACTTGAATATGAAGCTGTTACAGGACAGTTCTTTCTGACTCTTTTCCAAGTGAATGATCTGCACCAAGGATTTATTTGGTTAAAATCACTGACAAAATATTAAAATGCTGCTACCTTAGAGTCCTTTCTCTATCATGATCACAACTTCAGTGCTTTTCATCACCAGTTAAAGACGCATACTCACCACAAGCGTTTCTTCAGGATCCTCCCCTAGCAGCACTTGTTCTCCAAAGAGGACAGAGAAAGGAATAGCTGATTTTGTGTCCCCCCTGAAAAAAAGGATTTCTGAATGAACTCTGTATTTTTCCCCTTATTTATTTTTGAATAATATAAATGTAGTAGATATGTTATCCCTTTGTCCTTCATCTCTCTAGAAGCCAACTCACAAAAGTACTTACAGTTGCAATGCAAATTAAATTGTCTTCCTCCTCACAGTAATAACAGCCCATTATTCAGTACCAGCAATCTCAAGTTCTGCTTGCACTGAAGGGATCCTGGAGAAATGGTGCGTTTTTACATGCCTGTGGGTGAGATAGGTTCTGCCTGGCAGTAACTCCCTACTGAGGGGAGGGAAAGGTGATGAAGTGTGCATTCTCTGGTCCTTCAGGTTCCTTTGGCTGGTGATGCTGGGTATTATATCCGGTGGAAAACCATGCAATATTCTTAGGCTTTCCTTGTTCTGCTCTATTGCCAAAAGTTGTTGTCCATACCCTCTCTGCACCATCCTCCCTCCACACCCTGGTTATGTTACTTTACAAAAACACCATCAGGTATCTTCAGATTTTTCTGCTTGGACTAAAACATGTTTAACAACGCTTGTAATTAACTCGGTGGGCATTTCAAATATTCACATGACAAAAAAGCTCAATAAAAAAAAGCCCCCACCATCAAAAGCTCATTGCATGCCTCTGTGGATTTCTTTGTGGTTACATTACACCCAAGTAAAATTGTAGGCACTATGATAAAATGGAAATTTACTGAAAATGACATGAAAATGTTGAGTTCATCCTACCCTCTCAGCAATTTCTGTAATGTGCTTTCTAAATATTTCATAAAGTAGAATCACTTACAGAGATTTCTATCTAATAAAGCTCAGAGAAAAAGAGTTTGTAAAGCAATAGTATTAATACTGACCATCTCTGGTTTTTTTCACTGTGTGCTCTTAGCATATATGTCAATTAGATTAAGTCTCTTCTGTTTGGACTTGACTAGAACAAGTGACATGAAAAAGTGAAGTCGTGGAGGTTTAATTTGAAGAGACAGTAAAATAAAAGGAAAATAGAGCTAATCCCAGGCATAACAATGTATCATATTACATGTTGCCTTGACTGTCCAATCAAGCCATCAAGCATGAATAAGATTCCTCTGACTTCCATTGCCCAGACTAATTTTATCCTCAGCTGTGTTCAGAGGTTATTTGATTTCTTTAACACAGCATGTCCCTGCTTGCAGGGCTTTTACTACCAGCCTTGAAGTTGGTATTAATATACTTTAAAAAATGGAACGTGTATGTGGAAAACAATGTCTCTCAGAAATGGTACTGCAGGCTTTAGGATTTTATGGAAAATTTCATCATTTCACTATTTACCTGAAGTCCTTACTCTGAGATTCTTGGGATTCTAGAGGAGTCTTGTCTTTTTAAATGAAGTTTTAAGGCAGTAATGGTTGTGCAGAAAAAAATTAATATCCTGTTCTTATTAATCTAAAAATCTAAAAACCCCCAAACCACTGACTCATAAAAGTAGAAGTATAATTAGAGATACAGTGTGCCTTTCAAATCTTATTCAAAACAATCATTCTGAGTATTTGAGTTTGGCAATGTTGCAAATATCACTTTAGTAAAGTCAGTATTTTTATCTAAACTTGATCCTTTAAAACTTTCCATTGGCTTCATGCTATATAATATGCTGGTCTCATGCAGTGTCAGGTTAGATGAGCTAACTAGGTGTTTATGATACACTCACTACCATGATATCATTCTGGATACCACTGCAGCCAATGGAGGTTGCTGTACTTCTGGAATCCTTGCTTAGTATTTCTGGTTCTTGTGCATTTCACTTCATAAAAACATTTCTATCAACAGACCAAAATAAGATCTGGTCTAAGTAAATCTACCTTCATTTCAGGATCAACACAACAGTGGATTAGGACCTGTCTGCACCAAGGCTAAATATTTTCTAAAGTACAGTAATTTCATGATTATAAGCTGCGCCCTTTACATTGAAGAATCCAGCCTACCCCAGTAGTGCGGGCTTATATTCAGGCGCAGCTTATCTATGGATAAATCTCAGTGAAATGCCAACCCAGAAGTGAGAGCCAGCCAGTAGAGTGCCTGGGGCTGCCTTTAAAGGCTTTGCTGGTCTATGAAAACTGTTGCAACTTGAGCACCTGACACCAAACCCAGCTGGCAACAATTCTGTTACTAATTCGTTACTTTGTTACACATGGATCCTCGCTTTTAAAAAAAAAAAAAAAAAGGTGCGGCTTATAATCAGGTGTGGCTTATGATTGTGAAATTACTGTATTTATTTTACAGTGAAAGCAATATTATTATAGTAACTAGGATTATCACAACATTTGTATTTTAAACTTCTTTAGTAGCATTAATTATAGGAATTAAAAATTATGTTAATGCAATTTGCAATATATAATCTGCAACTGAAAATAACATCTCAATACTTAGCAATACATCCCACCATGTAATAGCTCTTGGAATGGAGAATTAAAAATTTAACCTGATTTTTTTCTGCAGTAAAGGTAAGGTATTGCATTACAATCACTGCTGTAGGGAGTCTTGAAACAACTCATAAAGGATTCGTATGCAAAATCAGTAAAAAAATGAATTTTATGGTAAAGGTTCTACTTACCTCAGTCTGAGAGAGCTCAAGTCACCTAAGGACAAAGCCAGAATTTAAAGTAAATGGTAGTAATGGTAGTAATTTTAAAACAAACTTTTAAACTTGCCAAAAGACACGGGAGAATAGTATTACTGCTTAGTGTAGGCCACACATACACTTCATTAAGGAAAAAAACTCTCCTTTTTACAAGTAAAGAATGCAAAGCTCTTATATAATCTATTTGGTTTTATCTCCTACTTTCTGCAGGTGCTGATTTTTAGCCTATATCACTTCATGACCTCAAGACTATTTTCGCTACTGCAATAGAATCCTTCAATCAAGAAAGATTCTTCAATCAAGAATCAAAGATTATCCCTTCTTCTCTTGTTAGCAGTTCATCAATACCATTTTGTTACTTCATCAGAATTTCAGCTGCCAAGTTTGCACTTTACAAGTCACTCTCTACATTATACTTAATTCACGTTTTCAGTTGTCATGCAAATGTGACACTGTCACCTCAGAAAGCTGCTTGGTTTGCTCCGTTTTCTGTCTACTGCTTCCCATTTCTGCACCAAATTCCAAAGCTGTTACTCATCTTGTTTTCAAAGCCCATTCCCTGACTATCAGTTCGCTGCTTTCTCACTTTTCTCCCTCATGGTTTCAAAACTTTGCAGGTCTTCCTGTTCCAAATGCTTACCACTGTGCACTTATCTATTCCCTAAAGTGTCTCTTTAAAATGGCTGTTGAACCTTATTTATCTGCTTTCCTTCTCCTTGTTGTCTATCTCCCTTGATCTTTGTAGCTTTTGAGGAATGTCTCTTGGTCCATCTTATTCCTCTTCCTCTTTCCTCATTAGGAATTCCAAAATGGAAAGGGCTCTTTGCAAATTTTATCTTCCACCCTTCGTTTAGTACTGAGCCCTATAATTCACTGTTCCCACAGTAGAACATAATCTTCTCCAAACTTACTTTTCATAGGAATTTTTCTTCCTCCCTTACAATTACCTTAGCACAGTCTATTTCAGTTATTCAGTTAGTATATTTTAATACTTTGTTCATAGAATCATAGAATGGCTGGGTTGGAAGGGACTGTAAAGATCATCTAGTTCCAGCCCCATGCCATGAGCAGTGATGCCTTTCACTAGACCAGGTTGCTTAGAGCTCCATCCCACCTGGCAGGGATGGGGCATTCAAAACTTCTCTGGGCAGCCTGTTCCAGTGCCTCACCACCCCACAGCAAAGAACTTCCTCCTAATGTCTAATCTAAACCTGCTCTCTTTCAGTTTGAACCTATGCCCTCTCCTGCCACTACATACTCATGTAAAAAGTCCCTCTCCATTTTTCTTGTAGGCCCTTCACGTACTGAAAGGAGGCAATTAGGCAACCCCAAAGCCTTCTCATCTCCAGGCTGAACAATCCCAATTTCCTCAGCTTCTCCTGTTATGAGAGGTGCTTCATCCCTGTAAGCATCGTGGTGTCCCTCCTGTGGACTTGCTACTCCAGGTCCATGTCCCTCCTGTGCTGGGAGGGACATGGCTGAACACAGCACTCCAGGTGGGTCCCATGAGGGCAGAGGGGCAGAATCCCTTCCTTCACCTGCTGGCCATGCTGCTTCTGATGTTTGCCAGAACCTTCTTTGCTTTCTGAGCTACAAGTGCACAGTGCTGGCTCATGTTCAGCCTCCCACCCTCCAGCACTCCCCAGTCCCTCTCAGGACTGCTGCTCTCACTCTGTTCATCACCCAGCCTGTGTTGAGACCAAGTGTTTCCCCAAGCCAGGCACATCACCTTGTGCCTGGTCTTGTAAAACCTCAAGGGCCCATTTCTCAAGCTTGTCCAGGTCCCTCTGAATGGCATCCTGTCTTTCAGGTGTCAACACCACCACTCAGCTTGGTGGCATCTGTGAATTTGCTGAGGGTGCACTTGATCCCTTTGTCTATGTCATTAGTGAAGATTATTCTCTGAACTGACTAGACATACCTTAGACATACCTTCAAACTGAATGGACAAGTTGTGATCAGCTATAAAATTGTAAGGTTATTTCTTCTGCCTATCCTGGTCATGTAAGTGAAGAACTACCTGCAGTTCCAAAAGTGGTGACCGCTGTTTAAAACAATATATAATATCTGATAATTCCTTGGCCATTGAATTATGTCGTTAGCAGTTAAGAAATGTTTTTAAGATTGTTTGAAGTGAATTACAGTCTTAAAATTTGGTTTTAATTGTCTATGTCTAATAACACAGGTGACAAGACAGTTCTTGTTGAAACACATAGCTCATATGTTGAAAAATTAGCAGAACTTTTAAGTGAAAATTCTGCCATGTTATATTTAAAGGACAAAATGCTATATTAATATAGAGATTACTGTACAGATGAAAACAATTTCTCAATGCAACTCTTAATTTCTCACATAGGAATTGGCTGCTGCTAATGCTTGGAAATATTATCCTGCCTCTCAGGGTTCTGTCAGAATGTAACATAAACCACAATTTGGCGCTACATTCCCATGATTTGCAGTTCTACATTTATTGTGAAAGTTGTGTTTTGCTCTTGCTTTAGGTTTGCCTGTCACATTCCATGCTGCTTCATGTCCATGAGGAGTATTCTGAAGTGAATAGGTTTGCTGCAGCAGTGAAATGGAACCTCACTTTATAATGACATTCCACCATGCTCCATCATGGCTTTGTTTGGGAATATTTGAGACTTACAGATGCATGTTAAAATGGCACATGGGATATGATTTCAGCTGCAAACAAACAGCAAGTACAAGAGAGATTATCTGTTTTAGAATAATAGCTTGTTAATGGGGAATATCAGTCACAGAACTAATTCAACTTAAGCAACAATGCCATACTTTGTAGAGATGCACAAACTGCAGGTGTCCAGTAATCCCCCAGCACAAGTCTTTATAAAAGTATTTTGGGGGCATAATAAAGCGAAGTATAGAAAATAATCAGCCATGACACATACTTTTTTTGCAGAGTCTTTCTGTCTTCAGTCAAGAAAAACAGCAATGCAAAACAGACTCAAAGAACCACAGTGCTGAAGCCACCAGAAAATGCACAATGAGTGCATAACTCATTGTCACATTACAGAATTCAAGTATATTGTTAAAACTTCTTCAATTTAGATAAATCTGCATAGCCATGTCAGTTTGTTCATTGGATCAATTTCTCACTGAAGTACCAGTCAGAGTAAACAGCTCTCCTCTTTGTAAAATGAATACAAACAGTAAATCTTTGAGATGCTCATCAGCTAGAGGACTAAGAAAACCAATCACTTTATCTGAGCTAGAGAAAAACTGAACAAACCAGACAAGAATCTAATAAAAAATACCTGGCCTATAGTTTTTGAGAGCTACTCCTGCTTGTCAGAAGTAATGGGGTAGAAAAAGGAACATCTAAATTATAATTGAGACTTAGCAAGGCTTCCTTCAAAACCCACCCCCCTATCCACCTGGCAGAGAAGTATTCACCTACACAGCCTTCAAACAGATTTCAGTCTTCCTTTACTGTTGAAGAAGAAATACTAAAAGATACTTTTCCAACTTCATTAGTTTAGATTTCTCACAGTCAAGCCCCAGAAAAGACACAGTCCTTTTGGAATAGATAGCAACTTTTATCCTTGGCTTTGAACAAAAGGGTTTGTAGGATAAATACTACAAGCAATTTTTTCAGGCTTTTTTTTTTTTTTTTGCTTGTTTGGCAGGTATTTTGTTTTTGGTTTTGTTTTGTTGTGTTTTTTTGGTTTTTTGTTTGTTTGTTTTTTTATCCCCAGAGAATTTTCCATGCTGTTGTCACACATGCTAAATCTTATCAGCAAAATATTTTGACTCCTCTGGATCAACTTATTCAAAGCCTGTCTCCAGTCAACTTACCCAGAATTTCTTTCATCCCAAACTGTCTAGCAGCTGAGCAGATTCCCTAGGATCACAAGTTCAAATATACCTACTTTCATAGCACATTTTGGCTTTTGGAGTGCACAGTGCACTTCCATAGCCTGCTCTGCTTACTGCTTTCTCTGTACCATCAAATGTTGGGCTCTGTTTTAATAACAGCACAGTATCCCATGCTCTGGGACAGAAACACCACAACAGTAACGTACAACTCAAAATCAAATGGTTCATGAAGAGGCAAGTTTGAGTTAAGAGGAGAAGTTTACTGGCGTTTTCCTCACAGCCTACTTGGGTGGCATCTTCCACCAAGGAAACAGCCTTCTTTTCATTCAGGTAAAGAAATTCTCCTGCCTACTTGAAAATGAAGACATTCTTTGCAGCCTGAGCACCCAAGTGCATGACAGGATTATGACATACCCAGCCACCCACATTGTCACAGAGTGGTTTCATTTTTAAAAAAAACCCACAAACACTAGGACGAATTTTAAGATGGGGAATGCTCCTGAAGCACTGTGCTTAAGTGAAAATACACATGAGGAACTTTACACAGACACGTATACCAATGACAATAAAAAAAGAAAAAAAACCCCAGCAGATGTATTTTTTTCTGTATAATGCAAATATTTCTAAACCAAATAACCAATAATAAGTTCTCTCAACATGCTCCCCAGCATGGTTAAGTATATATATTAATGATGTCACAATCTGTAAAAATTCCCTTGGGAGGGGGAGGGGATTAAGGCAGCAAGGTTGCCCATTTTCTTCTCACGGTCTTTCTGCAAATTGACCTCTCAGAGCTCCCCATTCTCTTAAATACTGATGAAAAATTGGAATGAAGTTACATTCACATTTAAATCTACAGATTTCTATCTATTGCTTAAAAAGTTAAGGTTTATTCTTGTCAAGACCTGGGCCAGGAAAGCCAAAACTCACGTAGAAAACTAGCTAATTTTGCTCCAAGATATAAACTTCTTGCTACTCTCAACACCTGATGTTGTCCCCTGGGTTTGATGAGGCCATTTCCCATCTGCATTTTTAAATGAGAATGTAGTTCAGTCTTACTCTGGGAAAGGGCTGCTGCATGTCCAAGTTGTTGTACAGTCGGGGCAGAAGGGAGTGTGTGGAAGCAGGACTGCCCCCCTCTTTCCTCTCTGTTCCCACTTTACACAGCCTCTTTACAGAGAGCAGTGAAGGTTGCTGAAGGCAGGGAGGCAGAAAAATCATCTTCATCCTGGTAAAGAAACACCTACTGAGTTCCTGTCGTTCAAAACCAACTTCAGGGCAGGTACTGTGCAGGCACCATTACAAGCTGCCTTCAAAGTCAGCAGAACAAATGTCTTACTGAAATGATTGAATGGTAACCAAGTATGTCAGCTTTCTCTAAAGTTCTGTGAAGCTGGCTATTTCTTTGCACAAGTTATACAGTTTGGCAACTTTAAAATCAAGTTAAAAATAAAGAGATCAAAAATGTTTGAATCATGATTCCACATAATTATTTTATTGTCTTATGTTAATCCAAAGCATGAACATAGTTTCTTCGAAAATCAAAGACAGATTTTAAGGAGCTATTAATGTCAAATCTCATTACTTAAAGAACAATTAATAATTTCCTTGCATCAAATGAAATATCTAAATAAATGGTTATGGGAAATATTCTCATGACTAAATTGAAAAGTTGCCATCTGTCTTTCATTCTCCCTATATATATGTCAGTAAAATAAAATTAAATAGAAAAAAAAATTCTTATCATTACAATAATGCCATGATAAGCTGCTGGTGTTTATGTTAGTTTGCTCTCACTCAGAAATGCATGTGTTTATAATGCAGCATTTTCTCATAAGCATTCAGGCATATATTGTGAATTTTTTGGCACCTAAGGAACAATTTACCATAAAGCACTGAAAGAAAGCTGGAGGGTTTTGTCATTTCAAAAGTAAAAAAAAAAAATAGATCTTGTGCTGTCACAGGCTCTAGAGCAAAGAGAAATGTTAATGTAATTGAACAGCATCAGTATCTTGAAATATGTGTGCACAAAGGAGGAAGAAGTTTTAGACAGGAGGATGTCTCTGATAATTTTTCTGAGACCTCATGATTTTTATAAAGAGGAGACAACTTTTCTATTCTAGGGATCACATGCACACAGTATAAATGTGGACTGTCTCTTAATGCACACTGGTAAATATATGCAGAATTACCACATCATCTGTATTTAAACCATCTGTTTATCTAATGTCTTAAATGCAGAGAGCAAGGCACATAGCTATATTTTACATCAACTATTCCCTTATTTCATATGATTCCATTTAAAGCTAAGGAAATCTAGCTTGGGCAGCTGTCCTGCTATATGAGCTGTGGTCACCTAGTGGGATCACCAGCCCATTTCAGTGAGAGATCACCATGACTGAATGCTCCTAGAGGATGGTAGCCATGTCTTGAAACTTTGACTAAAATGTACTGAGAAAGAAGCCTTGCCCAGAAAATTAGTAAGTGCATCAGTTTGTCAGGTAAGACCTTGCTGGGTCTTTTTCTTCACTGAGGAAACTGCCCGTGTTTGCTAAGTTGTAATTTCCTGTAAGCTTTTCTTGGGGAGCCAGCTTTTCTCCAGGAAAGCAGATCTTTTTCTCCCCATCATTTTACACTTTACTTCCAGACCTCTTTCTCTGCTGTGAACAACACCCACTTGTTTCCTGGGAAAGGTTTCAGCCTCATTTCATCTCCCAGGCACAGACCCACTGAGTCTACACAGCCAACACAGTCAGGTCCCAGAGCAGAACTGGGACTGCTGCTCAGCATCTGCAGGGTAGAGAGGGTTTCCTACCAGCTCCCATGTCCCAACTGCTCCTCAGCATGTGGCTCCATCCTTTCAGCCACCTCAGCTCCTGACACACAGGAGCATTGCAGTCATCAGTAAACAGTAACACCTTTATCACATAAACCAATGCAAGGAGCTTCACATATTCAGTAAAAAGAAAAAGAAACCAAGATGCCTTATAAGCTGTCAAGTGAGCCTCTGAATTGAACCCAAGTGGAAGGTGTACTATAACCCTTTTTCTACAGATCCAGGGAGGTACTACGTTCTTTGGGAAGAGAAAATCTTGACTTTTGGAAGTCGTGCCAAACCTGCTGTCAAAGCTGTAGCCATTTCTGGGCACCACAAAACATAAACTTCTAGAGAAAAAAGAATATTAGCTGGCACAGGTTGATGTAAAGGGTGAAGAATCTGCAGCTAGGATCTGCAATACCTAAAATCTCCGGAGGTATAAAAAAAATTTAACTTCACCATACACATGCACACACACATATCTTCAGGAATGAAATCTGGTAACTAACTGGAAAGCTCTAGAATGAAAGAATCATGGAATCATAGATCCATTTAGGTTGGAAAAGAGCTCTAAGGATAAATGAGCTTCTCAGTGCTAATTAGTGTTAGCTCTGGACTCGGGAGGCACAGCGTGTTATATGTGAGGCACAAAGGAGAGCTGCAATAAACTCAGACTTCAGCTTCAGATTCACTTTTCTGTCTGGTGTCTTCTCTGTTTTTCTCATTTTACTATACATTAAATGGCCATTTACATTTGTGGTGTGTGTTTGTAGACTAAATGTGCTTCATTAAATTTATAGGTATAGTGTGCTTTACAGATTTCTTTTTCTTTATACAGAGTCTGGTCATTAGAGGTAATAATAGTAAACCATTGCCTCTCAAATTATGTTACAGGACGTTATTACAAAGCCTGTAACTGTTCTGTTATTTATAGTCTCTAATTTACTGCTTTTTGTCTAAGCAACCATCAACTAACTGTACTCTTAAATCTTGCTCTTTTGCTGAGATGTTTAGACTACCATTTTTATTGTTACATGCTTTTATTCTCCAATTCATTCCACACAGACTGTTTAGGTGATTTGTTTCCTGCCTATGTGCACTGACAGCCCAGACACCGAGAACTGGATTAAGAGGAAATAATTCATGAGTTGATTTTATGACTGAGAGTCCTATAAATGAGATTTTGATAGCACATGTAATTAATGCTGTTACACAAAGTAGTAATTTTACCTGTGATCTGAAACCCACGACTAATAGTTACTACTTTCTGCCAAAATTGTCACAACAATTTCAACTTCCATTTTTTTATTACATTGTATTTGAACAAGTGCGCCAAATGCAGGCATCCTCTAGAACAGATCATTTCCCAAAAGAAAATGAGCAAATACAACTGGAAGGCACAAAACTGAGCCACAAATTTTCCTTTCATCCTCTATGAAATGGTGAAATTCTGAGGCTATGAAAAAAGAGTAGATAACTGCTATGATATCATTTTCTGAATGCTTGTTCTAAAATGATAAATTATTATGGTTCTCTTTCAAAAGGAAACAAACAGTTTCCACTTCCAGTCAAGTGGCACCCTTAGTGATTTTCCATGTCGATACCAGCTGATTAAAAACAGACAAAAATTATTCCTCCCATAGCCTGCAATAAAAGAAAAACAAACTTAGTAATAAAATATGAGGAAATCCTCCTATTTCACCTTAAATGTCAGCCAATCCTTTGTTCCCTTGTCATGATTTTAAAGGTCAATTATGGAAAAAATGTTCCGGAGAAATAGCAAGTACTGAGGTTTTTCTAACAAGAATATGATACCGGGAATTGTAACATTCATGTTTACGAATTTCTGCTGAATTGCTCATTCACTAGTTAAATTCCAGAGTCAGCAATGGAAGCCTCATTTAAGTGTAACCTAAAACCTATTTGTGGATTGAAAATGTCAATACAAAGGTTAATTCCTTACAGAAGTGTCTTTCAGAAGTGGAAATAAAAGTATTATAGCCTATAAGCTGAAATGAAGCCTTTCTCTCGTTTATAATTTCTATGCACCATTTTCTCACTAATTAATCCTTCAGATCACTCAGGAACAGAAATAAAGAGTTTTTTGTTCAAATCCAATTCAACAAGATTCTCAATATAATTTTTTCCTTCTTGTGTAGACTCAAACTGCAGCTTTGTTCTTACTTATTGGTGCAGGATTGAACTCAGCAAGCAGCTGTACCATAAAAGGCAAATTGGTGGGGTAAGTAAATGACAGACTTCAGAGGCAGTTTTCAAAAACACTTCAGAATAACATAAACAGTCACAAGATGGATTTTCACCACTAGAACTGGTGGCTTGGGTGGAGTGATACCAAAAACCTAAAAGAATAATGCTTGCAAGTAGAGTTTCCTTTTTCCTTTCCTCATAGGTTCTGAGTAGTTTCTTCCCTGTCTCTTTGTGAGTCTGAAAACCCAGTCTACAGGGGTTATTTATGGTTAAGGTGGTCATCATCCAAGCGTGCCCAGCCAAAAGATAAGGTAGCTCGAAGTGGTACTTACATGAATAAATTTTCCAGGACACTGTTAATTGAAAAACAATGACAAATCATGGGAGTGGAGAAGCACAGACAGGAGTCCAAGGAACAGAACAATTCAGATTATTGACAGTTATGCACATGAAGTTCACCTCAACTTCAGAAAGATTTCTTCAGAAACAACTCAGAAAGCAACAAGGGATTAAGTAGGGAAAAGATATATGGCAGCTCTGGATTATTCTATAATATACATTCTTGTATATCCTATATATACTACTTGCATTTCCTATCTATTCTTCATATATCTGAAGTAAAAAACAACTGCAAAATATTTTTCTCAGGAAATATCCACATTGAAGATAAAATCAACTGAAGAGAGCTATATGAGAAAAAGCCTGAAAAATTAAATATCTTTCTACCAGCAGGAAGAATTATAAATATCCATTTTCAAATACCTAAGAAATATAATATGATGATAATCCTCTCATATGAGGTTTTTCTGCAGAGCAAGTGAGGAAAGAACTTGCCACTGATGATGGTTAAACTGCATGAACAGGCCTGGGAAAGTAAATGTAGGTCTACATGTATATCTACTCCATTTCTGCAAGTTATGAAGCAACTTGCCAGTAAGATTTTTTTATAAAGCTTCTAAACTGAAGCCTGAGTTATACCATGATATATAAAGTTCCAGGTCCCTTTCACAAACCCTACCATTAAAAAACCTCAATTTGTAACTGTTTAACTGCATAAAAAGCAGTTGTCTGTATTTCTTTTATCCTGCTATATTCATAGTATTTTTTTAATTTTCAGAATGCTCCTTTTAAGCCTTTATTATTTTATATTGCTTTGTTGTATATCCGCATTTTTCAGCTAGATAACCTCGGTCACAGTTCAAAGGTAGGATGAACACTCAGTTGTCTAGTTATTGTCTTAGAATATAAAAATCTCACATCTTAATTTAAAAATGAAAAAAGGAAGATTCATTATACCAATGGAGATGAGTGTTAAACATACTCTTTTCATTAGAAGAAATAATGAGCATTAAAACTCCCCACCCTAAGGATGATTTTATTTAAGAGTAAACCAAAGATCTGGAGGCTGGGATATCATGGTCAAATCTACTCAGCACCTAAACTAACTTACCACTGTTGTCCTGTTGTCATGTCTTTTAGATAGGAAGGTAGAATGACTCGAGTTTTTGTGGATACATAATTTACTACTGCTTAGAATGCATATATTCCACATATTTAGTGTCTTGTAATTAAAATATTCTCTTTTTCTACAAATCTTTCTTTGTTTCTTATTGTAAATGAAACAAATATTGTTTTCTCTGCTTATTATCCTAGGTTTTGTACATTTATATATTCTGACATCTGCCCCAAAAATAAGAATTCTTTTCTTTCCTTCAGTAACACTTCTTGGTCAACCATGGACCTATGGTGAGGACAGAGGCTCACCAAAGTTAAAATCAGAGACTTCTTTACGAGAGAATGTTGGTTATTTTACAGCATCCTGTGAGGACCATGGACAGATCTTACTCATTTCATGGACTGCCATGAGTTCTGAGTTTAAAAACTGCTCTTAGCTAACATAAGATGTGAAGTTCTTCTGTATTAAAAAGGACATAACTGAGAAAAAGAATAAGAGAATGATGCAATCTACCCGGGCTCTGCATGTGCACACAATTAAAAAAGAAAAACATATCTGAATTCTTACTACTCTATAGCTCCCTAGTCTTAGGCAAAGGACATTAGTGATACAAAAAACCAAATATTCTTTGAATTAACACTACGTTTGGTCACATTTATGTGTACAAGTGATAATTTGGCAATGATTAACTATGCCAGTAGTTTTTCTCACTCTGCCCTCTCAAATATTCAGCAGTGCTTTTCAGCAGTTCCAGCAAAGACCATGTAAAAGGGGAAGAAGTGAGAGTAGCATCTCCAAGTAGGTATTCACTTTGGACAACAAGAATACTATTTTTTTTCAAGGAAGGAAAATTTTACAAGTTATTGATGACTTAAAACAAACTACATGAATTATAATATTTCCCATATTCTCAAAAAAAAAAGTCTGAATTACCTCAGAAAAAATCTCCCAAAATCACTGTTGTAGAAGGCTGAAGTATGTACTGGGGAGAGATATCTAAAAGGCAGATGTCACAATGTGGAAGAGTGCAAGGGAGATAAAACCACCACAGCTACTCTGAACAAAGTGCATTTGTTCCTGATGCTTTTACTGAAGCAGATCTTGTGCCTCGGTAGAAGCAGACCTTTATTCTAGAAGAGACATAACTATAATGCAAACAAATTACTTCAGCCCCCTGTTCAGCTGGCCTCCTCTGTCCTAAGATTGTTGTTTCTTCTTTAAGCAGACTGAAATACAGCTTGGCATGTCTACATTCCTAACGTACCACATTCCCTTATGCTCCCAGTTATCCAGCCTGTACTACTCCATTAATTATGGAGCACTAATTTTACACATAAATTCTGCACTAGAATGGCTGAAAAGAGAACTGGCAGAACTATCTTACTACAGTCTCCTCTACTACAAAATTACATCATGCTACATGACAGTTCTGGCTCCCACAGAATTAAAATTTTCACAGTTCAAGCCAGGAGAGCAAGGGGATGGCATTTTTAATGCTCATAGTTTGAGGTTTATGAGTTAATGTAGGTGACCAGTTGCTATTTCGTAGGCTCATCTGTCAGTCTAGTGCTGTATTTGCAATACTGTGAGACTAAATGAAAATGTTGTGAGGAATCCTTGATGCTGGAAATACATATTTTTTTTTCTTGAAAGGCTGTTGCCTAGAGTAACAGGAAGTGATCTAACATTTCATGTAATAGACTTATTATTGTTAAATGGCCTCAATTTAGCTTAGGTAGTCAGCATCTCATGGCATTCACTCCTTCATTGGTAGTACTTGACAGTGTGGCAGAAAAGAAGAGGAAGGGAATAATAACTCCCTTCAATCACATCTCATTATGTTAAAAGAAAAGTTGGCAATGGAGCAGGAAAGCTCTCTGAATGATGGAGTAAGGACTGAGGAGAGATTTGGCATGAAAGTCTTCTATTTTGATGATCTAGGATCAAATACCATTTTATTGCCTCATAATCCCTGATTATATGATGACAGACACCAAGCTGGAGAGCTAAACCATAAGCATCATGCAGTGGAGAATTTATATTCATATTCTTAACACTTGAAAATATTAAAAAAACAAAACAGTAACAAAAATCAGTAATCTTTCCATTATGTAAGTCATACCTTCCAGATGGACACAAGGGCAAAGTACTAGCCTCAGTATAGGTGGTCATTTAGGTAGGATGTAGGCTTGGCTTTTACAAAACTAATCTGGAAAAAATAACACCAATAAGAAAAAATGTCAGCAAACACAATGCTTTTGTCCCCAAAGCTCTTGTGCTTGAACTCTTTGGATTTAGACTCCCACAAAAGCAATGTGGGGGAATGTTGGTGGGTTTTTTTAACATCTTGACCAAGACCATGCCTCTGTCCCAGAAGAGCCATGAAACCCAGTTCTATATAGTATCACAATGAGGAATCAAATCCTTTTCAGTACTGTGAGTTGTTTTTGAAAGCAATTCATTTTGCCTTGGGAGGATGTTGCCTAGTCACCTTAACACAAACTCTTTAAACCCCTCATTGGGACTTGTTGCTCTTCTTTTGGGATTGCTATTCATATGTTTAAGATACCAGTAAAAGTTGTTCAGAATTTGCCTAAAATATGCCAAGCCACATCCAACAGAGGGCAATGAATTGTGCACAGATGAACCAGCAAATGCGACATCTGTCACTGATCATCCTGTGTGCTCATGTCTGTTTAGTCATGATTCCCTAGGCCAACCCCAAGGAAAGTATGAAACATAGGGTTGAGGTCCATTAGGAAATCATAAAATATACCTGTCCACAATAACAATTCTTGTGCACTATTTAGTTGGCTCTGGTATGGAAGAGATCATGGGAACTTAGTAGAATTATGGGATAAATAACTAGGTTTTGGACAAATAACTTTGTGTAGGGAGAAACAATAAATATAGTATGCACATGCTTAAAGATAGAACAATGTTTGTCTTTAAAACACTTAAACCACAGATATCTTGAATCAGATGCTGCAATTAACTAATACATATATGGACATCGCATCAAAATTCATAACCTAGATCCTGCTGAAAATAGCAATGATGTTACTTACACACAAAGGTGCCTTAAAAGCATGGTTCACACAAGTGAAAAGCTTTTAAGAGCATCAGTATGAGACAAATGAGACTTAACAGTCTGGACAGTGAAGAAATACTGAAATATAGCAGAAATCTCATAAATTCCACAGCAAAGAACATGAAATTAGCATGCAGCACATGACTTTAAAAGCAAAATACTTCTACATTCAAAGGAAACAAAAAAAGAAATCTACCTCCCAAAATTACATTGTCTAATCTTTAGTGGTTTTGAAAAAGAGACATTTGACTTTCAAGAAAGTCAGTAGTCAAAAAAATTGGTAGAAAGCAAGTTGAGGCAGTAGTTAAAAATATACAAAGTGCCATTCTCTGTGACTCATAACCCCTAGTTTTTTCAGTTTTCATAAGTGTGAGCAAAATAAACAACAGTCATCCCTAGCTAACAGTTATGTCTACCTAAAGCAAGCAAATCCATTTTATTTTAAATGGTACTGAAGTAAACAGTGGTGATATGAATGCGAACCAAGACTTTTCACCTCAAGAGTATCTCAAATTACACTGCACAAGAGAACCTCCACCATCTTGAATTCTATATAATATAGGCATTAGGCAAAAGTCTAGATTTATGGGAGGCTGAAACCTTTCAAAACACAGCATCTTGGATACTGTGGGGAAATAGTAGTCTCAGAAGGAAATGTTACCTATTGGTTTTGCTATCAAGAAATTTTACTTTCAGCTTTCAGCTTTGACTGGCAAAGCTGTGCATTGTAAACAATTCATGGAATGTCTAGGCTATTTAAAGAATTTCTTAAGTTTTTTCCTATTTCAATGACAGCAAAAGTAATCACATGAAATTCAGTCAGCTTCCAAAATTAGCCTGAAATAAAGGTGTGGTCATCACATCTGCAAAGCTGATGATTTGCATAATCCTTAATGGATCTCCTCTTCTCCATCCACCTCCTTGTTTAAGGGATCCTTTTGAATTTATTATTTTACTCAATACATATATTCCTCTCTGTCCTAAAAAGACATCAGCCCAGGAAAGAGTATTAAGGAGGCAAGGCAGTGCAGGGCTCTAAATCTTCTCAGTGTTATTGCAGTTCCTACACATAAGAAAGCTGAAACTGCAGCATTTCCTGCACACAGGTATGAACAAAGTTGATAATTTCTAGTTGCTATAATGACTGGGGTTTGGCAAACCAAGCTAGATAATATTTAAATGGGAAATGCACAAAAAATACCTAAGAGGCCAGACTCAGTCAAAGATATCTGAGCTGCTCCTCAAGGTAACAAGCAAGTTATTTGGAGATTTAATTTCTCTTGGCACATTGTATCAGTAGACACATCAGGACTTGCTAAGCTGCTTTAGGCATTATAGAACTTCATTGCCATAATATTGCCTAATTTTTACTGGTAAAGACCTGGTGACCTGGCAATCAACAGCAAAAAGCTAGACAGAAAGCAGGTATCATTTTCTGGCTGAGTCTAACCATACAACCAGCATAAATGGATCCCATATGGTCTTCATCAGCAGAAAATATGCCATTTGCTTTCCTTGGCTGCATTTTGATGCCTTATTTTAGGTGGAGAGATATGAGGGATCTTGACAGCCTGACAGGAACCTCATGAGTTTCAAGAACAGCAAAAGCACTGCCAACAGATTATTTTTCTCTGTTCAGCACTTCAGATACTGCTTTTGGAATACAGCATCCAGTTACAAGCTCCGATACAGTGGAAGGCCATCAGATAGTTAGGCACCTGCAGAGTAGAACATGGGGAGAGACTTAAAGAGAGAAGTCTAAGGTCTTGTAGGTCTTCAGTGACATAAGGGGAAGGTGTGGAAAAAACCAGAGCCAGACTCTTCTTCTACATACAGAGTGATAGGACAAAAAGCCTCAGGTAGAAGATGCAGCAATGAAAATCATGATTCAGTATTGGAGAAAGGAAATTTGAACCATGAGAAACCCCATGATGAGAATAGGGTTCCCAAGAAGCTGGGAGAGATATTCAGGACTAAATCAGACAATACTGTCAACAAACTGGAACAAGCTGACCCTGTTTGGAGCTGAGGGTTTGGTCAGGAGACTGAAGAGGTTTCTTGCATCTTTATATATGCAAGGGCTCTATTACACTCAACTAGCTTCAGCCTCCCTGCTGGAATTTCATAATGACTAAACAACATGCTTACAAGATTGAGTGGAGTGGGAATAGTTTAACTGAACAGCAGCAGAACAAAAATGCAGAAGGCTAGAAACATTTCAGTGAGCTGTGCTGGTGCTACTGCTGCTGCTTCTAGGAAAGACTAACACTAGACAGTTGCCAGTTGCAGGAGACACCAATTATTTTCCAAGCTCATTCTGAAGCTGCACTGGAAATATACATACAAACATATGTAGTGCTGAATAATAAGTAAACCAAACCAAACCTAAAACGCAGTGTTTCCTATCACCTGACAGACGATTACAGAATTTAGGCATCAGCTACCAGGCAGTTCACTGCTGTACTTTTGTTGTGTCAAAGTAAGCTTACTAATGCACAGCAACTGTTTTCAGAGTGTACAAATTGCCTATTTGAGCTGCTTACAATTTTGAGGACTTTTCCTTCATGATTCAAAATTATTCGCTCCAAAATTTCAGCAAACAAGCAGTGGTCTGTAGTTTGTGAATGAGCTGTTTGTTGCCAGTATACAGCATGGACTTCATCCAAATCCTATTGAAGTTGATGGAAAATCTCCCACTGACTTAAAATAGGCTTTGGATTGGCCCTGTTGAGTGGCAGTACTCATTTTGATTGGAATTATAGGTCACATGGAATTTTTTTCTTCAATATTCGGTGTTTCTGCCAACTTTCTGGACAATAAGAGCATTTGTCTGAGTTTTGACACAAAGAAAATACAGAACAGCCATTAATACAGCCAGAATGAATTTGTTGAAAAAACTCAACTATTCATGGAAAAGAAAATGGTAGTATCTGCCCAGACATAGTTTTTGGATTCACATGAAGGAGAATTTCATGATTAGGGGATTAATGTTTACAGAAAAGTGTACCCACAGTATTTTTGTGCTGAATACTTGTGTGTGTGTGTTCCCTTCCTTACTGCTTTAAGAAAATGTTTATGGAATAACATTGTGAATTAACATGGATACAGCTTATTTTGATAAGGATCAAAAAAAATGGGGCATTTTTCATTCCATTTTGGTCAATAAACACAAGTCACTCAGACATGGTAGGCAAAAAGTTTTAGTAGATGTCTTCAGATTACTAGACCTGAACATGCTACAGAGATAAACAAGGGGGCTAGTAAGTCTAAGACACCCCAAATATAGGCTAAAATTTCTTAAATTTGAAAATATTATATGTTTCATTTCTCTTTGCTTCTCACTACAAGAAATGCTTCTCACATTTCTGCTTCTTGCAGAAAAAAATTCTGCTTACATACTCAGCTAAGTAAATCACAGAAAAGACCATGTCTTTTTTTTCCTAGTGACTGAATGCAGAGCTTAAATCCAACTGCACAATATTAGGCACTTCAGGGAGGAAAAAAATAAAATAAAATAAAATAAAATTTGGACCTCCTCTCAACTAGAATACCGAATGTTTTATTTATACTGAAAAGAAATTATTAAATAAATTACTATAAAATATCCTACAATTTGCAACAGCTTGCCTGGGAAGATGTTGCTTTTTGAAGGGTTAGCTGCAGAAAAGTTCAGGTATTCAGAATTTTGGAAACTGGGCTTTCTTATTAATTTAGGCCCAAATTCACAAAAGGCAGACACCTGAAGTTGGCAGTAGGCAACAGTTATATGCCTGTTTCCTGAAGTATCATACGGAAATATATTAAAAACCTTGGGGTGTTTAAAGGCTGCAGACAGGTTCTGATATAAAATCCTGATCTGCTACAGCTTTTGCTCCAGTGCTTGCCTCAGCAATCTTAGCCCTGGAGGACAGAAACACTGAGTTCCTTTCTCCCATGAAGTCCTGCTCTGGTGTTGCTCTTCCTGCCTACCTTCTGCAAAAGTCCAATTTGGGCTTATGTCTGTAAAATTAAGAGCTGCTTGCAAATGTTTATTCCTGAACATTTATTCAGATCACATGAACACTAGTACCAAGCCAGTTCTGGGAAATTATCTGACTGACAACCTAAACCTTAAACCAAAACTTTAGGTTTTGTCTGAATCAGTTCCCAGAATGAACTCACATAGTCACTCACATGAAGACCAGATCAGGAATGAAATAAAGGACAGCATGCATCTCCCAGTGGGACTCAGAGTGAGATTCAGGGGAAGGTGAGACCACAGCATCACCAGATAAAATCAGACTGGGCTGAGGAAGTGCAGGTTAGAAAGGGGTTTTCATTGTATCATTATCAAGACAAGATTGATTTGTATAAAAAAAAAAAAAATTGTAAAAGTAAATTCAGCCAGAAGAAGAGATGGTGGTTCTAGCAGAAGAGCAACTTCCTCATCTCAGGAGGTTTCAAATCCATAGGGCTCATTCCAGACAGTACATTTGGCTGGAGACTGTCGTGGTGGGCATATGAAGAGAAAGCCATTTTCTTTTTGTGTAATGAAAATAAAGGAAAAAAAAATCAGATTCTAGCATTCTTGTCCAAGTAAAACCCATCTGGGAGGGGAAAGGGTTTGTTTCTCCCCATGCCAGTAAAATAACCTGTACCGTGGACACAACCTGTCCTGGGCACCAGGGAAGGAGCATCAACATTGTTGAACTGTCAGAGATCACTCTGGGCTGTTTTTGGCACTGGACAAATTACCCTCCTGCAAACAGATCCTGGACATTGTCTGAGAATTAATGCATTCCAGGAACTAAGCCCCACAAGACAGTTTTGGAGGATAAAAATGTTTAGTAGCCAGAATACAGGTCATTTTTGTGCCATTTGGCCTTTGTGCCAGAAAGCAGTTCCAGGCACATCTTACTAGAATAGACACTGCCTGTGGCTTTTATTTCTGTTCCATAAAATGTTTGTGCATTTTATTAAACAGTTGTTTATCACAAACATTAAGAAATCCCTGAAGAGGGTATCAGAATTCAAGTATTTTGCATCAATCAAGTGCCAAATGAACCTCTTTCCAGACCCTGTGAATCTTTCTTTCTATACAGGGACAGATATAGAAAATAGCACCCAACTAAGTAATAAGACATTTTATCGGGAAATCTCTGTTTTAGTTATCTCTTTGTAACTGGTTTCCAGACAGCAGTCTTGCAAACTGCAATCTGCTAATTCAATAGTTGATATTTCTTCAAATAGACAATCTTGAAAAGGACCTTGGGAGTTGAGTGAGCACCCTCCTTCAGCACATGCTTCCACATCCCAGCTGGAAACTGTAGGTGGCAAAACCAAATAATTGGCAGAAACCTGGTGGAGCCAGGGGAGAAGGGAAGGTGTTCACCACACTTTCAAAAAGGTTCCCACCATACTTTTGGGACAGCTTGCATACCCATCCTGAAACTATCACCTGAAAGAAGATTCCCAGAGAGGGATCCAAGTTATCAGTGTAGCTGCCATGTGCCTAATATTTTGGTGAGTGCCATAAGCTGCTCTGCACCAGTATCCCTCCACAGGGCTGACCTAGAGTTTCTGAATTGACTTCATCCCGGTTAGCTGTTGTGGCAATTCCATGAATCTCCCAGTGTGATCAGACAAATACACAGTATATTCTATCCTTCCTAAATGAAACTAATAATATACAGTAATTTCACAATTATGAGCCACACCTTTTTCATTGAAGAATCCAGCCTACCCCAATAGTGCAGCTAATCATCAGGTGCGGCTTATCTATGGACAAATCCCAGTGAAATGCCAACCCGGAAGTGAGAGATGGCTGGGGAGGGCGCCTGGGGCTGCCTTTAAAGGCTTTGCTGGTCTATGAAAACTGTTTGCAACTTGAGCACCTGACACCAAACCCAGCTGGCAGCGATTCTGTTACTAATTTGTTACTTTGTTACACATGGATCCTCACTCAAAAAAACCAAAAACAAAAAACTGCTTATATTCAGGTGTGGCTTATATATGGACAAATCCCATGGTCTACCTGGCTACCGGGAGGTGCGGCTTATAATCAGGTGTGGCTTATAATTGTGAAATTACTGTCCATTTCTCAGATTTTTAGAGTACATTTTCATGTTTTATTGATATTTGTTAAAACCAAGGTTCTTTCAGGTATTTATTTATAAGGCATCTCACCTACCAGATGTTTTCTGTTGAGTCACTAGGGACACATTCATCTTCTTGTGCTTCTAAACTTCTTGTATGATTCATGCTGCATGTCAATCCAGCCCATTTTTTTTCTGAAATATAAACATTCCCTTAGGTGCCCCAGTTCATGCAATTTCAATATAACCATATAAACTGCAATAAAGTGCCTGATGCACAATTATAGAAAAAAAAAGCTCATTTTAAAAGTGAACTTCCAAAATATTCAAAATTTTAAAGGAGATTTTTTACAAAAGCAAAAATATATCAGGTTGGATAATCAGTCAATTTTCATGAACATCTTTCAAGCTGGGAATTTTTCAGTCTGCAGATGTCTTTTTTCAAAAGAGAGAAAAGTAAAAGAACAAAGAGAGAAGAAAAAGCAAGAGAGAAAGAGAGAAAGAGAGAGGGAGGGGAAGAGACAAAGGAAGGAAGGTTGAATTAATAGCTATTGGGTCCCTAACAACTAAAATCTTTTAATGACACTTTTTTTTCAAGAGTACAGAGCAGTTTATCTTTGAACTAACTGCATTGTATTTTATTTTCACATAATAGATGTTGTACACCTTAAAAACAACTTGAAGCTTTATCTGATTCTAACTATAGAAACCCAATTTTGATATATTTCCTTTCAGCTCAACGTGACCTCTAAATACACACCAAAATTATAAACCCTGTTTCATAGCAAAAGATACAGAAAGATGGGTGTTTTTACAATGGACAAAACCTAAGTACTGCAGAAGGATCTCCATCTTAAATAATTTATGGTTTCTTAGAATAATAGAGTATGTATTTTTATTGCTTGACCTTTGCATCTGAGATTTTTGGCCAAACACACTGGTCTTCTGGCTCGTGAAAGATAAAGCATAATTTGAAAAGACAGAGGAGCAGTTATATCCAATATTTTTTTCTTCCCATCTCTCCACTTTCTCCATAGCTCTTACATTTGAGTGGCCTTCCTAAGACGATGATGCAATTAGGCAATTCCTCCCATTTCCAGGTAGGAGGCAGATGCACTCTTGAGGAGGCTTCTGACACAATTAAGTCCTAAACACTCAATACTCCCAGGTTTTCAGATGGAGAGAGGCTGATCTTCTTGCAACCTGCCAAGATGCCTGTCCCTGGTCATGTTCTGAGCAGGAGATGGCAGCAGAGGCAGCTTGAAGGAACTGGGGTGAAAGGAGAAGATAGGAATTGAAGGGGAATAGCTGGCTACCCAAATATTTCACAAGGACTTGATGAAGTGCTGCTATTTAGCTGTGTAATCTTTTGATTACTCAGAACTACCAAAAAGATATGGCACAGTCATTTGCCTTTTTGTGAATAAGCAACCCATAAAAATCCATCCCAAATAAATCCTAGAAAATGAGAAGAATGAGGTCTCTCCCTAGTAAAAGCAGTAAATCATACCAGTTGACCCTAAAGGGACTAAAATATTGGGGACTGCATTGCTGAGGGAACTCTCACATTTCTATGCAGCCATTCTTATGTATTTGAAGGATAACCTGCAAATAAAAGGTTTATTTCTGAATTCAAAAAGTGGGATTTATGTTGCTGAGAGAGATAAAACAAAAGCAAGATGCACAAAATGTAACATGATAAGGGACTCCAAGACTGTGGAGGAGTGATGGGTACATGAAATTACATAATCTAACAGCGCCTCTTCAATATTTTTACTGAGCCTCACCTGAGGGAGAGATGCATGCAATATTCTAACTACATTTTTGATAGATACCGTAACATAAAGAGAGAAAACTTAGTGCACCAATTCACCCTCCATTTAGACATCCTCATTAAATACTTTCTGAATTAATGCTCGGGCAAGACATTTGACTCTTGGACAAGCCCTGATGAATGAACTGGCACTGAAGCACTTCATCCAGGTGTCTGAAGCCATGTTCTTCATTCCCTTGAAGTTTCATTAAGGTCATGTAGAACCCATGGAAAATAACAAATTGAATGCCCTAAGTCTAAAGATCCATTTAATTTAAAATAATTCTCAGATGGGCATAACAAGAGAATTATAGTCTCTGAGCAGGGACTCAGGCAGAATAAAAGAGAGAACCAAAGTCACAGCATTTGTATAGCTGTTGACAGAAGAAATGGGCTGGTCAGTTTGTCTGACAAGATGCCCTGACCACTCATGTAAGCAATTTTTGGTGCAGATTTGTTTATCAGCCACGCTTATTTTTAATATTCTCTTATCGCCTACATGGTCTAAAGAAAAAAAATCTAATTGGTGTGAGCTATTAACTGAACAGCATGCCAGCCTGCAGCTCACTGGAACCATTACTACATGTCATCAGGAAGAACTGCAACTCTGAAAATACCTTGTGGGTCAGTGGATTTTTAATAACCCACACCTACTCAAGTTATTTTTTGCTTGTTTGTCATCACATTAACTCGGTGTTTAACCTCTCGCCCCCTTCAAGCTGATATACAGTGGGAGGAACTGTCAGTTAGACAATACTCTAATGAGAACCTTTGCACCTTCAAAACATGAAGAATGAAATGACAGCTGAGAAGAATTAAACCTTCTTGCTTTGTGGAAAACAGATGAAGACAGAGGGATTGAGCCATAAAAAGTCGCATAGAAAGCCATGATCCAGACCATTTCACAAAGGATGCCTTAGCACAAAGAATAGGGCTGTTTGAGGGAGGTTTAAGGAATTGTTGCGTTAAAAAAAAACAAATTACTTCTCCCCTCCTCAAAATTATTAAAGTTTGCAATAATCTTCTGAATTTGTTATTTCTTTGGTAAAATAAAAAAGAATGGCTTTAACCAAGAGACTTTTTTGCAGTATTTTACTCAAAGTATCCATTTGGACTATGCAAAACTTAGCAAAATTTAGGGATAGTTATTGTTTACTTACTTATAGTGGTATTAATGGCTATCATAAGCACACACATTTTTCATACAGAATAAATCCCTAATTGAAAGTTCACAAGGGAAATCCAGAAATACTGACACTTTTACACCTATCTATTAGTGTCTGAGTACGTCAGACACCAGTTATACCCGGTAACTGCAGCCTCAGGGGTTAATGCAATAAACAGGCCAAAAAAATAGACTGCGTCATTCTTTGAGACTCTTACGCCTCACTTGATTCACAAACAAAGGATTTTAAGGGTTTGCCATCATTATTACATATAGCTAAGTTGGAAAAGACCTTTGAGACCAAGTCCAAGTGTGACCGAACACCACCTTGTCAACTAGACCATGGCACTGTTTAATATCTTTACTGATAATCTGTGAAAATAAACAGTGAGGTCCCTGCCAATACAGTTACAGTAATTTCACGATTATAAGCCACACCTTCCTCATTGAAGAATCCAGCCTACCCCAGTAGTGCGGCTTATATTCAGGTGCAGCTTATTTATGGACAAATCCCAGTGAAATGCCAGCCCGGAAGTGAGAGCTGGGGAGGGCATGTGGGACTGTCTTTAAAGGCTTCGCTGGTCTATGAAAACTGTTGCAACTTGAGCACCTGACACCAAACCCAGCTGGCAGCAATTCTGTTACTAATTTGTTACTTTGTTACACATGGATCCTTGTTTAAAAAAAAAAAGAAAAAAAGAAAAAAAAAGGTGCGGCTTATGTTCATGTGCGGCTTATATATGGACAAATCGCATGGTCTACCCGGCTACCGGGAGGTGCGGCTTATAGTCAGGTGTGGCTTATAATCGTGAAATTACTGTAACAATACAGGCAACAAAAGGAGGGCCAGATTTTGAGCACACACTTAGAAAAAGGCATGAAGAAGAGATGGCTCCTATTAACTGCTCAACTGACAAAGCAGCATAAGAAATTTGTCAATACCTACGGCATAAATAGAGACATTCATCTCTGCTGTTTGTAAGGTGAAATTAAGGTGCAAGCTACACGTTTGTAAATTAAAGTAACTTGACTGTTTAAAACTAATACAAAACAAATTACTTGAGCCAGCTCAAATTTTAGGCTTCATGTTTCTCTTCTCTAGCATTTATTGCCCTGTCTCAACATTGCTGTGAAACATCAGCCATGATTAATGTTTCCCAGTAGAAGAAATTTATAAGCCCCCAGCTGTAAAAGAGGGTGAATTCAATGCCTAAATTTGATAGCTTTTGGTATAATTGTTTTATTGTTGAAATAGAACCAGCATTTTTAGTTAACTGACATTTTGCTCATCAGTAATTCTTAGTTTCCTTTCCTTCCAGAGAATGAAACTCTGGAAAATATACAGTCTATTTCATATGGGACATAGGATTCCCCATTTTGTATCTGTCTATGCAGAACACGGTTAAGAATGGGTAGAAAGCAAAATTCATCCTGTAAACTAACAGCAACCCAAAATATCACCAAAGAAGACATTTTGGTCAGGTCAATTGCTGATTTACGTAAGTTGTTAGGACAAACTGCCTGACAGATTGCTGGACACACTCAAGCTGCCTTTGAGTGTCAGTTTTCTATTCCTGACTAGAGCTGCAGCACTTCCCCAGATAAGCACCAGTTCTGCCTACACTCCAGAGACAGCAATTCCCCACTTGTCCCCAGTTCAAACACTGCTTTAAATAGACCATGGGCAGCTAGCCTGTCCTCTTTTTAAAAGGGTTGAAACAGGTCTGTTGAATGTTTATTATTACTGCAGGGGTAGCAGAAGATGTTTGCATTCTCAGCATCTGGCCTTGTGAGTTCAATAAGGAAATGCAGAGTTCTCTTGATTTTCAGGTGAGAGGAATAATCAATACTAATCAGCAGAAGGACCAGCAGCAAGATTACCCAGGCTTATTAGCTGGCAGGAATGGCACCAGGTGTAACCCCTGAAACAGATTGCAGAAGGGAAGGCAGGAAAGGTTATTTTTCAGATCTGTTGGCAACTTCACAGCATCTCTGTTAAGTATTGCATCTAACAGTGATTTGTGCATTTGTGCCTGATATTGTGCATAAAAACAAGGAAAGGAGTGAAGTTGACTCATTAAATAGAAATGCAATGAATGGGAACATTTCACATGGTCTATTAGACTTTCCAATAAATCTGGACCTGGTCTAGGGGACATAAAAGTTTACAAATTCAGGGCCATATGAGACAAATACTACATTAGCAACATTCATATAATTCATAATATAATAAGAAAGCACTCTCACACAACCTCTTTCCAATCTTAAGGTATCAGAGTGTTTTACAGGACTGCAGAGAAAGATAATGAGTATTACTGCCTTGTGCAGTCAAGGTCCTGTCCAAAAAGCTCAAGAAAGGCCACACAGCAAGATGGGGACTCAGGCTGCACAGAGGCTCAGATCTCAACTTTTCTGCTTTGTCTCTTAAGGGAACTGGTCTAAATAGTTGTTTGTTAGCTTCAAAATAAATCCTCTGAACTCTAAGCATCCTCATTCCCCTTTAGACAGTCTGCGTATTCAGTCTGGGTAAATGCCTGCACTGAATTTGTAGGTGTTCCACATCACACTTGGCTATAAATTCTTCCACTGACTGAAACTAGAATTGAAAAAAAGTGACATATATCTCTTCACATGACCAGTCAGAATTAAGATGTTTAAAGCAGAAGAGAAGCTGTTTAAGTTGCTACCACTCCATCATTCTAGCAGATACATCAGTCATTTCTTGTTCCTTTTTCAAGTAAAAGCAGAGAAAAAAATCTAGCCAGTCCTTCCCACTTTTGCCTGTGATCCAGGTAACAGTAATCAACAGGATTTGGCTGTGCCAAAATGGATACAGTTACATCATGGAGTAATTCTTCAAGGGGCTTTTTAGCTTGAGTTAATTTTGAAATGCTGTCAAAAAGGGCTGCTAGAAACATTGAGTTAAATTTAAGGAACAGAAGACATATATCCATGTCACCAACAATTTGATAGTACCTTTTATATGCGCCAGCTCTTTCAGTTAACATCTCGTTATCTGTTGGGTAAGCTGTCTGTAAACAGCTTTTGAAATTCTGGTACTGTTCTGCAGAAGATCAGGCCTTTGATTGCTTTGCTGATCTCCTGGTCTTCTTCATCTTAATTCTTTCTGGTTTTGTGAGTGTTTATTTGTCATTTTTTGAGGGCCATCTCTAAGCAAGAAATACTTCTGTCAATCCTTGGTGCCTTCACTGGCATTGAACCTGATGCAAACAGGCACAAAGGGACTTTTCCCTTACTCTCTCCTTCTACCCAAGAGCTTTCAAAGTTTGAGCTGTATATGTATTTCAGAGTTGAAATACAGATTGCTGTCTTTCAACTCACATCAAAGTAAAAGTGATATAGGCAGGCTACAGGATAAACTTTAATTCATAGTCTATAACAGTAAAATAGATGGCTTTATGCCATCCATGAGGTAATATTATTTAGGAAAATAAATATCTATTATCTATTACAATATTTTACCATGTTTTTGTACTACATTTTAAATTCAGTTTAATTAGCATTTTAATTTTGTTACGATCAAGAGCAGCTCTATCTAAACACAATCCCCACTACAGGACATAAATTCTTCACTGTCACAGAATTTGCTTTGGTGACATAATGGGTCACTCTGATTTTGTTCTTGAGACCACCTGTGAGCATGATAGGAGCAAATTAAAAAAGGTTAAAACGGCTATGTCCTCCCATACTTAATTCACTAGCACTGAACTTGATAAAACGCTGCACTGTAACTGAGTAAACAATAAAGATACATATTTTACTCAATATATAGTGGACCCACATGTGAGTAATGGAGGCACTTATTCTGTCCAGAGTGTGAATAATGAGAGCACTTATCCCATCCATGGAGCAGCGCTTCACCGCTGCGCTCCCATCGGGGAATCCTGTGCCCTGAACTGCTGCATACATCACGGACCTGCCACGGCCCTGGGCCAGCTCCTGATCAGGCAACCACTCTGCATTGTCTTCCATCAGCATCACACTCTGCCAGCCTGGCCAGATTCAACGTACCTTGAACAGCAGTGTGGTGGCTCAGAGCTGAGCAAGCCAGCTCAGTCAAGAGGAAGGATGGGGGAAGGTGTTTGAAATATGCAAACTTACCTTTTGCTGTTGATTTCACACAGTTCCGTTATCTCATGAGGTTTTTGATCCCACAAACATAAAATATGTAAGATAATTGCTTCAAATCACTGCCTGCTATGCTCAGAGTGAATAAAGTAAGCAAGTTTACCTGATTACTTTTCTCACTATTTGTTTCAAACATTCAATACCTCAAAAGTTTCATGATTCTAGAAGTCCATGTCCATGATAAATATTTTGCTCTGCACTACACAGATCATCATGGCTGTTGCATAGCTATTTTAAAGCTTATCAGAGCCTTCCAGATACAGTAAGTCACTAGAGTTCTCCAGTGCCTAAAGAAGTTTGCATTTATTGCTTGAGATAATCACATCCCATGCATATAATTTTTTACTTTTCTTTTTCTGATCACTAACACTCACCACAGTTGCATCACAAGATCAGAAATAGCCCTTGAAAAAAAGTACAAACCTATAACCCACTATGTTTCCAGAAACTTTAGGTTTTTGTTCCTCTATAAAATTTCAGCTGATGACCAAGAGATAGGGCTAGTGTGAGAGTTTTGCAGCCTGTGTTTCTGATATCACATTACAAAAATTTTTGTTGTTTCTTTTTTTTAGAAGTCTAAACACAATTCTGAAAGTTCTGGAAATTCTTGGGGAAAAGTTCTGGGACTGATTCCTGTTGTACTTGCCTTAGATCTCCACTATCAAAGGACTTCTTATGAACTTACACAAGAAAAAGAGTCAAACAAGGACTTTCCAACTCCACAGCAAAGCATTTGTATAACAAAACAATTGCGTGAACAGTGACAAATACAGAAGGAGGTCAGAAAATATTAAGTTTTCTTATCAGTTCCATTTGTGCATCCCAGACTGATATTTCAATTCTTTGCAGACGAACATTTTGCCATTGTTAACAGTTTTGTGTATCCAGTATTAATCCTTTCCACTAGGCAGTAAAACAATCTCGTCAGATTCAGAACAAGATCAGGTCCAGGGAAATTCCAATACACAAATTCCCATCCCCTATCTTAAGAGTTCTTTTCCCGATCTTTGTGGTAGACTGAAGCTGTGCAATGGGATGAAGCAGGGAAACGAATTAGATGTAGATCTTCACTTGCCTTCCTATTGAACAACTGTGTTTTCATTGGTTTAAAAAAAACACATTTTGTATCTCTTTAGAAAGTCGCCCTATTAAAAAAAAAGTAACATCTTACTTGTGAATATATATTTTAATATTAAAGTGCACAAAATTGTGTTAAATGCTATTCAGGCATTTTTATACATCTATAGGTGGTTGCAGAATTTTGTCTCCAGAATGGAAAAATGAAACAGGCAGAGTCGGTCTCCAAGACAGAGATTTAACCTGCTGGAATACCCTGACCATTAGATACCTGTGTTTTCAACACTGAGAATAAAAGAGACCAGATGGCTATCTTGAAAAACGAGTCAGTTTTAAACTGCTTGTGTCAAAGTGGTAATTCCATCCTTGTAGTAAAAATGCATAGTGAAAATGCCTACTGATCTGAATCCTGCTGAGACTTCATCACACCTACTGACTTAAATGCAAGATAAGGTTGACACTAATCAAGAATAATAAGAGCAAATTATTTGTAAAAGCATTTATGTGCTGCAGACTTTTGGCCCTTTATGGGGCACTGGAAAGGTGGCAAGGAAAATTATCACCGCCATTTTTATTTTTCCTTCATCTGGTGGTGTCACCAATCAAGTTTGTAGGGACATTCTCAAAGGCTGGTTTAGTGGATTCACCTGCCAAATCTCACCCAGGCTTATTCAGATTGTGTATTTATACAAACTGAATCACACAATTCCCCACATCTGCATACTAATAACAAAATGCTTTTCCTTCCCTTATCTGGCAAAGAGTCTTCATCCTGTTTCTTTGAATGTTGAGTCCACAGAGGGAACTAAGCCCAGAAGCTGCTGACCATGTCTTGGAAGGCTTCACTAGGATTCAGTGTCTGAATGTGTGGCAGGAATTTTAGTGGTGCTTACTTAGGCAAATAAGGTAATTTATATCTCATTCAGGCATAGATAAATAAATAGCTGTCCAAATACATGCAGTAACATTTGCAATAAATGTGGATGTGTATTTAATATTTATAGCTTCTGAGTGCTAAAATGAAAACCTCACTGAAAAAAAACCACAACACATTATCCAAAGGGATACAATTACATTCCTACAGGGACAATATTCATTTCAGAAATCTAAATTGGTTTTTGTTGTTTTTGCCTGCCATATTTTGTGGCTGAAAAAAGACACAGCTATAAGTATTTAAGGACTACAGCAGTGTTTGTACTACTCAATTAATGTGTTCATGACTACAACCTGGGGTTTAAAGCTTGAGGAAGAATATACTTCTGCAGGCTCCATTTCCCAAGTCAAGGACACATGCAGAATCATGCATCTAGGATGAAAGGACAGCATGCAAAAGTAAAGGCTTGGCACTGGTGGGAGAGAAAGAAAACAAGGAACTAGGGTGTTGGTGAAAAAACCCAGCAGTTTACCTCTGCAGGGAGGAAGGACAGTTGCTTACTTGGCTGCATTAGCAGGAGTATTCTCTTGCCAGCAGACCAAGGGGAGCATTTGTTTTCCTATATTTAGCATTTGTGAGAACACATTGGGAGTCGTGCCTCCAGCTTTAGGCTCTGCAGTAGGAGAAAGACAAAAAGACATTGAGGAGCTGGAGCAAGGCCAGTGGAGGGTCACCAAGATGATGAAGGGGTTAGAGCATTTTGTGTGTGAAAAGCACCTGACAGAATAGGGTTTGGTCAGTCTGAAAGTGAAAAGGTTAGAGGCAGGAGTATTGTTGCTGCCTTCAACTACCTGCCAAGTGGATACAGGGAAAATAGTGCTGGAGACACACAGTCCTATCACAAGAGGCAGCAGACTGACTGCAGCAAGGGAAAAACAGCAGGTTGCTTAAGAAAGGGTGTTGAATATGCATTCTTGGGGATATTAAAAAGTTTCCTGAATAAGCCCTGAGGAACTTTGTCTGACTGTGAACCCATGACCTCCCAAGGTCCCAAAACTTTTCTGCTTTTATCCCTTTTTTCACATTATTCCCCCAAAAAGAAAAAACAAAGAAACCAAAAAATCCCAAACAAACAACAAAACAACCAGGATCTTTCATTCATCAGCTCTATACCCTCATCTTCCAGAGGACAATACATCAATTCAGACACATGAAAAACACTCTTGATCACAACCCTTTCATTTATTGCAGACGTGTTAATGTTTCCAAGGCAAAAAAGGTAAGACAGAATCTATGTGGCATGGTGATATTACCACTCCTCTGAAGTAATTGAAAACTTACATTGAAAGGGTCTTATTCTGAAAAACATAGTACAGTAATTTCAAAATTATAAGCCACACCTGATTATAAGCCACACCTCCTGGCAGCCGGGTAGACCACAGGATTTGTCCATATGTAAGCCACACCAGAATATAAGCTGCACTTTTTTTTTTTAAAGTGAGGGTCCATGTGTGACAAAGTAACAAATTAGTAACAGAATCGCTGCCAGCTGGGTTTGGTGTCAGGTGCTCAAGTTGCAAACAGTTTTCATAGACCAGCAAAGCCTTTAAAGGCAGCCCCAGGCGCCCTCCCCAGCCATCTCTCACTTCCGGGTTGGCATTTCACTGGGATTTGTCCATAGATAAGCCGCACCTGATGATTAGCTGCACTATTGGGGTAGGCTGGATTCTTCAATGAAAAAGGTGTGGCTCATAATTGTGAAATTACTGTATATTATTAGTTTCATTTAGGAAGGATAGAATATACTGTGTATTTGTCTGATCACACTGGGAGATTCATGGAATTGCCACAACAGCTAAC
>VRYO01001463.1:32973561-32985603 GCA_009812075.1 Sialia sialis
TGTGATATTAGGCCAGTCAGGCAAACTTTTGATGAAAAATGAAACTTTGTCAAAATTCTTTTTAACTCAGTTTCTGCGCTGCAAGCATTTCCCTCTCTGCAACAGATGTCCTTAGGCCACAGGTGTCCCAGTGGGTGGGCAGATCTGGGAGCCCTGCTCCAAGTCCTGCAGCTGATCATTGCTGAATGTCCTCCTAGGCCACCTTGCACCCAAGAGTGCTGTGGGAAACACAGCTAATGAATAGCCGAAACTCAGGGGCTTCAACATCACAGAGCAAAATGTTCCCACTGGAGGCAGGAAAAACTTCCCTATTCATTCTGTCTAAATAGTCATTCCTACAATGAAAGAAATTTCAACTTTGTATCAGCTATCTTTTACTTCTGAAATGAGTTTACATGGATTAACCCTGTGCTTCCAGGCTTTCAGCATCCAACTGTGGGAGAGAGTGTTGTGAATTACATTGCACTTTAGTGCAGATTATTATCGCTCAGACTCGTTACTTGTGAAATTTTCTATTTTTTGTGAAAAAATCTTTTAAATTTTGTGAGAAACCTTTTAAATGACATAAGAAGCATGATTGGTTCTCTAACTGGCAATTGACAGGAAAGGCAAGGGGAAAAAAATGAAGCCTAGTTCTAACTTTTCCAGGATTCAAAGCTTCAAACACATTGGGCCCAAAGAGAAGTGTCTTTACCCAGGATCTGAAGTGAAACTCAACATTGCTTCAGTCTGTTTAACCTTACTTGCCAATATCACTGCTTCCACATTACATTTCTCTGTTACTGAAACATTACCTTTCAGACTGAGGATGTCCACGAGTAAATGAAAAATGTCTTCCTTTGCTTTGTGAAATCATTCCTTTGTCTTCATGGACTACAGCCAAGGACTGTTTGTGATAGAGATGATTAATGCAGAAATCAAGTCAAATGTGAAAAGCCCTGGGAACAGTTACTTTATTTTTCAGCTTTTACTTTCAGTTACATCAGGATAGGCATACACATATTTCCTTCAATGGGAACCAAAGTCCATAAATTGTTATAGTAAATTCCTTACTGCTGGGAAGATTAGATGGACAACCTCACATAGTATCATCTGCTTCATTACTCAGAGCTTTCAGCTCTGATTATAATGCACCAAAAAAAGCCCAGCTATGGTCTTTTTCTTTTCTTGAGTATCATTCAGTTTAAAATGGATGACCACATTTTTGTAAGAATTTCTATCTCACTATACTAGAATAGTGCTTTTACTTCCCATTGTATCCTTAGGAGAATGCTCTATTACCTTGATCTTGCAGCTTCTTACACTGAAAGCAATAAGTGTTGCAGTCATTTTTTATCAGCAATGATAAAAGCTTTATTCTCCTCATGACAAGTAAAAAAAAAAAAAAGGTTGCCTCTGTTAGTGACTTTGTCTGGGTTTCTTTAGCTTCCTGGTTCCAAGGAGAATAAGTCTCTGGAATCTCAATCTTTAGGTCAAAGCACTGTTTATAGATCAGCTAAAACAAATAAAAATTAGAAAAATCATTTCTCTGCTGTCTATCACTCTGGGCTACAAAAAGCTTCTGAGCGCAGACTGGAAGAACCATGTGTCAGGAATTAAAAGCATCTGATTTCCTTTTTCTGATCCCAAGTTAAAATCCAGATCTTTAAGCCAAGCACTATATTTTTAAAATATTTTTTTCAAAGGGAATTCATTAGCTCTGCTAGTAAACCAGCATTTTCTTTCTAGCTGCCCAGTCCATTGCATTTTGTGCTATTTATGTGAAATTACCTATTTGAGTAAATTTAAACTTTTGAGAGTGGACTGGTGAATCTGAACTTCTGGAATTTACTTGCTGCTGGGGTAATTTAAGGTAACCCTTCAAACTGCTGTTCCTGGTTCTTGCCACAAAGATCCCACTTGAGACTGTTAATCTTTGACTTCCCTATTGTGAAGTCAAAGCAAAACTTGCTTCTTGTGTTAGGTCATAACAGCAATATTAAAGGAATGGTTTCATGTGTTTTATTAGGAGACACAGAATAAGACTTAATGCATTATTTACTCAGACTTGGCTGAGTAGGTTTGTACAGACATTAATCTGGTACTTAACAGCTGCATTAAATACTAAAATGCACGAAATCACACACACTCAGAAAGTTTCCACTGAATATTTGCTTACAATAAATATGCCATTAAATAGAAAGGCTGATGCTCATCTATAGCCTTAAACATACAATAAATAATGTCGTTGTCCTGACTGCAGGTTTGTCAGCACAATAGAAGACATCTAAGAAAAGGCATTTATGCCTGCCTGTCTCTTCAGCCTGTTACATCAGTCAATTGCAAGAGCTGCGGTGCTCATGTCTCTTCAGGAATTAACGGGTAAGGAAGCGATTGCAGTAAAGCTCTAAGAAAAAATATAAAAAGTCTTTCCTAAGGATACCATTAAATGTGAATAACTGCAGCTCTAACACTTATTTAGTAATAAAGAAGCTCATCTGCCATTGAAAAAATATTGATGCACTGTCCTTCAACATTTGCTGTTACAGAAGGGAAAGGACTTCCTAATAAAAATTTTCTCAGAGCCTTATAGAAGCAATTTTAGTCATACCTTCAGATTCCCTCTCATTACTACCTATGCCTAAATTCCAGTATGTATTTGACTTACCGGACTTCACATTAGTAGCTGAGCTCTTTCACTAAACATTTAGTAATGACAGTGGACAAACCATTATTAGCTATCAGAAGATAGTTTATATGAAACGACTACTTTCTGATTCTTCCTGGACATTATCCTTCAGAAATTATAATGTTAGTGGAACATTCTAAGCAGGAAGGGGAAGATAACTTGCAAATAATACTTTTTTCCAAGTATGCCTTAAGCCCTCAGTTTCCTCTTGCAACACACTTCTTCAGATGTTTGGTTTGCACAAATATTTTAACAAACCAGTTCACCGTGAGGAATGCTTCATTAAGATAGCTTCCAAGAAAGTTAAAAAAATTATAGAGGAAACCAACAGCAACAGGAAACACTATCTGTTTCATTACAGTCTCAATTAAAAGCATTAATTGTTTACTCTTTCACATGACAAGGAAATATTCCATGCCACAAGTTCAGTGCACGTTGTGTCCTCAGCTTTCAACAAGGTTTCTTGGTAAGTAGAGTACTCAACAGATATTTGCAATCTGGAGCTACAAATGAAAAATAAAGAGGTATTCAAAAATAAAATATGAACAGGATGGGAACAAATTTTGAGTTTCAAGTGATTTTTTTGCCAGTGATGAACACACTCCCAGGCCACCTTACACAATTTTAGAAGTTATGATCAAAGAATGCCAATCTTTCAGACAACAACTATTTACTCTGCATAATCACAGTGCTCATTTCTGATGCAAGGTCAGGACTGTTCCATCAGAAATCTGTGCCAAGCTAATATGCTGATGTTGTATACGAGGCAGCAATAAAAACAACTGATGTTTCAGTGCAGAAGTTATCTCCCTACACTACATAAAGGCTAAATTACATTCAGTGAACAGATGTTGACTATTCATTGCCTTCATTAACTTCTACTGTACCTGGGTACTGTGTAGTGTTAATAAAGTTATTGCAATTGAATTAACTTCATCTTTTCATGGTACATTATCCCTTTGATGACTCTAGATCATGATTTGATTTAATGCTCCTAGTGATCAGAGAGACTAAAATTTAAAGAATGCCATATGTTACCAGCATTGAGGAAGACTTCAGGACTTTTGTTGACAAAATAAACTTTGTAATTTTCATCCATCCTAAAAAAAACAATAATAAAAGAACATATTTTCCCCTGTACCTTTGAAAGGCATACAAGTACTAACATATTCTTTTGGGTTATTAATTTTTCAGAAAAAAAAATCTCATTTTTATTTCTATGTGGTTTCATATTTCTAATTGAAACACTTTCAAGAAAAAAATTTCAGGTTGTTGAAGCAAAATTAAACTTTTCCCATAGCTCTCCATTCACCTATGAAAATTTGTCACTATTGAGGAAAGGTAGAAAAGCAAAGGCTCTAAGTTCAAATCCTTTAGACTCATACAAACTGTGGCTTTGCTTGTATTTTTATTTCATTTTCTTATTATTTTCATTAAGTGAATACTTCTGGTTCCATCCTTCCTCCCCATTTTTTTTTTATGGCATTGCAACCTGAAAGAGGGAATGAAAAGGTAGATATCCTCTCTCTGTGTGGTTTAAAATTCTTCCTTCTGGCAACATTTTTATTTTTAAATTAGGCTACAAAAATTAATTGTAGTAACTTTTTATTTGATTTAGCACGCCATACAGCTGTTTCTGCCTTCAAAATCTTATACCCTTTGGTACTGTGAAAAACCATAATTACAATACAAGACAAAGCCTTAGTTTCAACTCTGTGGAGACACAATTGAGGGAAGAAGATACACAACAGATGATCAGGAGGAAAAACACAAATTTCATTTAATTGTTTAATTGCACATTTAGATGAAATATTTTTAGACTCCCCAGTCTGAAAGAGTATGTATTTATACATGAAAATTGAACTGAATATTTGCTTTCAAAATACATGTGATGGATTGGAAGATGCATCAAGTTTGCACTACAGAATAATTTAATTTGTAAAAATTTTATCAAATTGGATGGAGCATATGACCAAAGTTTCAGTGATCCAGAAGGAAGGTGATTCCTATTCATTATATATGGATTTTTACCTTCTAAAGCTTTATAGAGTTGCAGATTTTTACCTCTTACTTTCTTGCATGACAGGAGACTATAAATTCATGCAGGGCACTTCTTTATTTAAGGAGTTTTAGATTAAATATTTAACTAAGTACTAGTTACTGAGCAGTAAGAAACACATAAAAACTCTACAGATTTTAACTTGTGCCAAATGTGGCATATGGTACGTAATTAAATAAAATAGTTGCTTAACATTTACAGTTTTAAGGACACTTAAAATTTTACTACTCTACTGATATTTTTTTTACCTCGAGGAGGGAGAATTCAGTCAAATCCAGCTTCCAACTAACCTTCGACTACACTAGAAAGGTTCTTGATCCCTTTGAACTGCACTGGCAAAAAATCAGGTGATGCCTATTTATGATCTGATCCTTCAGATATTGAAATAAAGGGAGGAACAGTGAAAAAAGGGACAAGTGCAGTAATTCCACAACTATAAGACGCACTTCTGGGATGTTGGCAAATTTCCAAACTTTGTCCATATATGAGGTGCACTGGATTATAAGGTGCGCTTTTTTTTTGCAGCGAGGATCCGTGCAAAACAAAGTAATGAATTAGTAATGGAATCACGCAATCGCGGGGTTTACTGGCAGGTGCTCAATTTGCAAACATTTTTCATGGATCAGTGTAGCCTTTAAATGCAGCCCCAGGCTCGGCTTGCGGCTTCTGCGGCTGCCAGCTCTCGCAGCTCACACTTCCAGGTTGGCAAATTTCCGAACTTTGTCCACATATAAGGTGCACCTGATTATAAGTTGCACTTCCTGGTTTCGATCAAAATTTTAGTCTAAAGGGTGCGTCTTATAGTCGTGAAATTACTGTACATTTTAGTTAAAAGAGACTAGAAGGAGAAGGTGAATTTCTAGACCCTGGTGTTCGTAGCAATGCTACTCTGTCCTGCTGGTTTCCAGAAGAGTCCTTGGCATGACTTTGTCTGGGTCAGTTCCTCGTCTATCCCAGCACTTCTGTGCAGGGCTCGGGAAGGGGCATGGAGAGAGTCCCAGTAGGTAACTGCAATGCAGGAGTGCAGAGGACAGCTCCAGGCATTTTTTATTTACTAGTGCAGTCTGAGCTGTTGAAGTCAGTGATTAAATTCACACTGAATTCAAGGTAGCCAGGATTTACCCAGAACTTTTTGTTGTTAAGGAGCAAATCTAGACAATAGAGCTCACTGGTCTTCATAAATTAACATTTCTTCAGCTGCTCTGTGTAAACTACAGTTTCATTGTATCTACTTTCTTACAGGCCAGAGAAAGAAATTAGAAATCATGCTTTATTTACTGTACTAGAACTTGTGAAACCTCAATGGAAAAAAAAATTGCTGTTTTAAACCCTTAAAACATGGTGAATTGTTGTTTGAAGTTTTTTGTTGTTTTATTTTGTTTGTAAAGGAAGTGCTGTATCTTAGAATAGCATTATTTTTAATGACATACCAGGAATCATATTTTGAAATGTTTGTCAGCTTTTTAAAATGTGCTATTGAAATCTATTAAGCTGTCAAAAGTATGACGAATATGTTAAGAAGTAACATGATCTTATTGTAAATCACTACTTCAGAGTAACAGATCTCAAAGCCAGGAGAAGGAGGAAGAAAAACAATTGTTTGCAAATGTTTTGCTCTGACATTTTGTCCTGTCTGCCTTCACAGTCCACTGAATCTCACTGCTCTTAGAGGAGTTTAAATGTTTTACAGGCAGTGTAATCTGACCGAGGAAGCTGGACACAGAAGCAAGTGGGAATGGGAAGAATGGAGAAAGTACATCCAACGTAGCACTTTTGGTTTTCTGGCAATTTCAACCAAGAGTCAACATTTTCTATAGGAAGCAGTGTGGTTCACAAAAGAGTTATTCCATCAAAAAACAGTGTGTTCTTAATAGTTTTGACTGAAGACTTTCAGCAAACCCTGACATTAAGTTAAATGATACCAGGAAGGATGAGCTTGTATCAGAGTAAAGCTTTCATGTTCAAACATACAGAGGTACTTGTTGCTGGAATAGACACAGGAGGGTCTTCTGTGATTAAAAATAGGATTAAAATGGAATATTTGTTTAAACTAGGAAAAAGGACACTCAGGTTTTGTTTTGCTAGGAGTGAAATTGCTTGTCACATATATGGAGACAGAATACGACATCATATTTATGTGTGATACTGGTATCAATCAAATGACCTTCCATTTGCTCATGCATTCCCAATGAAAAACAACAACTGACATCTGGAACAGTTTTCAAATCATTTGATGTGACCATTTTCTAAAGAAAACTGCCTGAATAAAATAATTATTCAATCAATTGAAATTGGATTTTATTTGTAACATCTGACTCTTGTATTTCTGGCTCAGCTGAAAGTATTTCTGTGATCCGTGCTACCTAATGATTTTCAATGGGTGACATAAACACAAAACATATTTGTAAGCTGCATGACCTTTTCTGTTTTGAATATATAAATGGTATTTCTGCTAACAGATCTACTAAAGATTAGATGACTTTCTAAGGGTCTCCGTCCAGACAGTTTTGTATGGAGTAAGCACTTATGGAAATTATGGTAACACCTCGACGGAGTGGATTATGGCATGGACCATGGCTTGGCTGGGACATAGGTGGTGGTCACTGGAGAGTACTTCTGGCCAGAACCCCTGGGTTTTATTTCTCCAGAAACCCTGGAGTGGTACATGATATATGGCAGGTTCTCACCAAGCACTCAGAAACCTGGAAGACACACCCCACCCTCCAGTTATTTAGATGGAAACCCCACCGTTCTTTTGATTTACAGGGCAAATGTTAAACAGCGACATGAAATATTAAGTGGTCTGGATGCTAGAGTGACAGGAAGCAGGTAAAAATCAAAAGGGAAGAAGTATATGTTAAAAAGCTCCATTTAGAGTGAATTTTTTTCATTTGCTACTCCTACTGTCTAAATTATCTTATGCAATTTATTACAAAAGATAGAAAAATAACAACTACTCAACTACTTTGTGTGAAGAGTCTTCAAATTATTGCTTGAGACTTCCTCACAGGGACCTCCCAGAGATACATGGAAATTAGAAACGCTACCAGTTCCTTCCTCCAGCCAACCCATTCATCACGTACTCAGCCAAGTACATCAGGGTAATTTGGGGTCTTGGCTACATAGAGGATAATGGACTTGGATGCTTTATAAAAATGAGTCATTTTTTCCCCCAACTGACTATGTGACTGCCTCAGAAAGCCCTAACCATGGTTACTTAACTCTGCAAAGTATCTGGAGTGCTTGAATGCCTATTTGCCTTTAAAACACTGGGTAAATATCATGAAACCAAATAGAAACACTTTAAAAATTGAGTACAGAATGGAGTTATTCCAAGACCAGTGCCCAATGAGATAAAGGTCAGGAAAAGGAGAATAAAATTAATTACATTTTGCCTAATTTATCAGACCTCATAAAATTAATTCAATATTTCATCTAATCACATTATTTTTATTTTATAACTTTTAAAAATAAGAAACAAGCAACTAAATTGTCAAACCACCAGTAAAATATATGTTTTGCACTGTCTGCAGCTCCTTACATGAAGTTCATTCTTCACACCTACTCCATTATCAAAACAAAAAAACATACAGAGTTCTCCTTGGAAAAAATAACTATCAATGCATGACAATGTTAGTATACCCTTTCCTTACTTTATAATGTTTTATGTTTTTGACCAACCTGTGTTTCTCATAACTTTTTAATAAGGGCACAGTTAACCAGCAGAGTTTACTAAATAAGTACTTCACTAACATTATGTATTATGTGCACACATGTACTTTTTCTTTTGATACTTCTTACAGCATTTGTATGGTATTATCATTGTAGAATAGTATCAGCTAGGATACTAGGTGAGCCAGTCCTGGTTTTCATTTTGACTGTTGTGTTTTGTGTTTCTAATACAAACCAAAGATGGCTGGAAAATGAGATATGTGTGGTTTTTTAATGTCTGTATTTAAAATGTAGTGCTATATGAAATCACTGGATTAATAGCTATTCTAGTAGATGCATTATCAGACAAAAAACCTCAGAATTGCCTATTGTCTGTTTCCATGGGCTATCAGAACACATGAGCAAGTGCATTGAAGATAACAAATCAGGAAGTTAAGCCTAAAATACAACTTATGGCAGTGCTAGGATCTATCTACCTGAAGTTTGAAACATGTATGTGCAGGTATGTGCAATGGGCATTATGGACCATATATAGAGATTAACTTCATATATTTTGGTATGATTCTCCCAATAATCTGTATGTAAGAAAGATAAGAGGCACAATGACGAGCTGTGTTAAGAAAAGTGAATTAATTTAAAAAACACATAAGTTAGCACTGTGTTAAATCAGTGCTGGCAGTCTGTAGGCCAATTTAGTGTTGAACTCTGAATACAGGTTTTCCAAACTGACTTTTACAGGAGTTAATATAGGCCTTTAGCCTACCTGATCTGCAGCTGGGCTCTGTGAAAACATTCCTCCTTATTCATTAAAGTTATACATTTCCCAGATCATCTTGCTGCTTTATCGGATCATTGGTTCTAGCCACTGGAGTGCATTTGTGGCCATCTCCAGTGGACTTCTCTTTGCTTCTGTAGTAGATATATTACATGTACTGATGATGTGTGTCTGAAGCCTGCAACTTTCTAGAGACTTTTGGCAAAAGTGCTAGTGTTCAAACATTATAAATCTGTGTGCTAGACTTAACAGTACAGAACATTCAAAAATGATCACAGTAACGTGGGCCAATTTCAGCTATGGTTTTGATTAAAAGTTTGATAGAAACCTCAGAGAAATGACAACATGCTTCCATAGATAAGCTCTGCAACATTTATATTCCACTTCACTGCACTGGGTTGATTCAGAGTGTATTTGCTTTTCCTGGCCACAGTTTAAGTGCTCAATAAAGTAACATTCTGTTATTAAGTGCTGACGCTTTTCCCCTAGATTAATGGTTTGGGTAGTCCAGGGAGATGAAGCCTTTTGAACAGGATGAAATATACCAAACTGAGTAACATCACAGATACTGGGCTTTTGCCCTCTAATGGTGTAAAGAATGCCAAAAAAAAAAGAAGAAAAAGCATTTTTCAGATCAGTGGCCTAAGATTATTTCATTTTTTTGTGCAATATCTTATGACCCTTCAGGAAAAATTACAGCATTCTTCCTAATGAAGATTGTTAAAATATGCCTTTTGTAAATGCCCATGAATTAGACGTGACCCTGAAACTCGACCCAGCAATGAAAATTAAAGGCTAACTTGGACTGCTCTGTAATGACAAAAATCTGCACAAATTCAATTTTCCTTACCCTATTATTTAGCAAATTTTGTGATTTCTAAATGATTAAATAATTTTATGTATTCATTCTGCACTGTTTAACTGATCACATGTTATTAACAAACTGTGAATCAAATGTGCAAGGCCTAGCTAAATATCTGTATCCTCACTGCAGCAAGATTCTGAGCAGTATGTTGCACATTAAATAGCTTGAGAGCACCCAATTTCTATTACCCACCATTACATGACTATCTTAGTGTCATCTGAACATAACAGAAATGGTAGAACAGCAACACTACACCCAAGAGTTCATTGCATGCTCCTTGCATATTTATTTGTCATTTACCCATCTGAAATCACGATAGAGTCAATACTCCCAATCGCCCATTTTAGCCATACATTGGCCATTACGCTTTTCTTTCTTTCTTTAACAAGAGGAATTGGACAGAAATATAAAACAGACACTAGCTGCAAGAACACTGGCAGAGCAGCAAATATGACTCCATATTTGGAAAAAAGCTCTCAAGGAGTTGGCAATACTGTTTGATCTACATTTTAAGTGTGGGCTTGAGGATACAGTCAGTGTAAACACAACTACCATGAAGAATGTTCCTAGAAATAGAACACAGTAGGTAATTTCTTCTTCCCTTTCTCAATATTCTGGTAAAATACTAGACATTTCTGGAAAACACAACAAATACGTCACAAGAAAGCTACAAAAACCAAGGTAAAATATTTCAGGTATATATCATATTTGCAATTCAAAAGTATTAGGAAGAAAATAACTGCAGCTTTTGCATGAGATACCCCATGAGGAAGACTTCATCACCCACCCACTAGTTAGGGGACCAAATAGTCACAGGTTGATACTAAAGAGTTTCATGAGAACATCCTACACAGAGAAACCAGCATATATTACATCCTGTATCATTGCCATAGCAGCTTGGTTTCAGCAGAAAGAGCATTTGCAACCAGCTATGTATATTCACCATTCAGTGTGGCAGGTGCTTGGTACAGTACATAACTCACAGTCCAAACTAAAAAATGACCTCTCCTCCTTCCACCTTGCCTCCTACCTGATTCTGACATCCATCCTAGCCTACATGCAGGAAGAAAATAACACCTCTTCCACTGTCATAAGTCCTCTTATGTCCCAAGGATTTGGAACTGACAGCCTGTCTCACTGAATTAAATAACAAAATATCCTATTATTTCAATAAAACTAGAAATTTTCTCCTTGGAGTATATGCTCAACTGAATATGTCTCTACTCAATTCCAGGTAACTACTCTACCAGCCAGGGATCTTTCCTGACATGTCCTTCCAGCAGAGAAAAACTGTCACTGTCCTATTTCTCTTGTGCCTGCTAGGTCTAGAATTACAGAAGTGTGGCTATGGAAAGGCTAACTGCAATCACTCACTCACGTTTATTGTACTTTAGAATTAAGCATTAAGTTCACTTATTTGCAGAACATGATTCTGTTTACTCTCTTCTAGCCTTTCAGCTGGAGTCACAGTTCTGCAGAAATGAGTAATTTGGGCATGCTGATGGAGTTTGCAGCTCAGAGCTGGCAAAGGGGTAAATATCTAGCTCATTTGCACCTAGTTCATGTGCTGTCAATGTAAGATGAAAGAGGTGCTATCACCAGCAGACAGCAGTTATAAGAAGAAACCATCATGTAAATAAATCCACAGATGGGTAGGAGCAGCTCTTAGTATGCATTGCAAGTTGAATTTCCAAGCCAGAAGAGCCCTCCAGGCTGTGCATTGCCATGACTATGAGAGGCTCCACAGGCTGGAGAGCACAGAGATTCCAGAACAAACATCATCACTTGTATCCATACACCAGCACTGCTTTAGCACTGGGACAAACTATATGGCAATGAATTTCCTTCAGGGTGGGAGGAAGAAATTTCTCACTGACAGAAATCTGTAACCAAAGCCAGCCACATCTCTTTGTCCCCTTGCTTTGCTGTTGTGTCCTGGGAGCCAGGCTGTAAGCATGAAGAACTGAAAGCTGCTATATCTAGGGGGGAAAGACACTGCACAA
>VRYO01001463.1:32986603-33014730 GCA_009812075.1 Sialia sialis
AAAGCAGATCCCACAATTATATTTATATGCTCCCTGCTTTGTCACTCTACAGAGAAAAATACACCAGTCCAGAAAAAAACCACATTCACATGGACCCTAGAGCAAAAATGATGCATACCTGGGGGGCCCATCCAATAGAGAAGCTTGATATCCTGCCATTTCTGAAAGCTTTCCTCTGAGTAGCATGAAAGAATCTTGGAGAAAACTTTTTCAGAGCCCAGGCACAATGTAAGTCTCATAGATGGCAAATACTTGGGCTCAAATTCCTCGTGCCCTATTATGCCGTATTTCCATCCACATGACAGGAGACTTGTGCGTTCATGTTTCTAATCCCCTAATCAAATCTTATTATTTTTTTCTGAGTCATATCGTAACATTTTGTCCTACAAAAAACACTCTTCTCAGTAACAGTAAATTTACTTCAGACACATTTTTGGGGCCCCAAACTGGCCAAAGAATAGCTCTACAGTTACAGCAATTGGGGTTGCTTCTGTGGAAAGGTTTAACAAGGTGGATTGAAAATATTATTGGAGAATGTGGGCTGTAATGATTTTTTACCTGGTGGGGAGTAATTCATCTGAATGTTGTTTTATCATTTCAAATGTTACTTGTGGGAAGGGAATGTCACAGCTCTCCAAGAGCTACATTATGTCAGCTGCCATGCTCTATAAACAGATTACACACATCTTATATAAACAAACTGTGGTTAGCTAATTATCCTGAACAAAAATATACACACAGAGAAGAAAATTCATTTTAAAATGATTAATAATATAAATTCTAGTTTCAGCAATATATTTCCTATATCCCCACGTGTAGCTGCAACTTAATAAAACTCCCTATAAGATTACCACCATTTAGTTGGTTTCACAAGTTCAGATTGTTATACAGAATCATGCCTTGTTGTGAATTCAGTGCTAACCACATTGCAAACTATGACCTAACTTGGCAGAATATGTATATACTGTAAATAGATACTATGGCAGGTGTATCAGCCAGTGCCAACAATCAACTTTTTAAAAATATATAGTATCAAATGGCTAGAGCCATAAATAAGTGGGAAAAACTGTATATGGTTTATTAAAATATTCAGGATTTTTTTTTTATCCAGACAGTAATTTCTCATTACTCATCTCACCAGGTAACAAATTAGAAGTAAAACTCTGAGTAAGGTCAATAAATTTTACTCCTTTTTTTCCAGAATTAATATATAGTGCATAGTAATAGAATTTGCAGAACAAAAAGTAAACACTTAAGAGCACTATTACTTTTTGTCAAATAAGAAAGTTCACTAAAAAACAACACACCTATGTCTTGTGTGTGTCTTTATTTCATGAAAACCTTAAGTTTGAAAAATATGTTCTGACAGCATGACGGTTGAAGAAAATATCACACAAAAGACACCCAAGAAAGATCGTAGAAGTTTCTTTGAAACTCGGTTCAAAGCATGCAAAACACTTCCAAATTTGCAAAGACCACAATTCTCACAGATTCCAGATCTCTGGAAGAGATGAAGAGATTAACTAGCAAAGCTAATGATTTTAAATCATACTTCCCAATGCTAACACACAGCATTAAATACAGCAAACAACTTAACTGATGTTGATACAGCCCAAGAATGGTTCCCATATGTGGTTCCTGACTATGTGTATACTGGGTAGTATATTTATTTCAGTGGTAAATAAAACCTTAATTCAGCAACCCAGTGGTTTACCAATAGGGTATGTGTGGATATCCAGCTTTTAAGAAAAACATTTTTAGTGGTATTCATAGCCACATTACAAAACCCTGCAGACAGAAAGTCCCTCATGAATTTCCATTGGAATTCCAGCCTAATATGGAACTCATGGGCTATAATAAGGATTTGATTTTGTGACGTCTAAGGCAAAGCACTAGTTATGAGCTGCTGGAAGTTTCACAAGTAAGTACAGAATTGACATCTTCAGTGTATTCTTCAATATGTGAACAGTACGTGCTGGCAGATAATCCACAAAGTCATTGTAACGTCTTGTGTTAAAGTCAATTGTAACAAGAGTATGGTCAAAAAAGTGCACTAAGATTTCATTTTATATACAAATTATAGTTACTAAACAATGGTCAATTCCTCCTTCTACCTCACCTCATGAAAGCATTATGCAGGAGAACTGAAGCATAAAAGAGGTGGAGATGTTCTAAGAGCTCATTCCATATTGTTATACAAGAAAGTATTTACAAATATGTAAAAAAAAATAGGGAAATTAGAATGTTTCTTTTGATTTCCGCAAACATAATTTAACAAATCTCTTGAAAAATAAGAGGAGCTCATAAAAGAAAACCCAATACAAAAGAATTTAAGATTGCAATAGTTAAGAGAGGTCAATGATTAGACTGTCCACATAGCCATAAGCTAGTATCCTTCTGCAAGTACCTTGAATAAACCGTGACATTAAAGACTGTAATGCACTCAGTTAAATTGTTCAATTTAATGTAAACCATTGCCCAGGACTCGCTTGAAAATAGGTACCTATTGATTGCAAGACCTCTGCTGCAGAAGTTGAAATTGAAGGAACTATGTTCCTCTGAACAATTGCATTCAACCTGTCACAAAGACCATAGCTGTTGTTCAACAGGGTGTGTTACACGTATTTTGGCTGTTCTTACGGTGAAAGCTGCTTGTCACTTTGTGTTCAAGTCTGGAACTGGGTATCCAAAATGGATGGGTTACTTTAAAAAAAAATCCACCTTAGCATTTTAAAGTTTGGATTTGTATTTTCTAGAAAATCTTGATAGAATGAGTTCTTTATGTCACATAAATGGAAAAAAAAAGTGTTCTAAAAAAAAAAATCCAAAGTGAGGAGTCTTACAGAAAACTCTACAAGATGAGTAGTGTAGGTTTTACAGCAAGGTAGTACACAGCAGCGCTATGGGGAGCAACAAAAAGAAGTAAAGGTTAAGCAGGTGTTCATTGAGTAAGTACACCCTGCATTGAATAGGGCAGTGGTCTTGCAGGAAAGAAGCACATGATCACAGAAGTTACAGATAATCTAAAAGCTAATCACTGAAAAATTTAATTTGGAAAACAAACAAGCAACATCCTTAGTTTTGGTATTTTCTAGCTTACAGCTGCAAGAGTTTGCAACCAAAGGCAGTTTTATGTATGTGATTTACCTTTTTTGGGTGGGAGAGGGGCTGCTAAGTATTTAAAAAAAAAAATTCCTGTGAATTCTTTAAAAGTGTGTTATCAAGGTATGAACTCCTCAGCCAATGGCATGAACTGTCTGAGCTGCAGCTGGTAAGTGTAGTGGGTTGTCGCTTGTTATGTATAGCAGAAAAAGGGGACAAAACCTCATGGCTGGTTAGGAAACAGCGGAGGTATCTTGCTTTCAGCAGTGAAACAGGGAGGCTGAGGTACTTCCCAGGACCTCAAAAAGTTCCCTAGAGGAAACAAGACTTTTTTTCCTGCTATATGAAATATGATTTATCTTTTATTCCTACCAGATATTCATTCCCCCATCTCACTAAAAACTTACAGTGGCAGGTCAAATGGTTTCCCAACAGAGACCACACAAACACTCAATAACATGGACACTTTTGATCATGCTATTTCATCCATAGCAGTTTATACAATAACGTTAGTTTTGGGTCCAGCCCTGGCTATAATGGAAATCCTGGTTTCTCTTTTCCCTTCGCCCTGGTTGTGGACCCTGCAATAATTCCAGGCAGCAGTCACAAGGCTCCCATACTAGTCATTCCCATCAGCTGTTCCCCAGCCTCTTGCTGCCTGACAGCAAGGTTAACGTGAAGAATTGAAAGCTCCTGAAGCAATCTTCCGTCTTGCTGGAGAGATTCAAAAGACTGTCAACATTTACTCCAGCAACACAGAGAATATTGTGACCTGCTCAGCTGGGGAGAGAGAAAGGCAGGGAGGGGAAATTCTGCTACGGGAGAATTTGGACTCAGACACGCCTGACTCCCAAACACACTCCTCTCATCCCACTGTGTTTCTGCTTTTCATTTAGAATATTTTATGTACTGGGAGGGCGTTCCAACTAAAGTGCTTCATGAGGCTCTGATTGTGCATTATCAGGCCAAGACAAGCCGCCAGCTGCACCATGTAACATGTCACTCCTTTCTGGAATACAGGAAAAAAAGGCTTGAAAAGGCCTTCTGTGAAAGATTGATACTACCTTGTGCTCTGTCAGCACACTGTATGTTGGTCCTGCTACCTTTTCTCACCTATGTACCACATATGCACACAATAGTAATATTCAAGTTTATTTAAGTTTATCCATTCATGTTTTTCAAGTTTACAGTAGACCAACTTACTCCATGAATATGACCACCTGCATAACAGGTCATATTCATCTGCATCTAATCAGCACACAGTGCTCACATTTCTAAATGCATTGCCTTACTAAAGAATGCTTTCCTTCTCCTGCTATTAAATATCTACTGTACACACTTAGTGTGACTCATAATGTTATCCAGAAGTTGTTCAAGGGTTAAACTACAACTTTTTCTTCTCCATAAAAACAAGCAAATATCTTAGCAACTGACAAAAATCTTCTTAGGAATTGTTATGCTCAGCAGCAACAGCTGAAAGCATTTAGTTTATGAGCCAGTATTCATCTTCAAAGACTCCATTCTGCCCAGAAAATAAAGAACAAGAGATCAATTAAGATCTCGTCCAGCGTGCTAGTAACAGTGGGAAACATACCTCACACAAGTCATAGAATCTTGGACTACATCCTAAGAAAACCAAAGTCTGATTTTCACTTTCTTACTTTTCAAAGACTACACAGATGCTGCTTCAGAGTGAGATGTCCAATTTGGGGGAATGTGAACAAAGAGAACCTTAGGGAGCTCAATTCGAAAAAGGGAACTCATGTGCAAGGTACCAGGCATTATTTAGACATGTTATCCAGGTAATAGATCACCTGTCATGTGATGTCATCCCCATGTAAAATGCGCAGAGTATGGAGCAGGAAAACTGCATGTGGTACATTGCCCTATTTAATCCTCAAAGGAACTCCATCGAACTGTCATTTTGATATTGAACATGGACTTAATTATAAGATTATGAGATTTCATAGCAAGGGTTATGAAACTACTGTTTATTCATCTGAAAATGCTTAATTAGGTTTATTTATAACAGGTTTTCATATTTTGTTTAGAATTCTCCACCATGTTCCATGAAGAAATACAGCGCCCTTAGACACAGACCTAAGAAAAACTCTGGGAGCTGTACTTGAATTTTCCTGAAGATGAAAGTTTCTCAGATCTCAAGCCAGCTTGGCTCTCTGCAAAGGTACAGATGAAGAATCTGAAAATGGTAAGAATTTCCTCTAGCTTCTAAAAAGAGAGCTGGTGTAAGCTCCTCACTAATTTTAATGGTAACCAGGAGCTGGTTTTCTTCATGGAGAATAATAGGAACAACCTTTCATCTCACTGGTTTTCTACATCAAAATCAGAACATTTGCAAAGTTGAATCATATTTTTGGGGGGTCCTTTTTACGGCTACTGTAAATTCTCTGTTCCAATGTCTTGAAACCAAAAGACTGATGTAAGAAAATGTATAGCTTGTAACTGCAGTCCTTATAAATCTCAACCCCACACAAAAGAGCAAAGAAAATAAAGAGACAGAGAACAGACTTTAAGACCAGGGAAATAAAAGAAAGTTTATTTAGAGGAGACTCACTACCAGACTGGCTTGACTTGAATGACATTTGTAATCTGTAAAGAGTCTGTGTTATGTGAGGTGAATACAGAGTAATATTCCTCAAGGGGAAGAGAAGTCTTTGCAAGACTTTCTTGTAATTCTAGAACTAACACTTACTGTAAGGCTTGCAGCATCGAATTGCAAGTGCAAAAATACCAACCATGAGTGAAGGTAAACAGCCCAGTATAGCACACTTAACAGGTCAAGTAAATTATGGTTGTTTGCAGGTAATTTCAAATTAGCAAAATAAGTGAACATTTGCCCTGTCTGACTCTCTATGAAAGCACTCACATGCTTTTGTTTAACAAGGCTAGGGCAAAAGAGGGAAAAATGGATAAGACTTTTTCAGTCTTAGTATACTGAGGGTTTCACCTGCTCAGAATATAGTTCCAGCTGCCACAATAATCTTATTTTGAATCCAGCATCTGATTTTTCCTTTATGGCAATGATTCAGAGACAATATAGTTAATAAGAAGCATAAATGTCTCCATACAATTTACAGGTATGTTCTTCAATAGGCTTCAGGAGAGAGACACCCACAGATTTAGACTTGAAAACATTTTTAGGATATTCTTTGCAGTTCTTACACTGCAAGTCAGATCTCTTGCAGTAAATCAGACAAACTGGAAAGCTGCATCTCACCATATCCTCTTATGTGAAAAAGTTATGAAATCATTTTGAAGGAAAAATATTACATAATTGAGTAAATGTTTGAACTATATTAGTAAGCAAAAAGTTAACGACAGAGCTACTGATTTTGCAAATGCACTTGGAGCTCAGTTTGGCCTTAGAAATCAGGAAAACAGTTAACTGCTTCCATCTGGATTTAAAAAACAAGGCCACCTTCAAAAGAACCTTTTACAATGAGATTTTGGATGAAGTGACATCCATAATTCTCATGTGAGCAATTCTTTTGTAAGAAATTGCAATTGTGTCTTATTTTACTGTGCAAGTGCATACACAATCATATTTCTGCTTTGTTATGAACATGTTTACACAAAGTCATGGAGGTTTTGGGGAATTTCAGTCTCATCCAGTGCAGATGTGTTATGGTCATGCCTTTTCTTTCTAGTAGCATGATACATCTCATTTAAGATACAGAAATGCAGGCACAAACAGGTATTGGTGTGCTACATTTCAGTATCCTGTCTATAGTCACCACAGGAAGAATGCCTGCATCATTTACAAAGCATTCAATTTTTTTACCCATTATAAATTTCCTGAACATAATTTTGTTAAATACAAACAAGTCCCAAATAATTCTTTCCCTGATCCTATACAACCTTTTGTTTTCCCTCCAAAAATGCAGTATGGTAAGAAACCCTACTCAAACACTCAGTTTCAAAAGCCACCGGGCTTTTCAGCCTGCAGGATGCGTTGATGCTGTTGGGAGGATAGAGATCATTTTTATTGCAAATTGTAGAAAAAAGGTACAGTACCTTGAAGTGGACCAGCTGTTAATATTCATAGCAGTTCTTTGTATAGTATTTCAGCAGTGCATGGTGGGGACAAACTGAAATTGCTGACTTGAACCATTTAGTGTATAGATAATGAGAAACGGTGGTTGGATAATGGACTACAGTAGTGCCAAGAATAAGCATTAGAACGTGTCAGCACCTTTTTATTGAATTAAAACATGAGTTTCTAGGTACCAAGTACAGTGGAGATCCAGTGCCTCTACTTAACACATTCCCTAAGACCTTTATATCTCAAAAGTTTTAAGATACTTAAATGGAAGTTGGATACAGAATGGTCTTACCTCTGGGGTGAAACTGAGCAGCTGTTACACATCACATACAACAGCAGTTTGGGACAGCAGTTGCTAATGTGGGAAAACATACCCAGATGTTGACTCCTTGTCATTTTAGGATCACATCTTGCTTAGATATTCATGCTCAGAAGACTGAACTCTTTCATGCCTTTGAAAATTCTCTTCTTCTCTCAAATTCAAATGTGAGAGGAAACCATTATTTTTTTCCCATATATAAAAGCACAATATATATGTGGCTTTATTCTCAATTTTCTCATGGTTTTGCTTTCTTGGACTTCAGAACTGTTGTGACCCATGCATGAATACTGGATCTCAAAAAGCATTGGAATAAGGGAGGAGAAAGGATTTATTGCCTTTAATTCCAGACAAGGTTCATGGAAAATCAGAAAGGGTCCCCACAAAGGTCACATAGATGTCCAAAAAGACAGACAGCTAATTTTGACAGCCATATTAAATGTTGTTTCAAGACCAGAAACTGATTTTCCAGGCTAAAGTAATGTGCTGAATCTCTGTCTTAAGGCTTTAAAATTTTCATTTTTTTATGTTCTTTTATGCACAAAACTATTTTAAGTCACATAGCTACATTTTTCTATGGAAGCCAAACACCCCTGCCCAGGACTAAAGTGTTTCAATGGGTGCCACAATTGTGTTTCTCACAATTCAGAGCAGCAAAATTCTCCCAAAGTCAAGCAAGTAATAAGTATTATGTAATTTTATTGGGGTGGTGGCAGTGGAGAATTTATTTCAATGTCTAATTTCAACATCTATTTTTTCTCTTGTCCATTAGCAAGGTTGCATTAGCAAGGCAATGCCACATCCATTGATAATGACTTAAAGGCGTGGTCCCGGAACAGATGTTGCAAGGGGATCTCCCATCAGGCGTAACTTTGGAATTTCCAGGCAGAGCACAAAAAAAAGCGACTGATCCCATGAGCTTAAGAAACAGATATTTATTGATGGTGCTTACATGACAGAGTTTTTGGCTCAGTCCTGAAGAGTTCAGGGACTGAAACAAAACTGGAAGAAGTTCCCTGCAAGTACTGCCAGAAGGACAGCTGCATAGGGAAAAAGAAAAAAGCAGTGACCTGCACTTCACAGAGGAAATGGGTGGGACTGAGGCAATAGACAAAGTACAGACACAAAATGAACTGAAAACCCTGCTGCTAAGGAACATAAAGTTTCAATGCAGAAGTGATTCTGAAGCTCTAAAGCGGGTAAAATGTCTTAGAAATAAGCATGTCTAACTTTTCCTGCTTGGGCAGAATGAAATATGTTCAGCAATACAAGAAGTGACAAAACTCCTCTGAAGAATAATATTTTTGGAGTCATATCAATAATTTTATGTTCAACACAGATTACATTTGTTTATATTCAAATAAATATATTTATTTAAATTAAAAGCAACCCAAAAAACCCCAAAACAGTGACAAAAGCAAAGAGGTAACTAAACAGAAGTAAAAAAATAGCTAACAATATCAGAGCAAATTCTTCAGGTAGTCTGGGAGAGAACAGGATGATCTAAAGAGTCTTATCTCTATTCTCCTTGCTAAACTAGCAGGAAGATTGAAAGGAAGGTAACAGGGTTAGAAGGAGGATATCAAATCTTCTTGCTTCATCACCTCTCCAGAAAAGAGCAAAGAAAATGGTTAAAGATTAGAAAACACAAAGGCAGAAAAATAGTTTGCTGGGAAAGAGGGGAAAGATCATAGCATCCTTCAATTACATGAAAAGCTCTTGTCAAGAAGAAGAAAATCATCTGTTCTACTTGCTCATGGTGGAAAGAACAAGCAGTGACAGCATCAAAGGTTAAACATTGAGAAAGAGCTTTGGAATAGATTTTTCTGGGAAGGTCATGGAATTTCCATCACTGAAAAAGGTTAGACAAACATCTTTCAGGGAAAAAAAAGATAGGTATAGCTGATCTTAGTTTAGAGACTTCATGACCTCTTGAAGTCTTTTTCCAGGACTATTTTCTATGATTTGACAACTTAAGCAGTGATGACAAACTTTACAGACTCCTTTGAACTCTTTGGACGTCATTAAGATTGCCCAGACCCTTTATTCTAGCAATTACTCACTACACAGATAACAAGGGCAAAATTTGCAGGAAGAGATGACACATTTTATTTTTCCAACTACATCAGGCTAAAAAGATATTATTTGGAGCACATGCGCCTTTCTGAGTAGAGCAGACAGGAAAGCAGCAGATTTGTATTGTTTAAAAGGACTGATGGAGAAGAGCAGCTGTACTTTGCATTTGCTCGTAATATGAGGTCATGATATGACATCATTCTCATGAAAAACAATAAAACCTAATATGCTGAAGCACTATACTAAATACTAGAAGCAAATTCTAATCTAGTTAACATCTTTACTATTTGTTAAAATGTACATTTACCTCTAGAGTTGCCATATTTCATACTGAGAGTGAAGATGTAAGGCTTCAAGGGACGAAGTTAGCTCATGTAAACTTAGCTCATGTAATTAAAAAAATTACAATTTTTTTCCCCTGTAACATTAAAAGGGAATTAAAATGAGGGCTAAATGGGGATAATGGAAAAAGCAAGTGTCATCTTTAGCATGTGGTCAAGGGCTCCAGTGACATGAAGAGATAACCACCAGCCTAATCTAGCATGGCTCTTCTGCAGGACAACCTCTTGGATCTGCATTTGGTTGTGGTAAATGCTCAAGAAGAGAACAATAAAGTCTGGCTTGCAAGAACAATTCTTCCTTCCTGTCTAAGCCCTCATGTAAGACTGTCATGGATGGTAGGAGACAAAGACTGGGAAAGTTTGTTTATTAAACCCTCTTTGACTTTCTCTGGATAAAAAAAAAAAAGACCTTACAGGACTGTGCTATGTAGAAGAATCACTAGTAGGCAATTTCCTCAGGTGATTATAAACAACCTTTTTGCTTATGAGAAGTATAACTTCAGTCATAAGGCAGATGACAGTGTTATTGTGTGTACTGTGCCTCCCACTTAAAATAAAACTAGATGCCATCAACATTAAGCTGCAACATGGAGCCTTCTTCGCAGTTCCTGTGCTTCCTTCATATTTTTCCCTATTAAATAGTCAGAACAGCTCTTCAGCCTATTTCTGTACCTTCTATTTTCATCTAAAATGACCAGTGGAAAAAAATTCAGGACACCTTGCTATAAACTGCATTCTACAAACTTTACACATATATTGTAGGTAAATTTCCCTCGTTCATCCTAGAACAATCCTTCCAGATGTTTTCTTTCTTTCAGGAACATTTCTATTCTATCTCACCCTAGTCCATTCTATTTCATTCCATTCCATAAATTGTATTTTATTTCCATGCTTTAATCCAATATTGAAAAAGTTTCTTTCCCCCAGTTTTGCATAGAATTTTTCAGATTTGTTATGTACATACCAGATAATTTTAGAAGTACAATATCAGGCAATATTTATACTACTGCTCACTAATTACATGACATCATCACAGGACAGTCTATTAGATCAAACTTTGACTATCCTTTTTCCTCCTTTGCAAATCCCATGAAAGAGCTGATATTGCCACTGAAATCCCTTTTATATGCAAATCAAAAAGTCTGTCTAAGACACAAACAAATATAATTTGAGTTGTTAGCTATAGCCTAGAGACTCTGCTTGCAACATTTGGACAAACAGAAGCAGAGACTTCTCCCTGGTGATCTTCTCTTTTACATAGATCAAAGACTTTCCAGCCTTTTATGGGAGCCAGTTTAGGAATTAAAAGATGACTTGGCCTTATTCAAACATCAGACTTCCATAATACTTGGAATGGAATTAGAAAGCTTTAAAAAAGCCTGTGGTTTAGAATTTGCACTTCTCCTTTAAACTTGGAATCAAATCATATTTTCAGTGTGAACTATGTTAAATAAAACAGCCTCTCTGCTAGTTTATAAAAAATTGCAGACATTTTAGCTGTACAAAGTCTGTAGTGTGTTTATCTGTTTGAAGGAACTAAGTCCTCACTTGCAGATGGATCGAGTTCAGCTCTTATTAAAATCAAGCCAAATCAGTTTATAGAACATAAATGTTCTTAATTATTATGCAAGTATTTTTATCTATTTCTTGTAAACATGTGAGGTCAGTAGTACCTTTGTTAAAAAATAAACAAAGGAAAAAATTCAAAATGGCTGAGCATGTAAAGAAAACTTCCGGCTAAGCAGGCAGTCTTTTTTGGAAGGAAAGCTGCAAAACCCCTCAAAAATTGTTCCTATGTAAAATGGCTGTGTGCTAGCGTGCTACAGCAGCACCTTGCTTTTTAGAAATGTCTCAAAGACAGCAATGGACTTTGCCACCCCTCTAAGCCACAGCTCCAGCTCATCATCCTGAGCACTTGTATGGCACCGACAGAATTGGGATGTGCAGAACAAGCCCTGCAACACCAGCATGAAGCAGAGTATGTCAGGAAGGGAATAAGACCACAGGACACGACTTGTCTCCAGCTCTGAACTTGGATTGACTATACATGCTCCCAAATCAGAAAGGGGCTTTCCAGTTTCTTAAAGTAGAACAGTCTTCTGAACCTCTAACACCCAATTAATTTTTGGTTATACTACTTAAATCAACATCTGCTTACCAGCCATGACTGACTGAGGGAAAAACCCCACATGCATTTCTTAATCATAACAGAAGGAAATATTGAAGTAAGGTACCACTACATGACAATATGTCACTACAGGAAAAAGTGCTCAATCTATTCTGTCCCAAAGTTATGTAATACTTTTGGCTTGTTTTTTTCACTTTTCTTTCTTGTCTTTAACATCATATTTAAAGTAAGTTAAATTCCTCAATTTGTTCAGAGGAAAGGGTTGACTGAAAGTTACCTTTGGGTAATTTGTTTATTGATCATACACAGTAAGAGTTACATTTCTGTAGTTTCTATATAATACAGAGAAAGCATTAATAAAATTTTAACAGAGAGGAAATATATTAATCTTGCAGAAACCTTAATCACTCTTAATGATTTCTGCTAATTTCCAATAATTTCCTGATTTTGAGAAGGAATTTCAACAAATAATGTCTGTTAATGTCCATACCTAGCTAAATATCTCTGTACATTTGTAACTTTATTTCTTTCACATTTCATCAAGTCTCAGTAAGTGCAATATATTTTTTGTCAGAAGCTTCTTATATAATATTCTTATATAATATACACAGCATATCTCAGCCTACTAAACAAGCTTACTGGAGCTCAGAGAAAAGGGAGTAAGATAAAAGAAGAAGAAAGAACAATATTCTTTTAATCTTCCATGGACTCTTTGTAATGTCAGTTACCAACAGATCTCCTTTCTCAAGCAACTGGCATGTGACTTGTTCAAAAGATAGATCAGCAGAACACCAAGCACAGTAGAGTGAAAAACAAAAAAATAAACAAGGCAAAACTGGCATCAATCTCCTAAGAAAGTATTCCCAAAAAAGCCAAAAGCCTGGTTTGTAAAGCCTACAGGGACAAATATCCTTCTAAGCCATCTGCAAATGAAACCACAGTATGTCCTTCCTTCCTAAAAAGCAAAATTCATGTAAAGTCAGATGTGCAGGGAGAAAAAAAATCTTCCATTGCCAAAAGTTTGTGCAAACAAAAAGTATTTGCATTCTTCACAACCACAAACTTTTTTTTCTGCATTTTTAGCTACTGCAAAAACTGAGTATAACACTGTATTATTAACCAGTAGTTCACAGAAGTAAGGTACTATTCTGCTGTTTGCCCTGACAAAAATCAGCATTTCAGGGGGGAAAACAAATAGTGTAAATGACAGATACAGAAATTTCACGATTATAAGCCACACCTGAATATAAACCACACTTCCGGGTAGCTGGGAAGACCACGGGATTTGTCCATATATAAGCCGCACCTAAATATAAGCCGCGGGTTTTTTTGTTTTGGTTTGGTTTGGTTTGGTTTGTTTTTGTTTTTGTTTTTAACTCCGCACGGCAGAGGGTGCGGGGTGCTCTGGCCCGGCCCCACACAGCCCGGCTTCCCAGCAGCAGGGGCCCGCCCGCCCTTGCGCAGCCCCCGTTCCCAGCGGTCCCACGCTCCCGGCGGCTCCCAGTGGCACAGGGGCTGGCCCGCACATTTGCCACTCTGCTTGGCCGGCTCTCACTTCCGGGTTGGCATTTCACTGGGATTTGTCCATAGATAAGCTGCACCTGAATATAAGCCGCACCACTGGGGTAGGCTGGAGTCTTCAATGAAAAAGGTGCGGCTTATATTCGTGAAATTACTGTAAACAAGTTTCCCTTCACCCACTCAAAAATCAATGTTTGATGTGAACACACAGTATAAAACTTCATCAATCCAAAACTGCCTGAGACACATCAGGCAGGTGAACTACCACAAACAAAGCAAGAGCCATGGGCTTGGCTGCTGCTCTTGTGCTCTAAAAAAGTCTTATGGAAGTTGAGCTCTATGAAGCTTGGAGTCCTGGAGAGCAACTCCCTTAGCAGAGTTCCTCACTTAGGAATTGGAAAATAGCAAGCTCATACCTAAATTCAGCTGGGACTAAAAAGCAGAAAGCCTCTCCTTAGGAAAACAAAGCTAGAATGGATCTCAGAAAGTTATGTAGGATGTTGTCAGTTCTGTGCAGGACCCATTATGCCATGCCAATTGAGGCAAAAATCACAGAATGCCTTGTCCTGTGAGCAGCACTCCAGGAAGCACAGGGGACATTGCAATTTGCAGCATGGGCAGTGTTTGTGATCAGTGATCTGCTGCTTCATGGGTTGAAATGTGCTGCCATGGCAGCAAGGGCTGAGCACAACAACAGGCAGGAATTAACCTGAATTAAAGGGAAATGCCCAGTTGTTAAGTCTGTTTTTATAATGCAGAATAACATCATTTAGTCTGCTGGATGCAAAGGAGGCTAAATCACTCTCCAGCACTCCCTCTCCCACAAAAACCTCTCACTTATTTTGCTGCTAATGACTATCTGTCCCTTCCCTCTTCTCTCTTCTCTAAATGCTCTTTTGCAATGGTCCTTCCTGTGATTTATATACATTAGAATTGCAAGCATGAATAAGAAGTACCTCACTTTTTTATCATGCCTTATAAGTACAACACATTCAACCTAACAAATGTTCATTCTTCAATTTTTTTAATAGTTTTATTACTGATAACGGGAGTTTTTGTACTTATTCATTAAATTTGTCAAGTCTCTTCTTTAGGAATTGATTTTATAATTGATGAATTTATAATACATTTTGCTCTGGATTAATATTAATGTGTAATTCTAAGCCACTTCTGTCCTGCCTTACTGGATTAATTTAAGGTCTTTTTAAAGATACAGCTCTATGTGACATCATTCCCCTGCCAGATTTATAACAGCCAATGAAGTCACCATTATAGTTTCTCATAATTTTCTTCTTTCAACAGTGGTCTAGTATGCCATTATTCCTGCATCTCAATTATGAATTTAGATTCTAGACAGGTAACCTTTACCTAGTATGCAATATTTAACTCACAATAATGGTAAGAATTGCTTTACAGTTTCACTTTGATTAATAAACCATATATCAGTATTAGCAAATTTCTGTATATTTTAGATGCAATAGAGATGAGAAACAGTATAAAATATAAGGGTTAATATTGAAAATGTTGCGTTTCTGAAAGAATCATATTTCTTTCCAGCTTTTAAATCCTAGTTTGAAATCTTGTTATTTGTTCTGCTTTTACCTACTGATAACACAGATATTTCCATGTATAAGGACATGCATATGAAAGTACACTCTGTATTATATGAAAAATACATATTCCATTTGGTGTTTTCTTTTCCTTTTACCCTTGTTAATGAGGGATTTAGTATGTTTGTGCTCCTTGTCCCAAGTTTAACATCACTAGTATAGAAAGTAGGTGTGAAATTAATACCTTTCTGTAAAAACATTAATTTTGGCAGTTCAAACACTTTCAGCTATAAGATGTACCTTGGGCAGGCTGTACCTGCATGTCTGCACACAGCTCAGTCACATTTTCTCCTTTGGCTTCTCTCAGTTCCAGGGTCCCTTGGGTGTCAAGGAAGGACATGTGTCTCTTCTTTCTGCCTCACTGTAGTGTTTGAAGCTCTGAGTATTTATTGTCATTTCCTAATATTTAGACTTTGTGTGTGTGTGTGTGTGTGTGTGTGTGTGTTGAATGGTGCAATGTCTTTGATTATTGACAAAAGGTTCACACCACAAAAAAAAAAAATTAGACCAATAGCTGGCCACAGCCATCAGGTAGGACCAGGTTTACACTAAGTCTTTATTGCAACAAAAACAAACAGCCCATATATCTGTCTACAGAGTCAATTTACATAGATACATCTCAATTGGTTCTGAAATTAGCTTGAGTTTGCAGTCATAACTTTGATGCCCTGGGCTAATATGGCTACAAGAGATAGATTTATGTTATCATTATTGTATAACATTTTTGGAAATGAGGGAAAATAGCATAATCTAATCATATGAACAGCATCACTGTTCCAAACTTTGTATGTGTTTAAGAAATAAATACTTGTGTGCGGTCTTTCTCCCCTTTCCCTCCTCAGCGACAATTCTATTTCTTCAGGGCCAGAAAAAGGAAAATGCTGGAAACATGGTGGTGAGGAGAAATAGCAAGTTGAAGAAATAGAAAGGAGAAAAAATATGACAGATGAAGCAAACTGAGAACTAATCTTGAGACAGATTCCCCTGGATTTTACAGCATGTATTATTATACTATTGTGCACATTTCTCAGTTATCAAACCTCCATTCTAAAAATTCACTCATCATCTCTATGCATTTAACTTCACTAAGTTCAGTGCAGAGCTCTCTTGAGAAATATTGATGGAGAGGTTAATCTTTCCACAGCATTCAAAGTATTTAGAGGACTAATTATCTCCAGGGTCATCACTTAACTCTTCTGTATGCCACATGGTAAACTGTTCCCCTGATAAATTTTTTAACCCTAAATGTGAGGAAGAATGATTTTTACATTTAAACTCTTTGATCAGGATTAAATTAGCAAAGTTCCACCATATATGTTTTCCTTCTTACTTAACTTTCAAAAAAAAAATAGAAATGGGCATGAAAAATAATTTAAAGGAACACAACCACTCCTAAAACAAAAGTTGTGTGTCAGCCCCTGATTAAACCATATTTTTCATTAAAGGCTCAAATGTCCTTATTCCTGACAACTGGAGATAATGAAAAAATACAAACATGTGCTTTGTCTTTGTTGCAGGGTCAGGAGATACAATCACTCACTTAAACTATTAAATGTAATGCATACAAGCATAGGGAGATGAAAAGTGCCAGTTTAAATTAGCTTGACCTGTAGTGTTGACTCCTGTACAGATGGCATAATATACCCTGACTTCATTGCTGAGGCATTAGAAGCACACAGCAAGAGCCCATTGTGATATTAAGAAAAAGCTCAGAAGCAAACTCAGACTGAGATCCAAAAACCTGCTGGCCCCCTGTGAGGCTCTCAGCTTCCTTTTGCCAGACCTATTACAATATAGAATGAAGTCTTCTCAGTTTTAGCTAAAGCAGTGCAGTGCTCAGGCAATGAACATGTATTTTCTACTTTTCTGTCTGGAGTGTGTTTCAGGATGAGATTCAGAGTCCTAAAGACCAGGCTCACAAAGGGCAAAGCAGTCAAAGTCAATGTATTCTTCCCAGGAGAAGGAAAAGCTAACTGTACCCAAACCTCACTGTTTGACAAAGTTGGCAATCCTTTTAAGGAGGAGTGTACAGGCATAAAAATTAGATAGATCTGTAAATCCACTATGTAGTGGAGAAATACTATGTAGTATTTCTCATGACACAGCAAGAGTCATCTGAAGATGTTTTTCCCCCCATAAATCTTCGTACTGTTAGTAGAAACTGAAGGTTCCTCCACACACACAAAACAATCCCCACATATTTTTTGTAGATTTCAAATTTTAAAAGAAACAGTGCTTATCCAGCTTCTCTTTTGCATTCATTCTCTAAATTGGGAGGGTTGTCTCTGTAGTGAATATATAACTCACTGTCCAACCTCCTGAGAAACAGAAGCAGGGGTGTAGAGTGCAGAGCACTAACAAAATATCCGGGTATATAAAAACAGATGAAGGCCAATGGCATCCCACCAAACAAAAGGCAATTAGGAAAGCAAAGTAATTAGCCATTTTTACAATGCTTGGAAGTTGGCAACTTGAAAATAGCTGGCTCCAAATATCAGTGGCACATCCATCTGTTTCTTCAGCATAAGATTGCAGCTGTATGTTTTGGGAACTTAGAATTTATGGGCTCTAAGTGGAAAGGACACATCACAGCACTGTGACGTGCCCAGCATTCATCAAACAGGGTCACCTGCAGCTCTAAAGGTCACATAGGTTTTGTTTTATCTGGTCCTTTATAAAACTAGAGAAAATAATATCCCTGAAATCTCCTCATGCTTCTCTCTCCTGCAAAGGCAGAAAGCATAACAAAGGGCAAAGGAACTTAAGAAAAGAGATGATGAGACTGAATAGAAAAGAGATGATGAGACTGAATGAACCTTGCATGGAAGGATTGTGTGATGCTCTGTATGCCATGTTATTACTCTGAATAGACTTGCCCAAGCTCCTCCTACTCTTTAGTAATTTTTATGTACTGAGATAACAGAACAAGAAGCCAGATAGTGATACTATTCCATAAAATGTACCAGATTTAAATTGTTCTTGTCAGTGACCACATTTTCCATTTTGTTTTGGGGCCATAGTATAATCTAGTTCTTTTCCCACACCCTCCAAAATCTTTATTATTTTACAACCGTAAAGTTTTTGAAGCTCTCATTTTAAAGGAAGAAATTGTTTCAAAAATAGGCAAAGATAGACAAAAATGTTGTCATCTACAAGTCAGCTTAACATAAAATGAAAATCATTCAACCTCAAAGTCTGGCAGTAATCTGTGGCTCTCAATCCAGGCATCACTACATCTTGCAGCTTATCCTGGCATGTGTTTTTAGAACTGTGTTCCACTGTTCCACCTTTGTTACATGGCTTGCAGAAAGTCTGCAAGAAATAAAGTAAAAAATGTGGTTTATTTTCAGCACAGACCATCTATTACTGTGTGAGTGATTTCTCTAAAGTTTTAAGCACCTAACAAGAGAATGATTTGTGTTCCCAAGACTGAGGTTTTTTTCTAAATAGTCCAATAAATGATATTTAATCCTACAAATACTGCCTTGCCTAAAATTAGGCACCTGAGTGAGAAGGTTGAATTTACGCATTCTGGCACCTGCTTTGTTAATTTAAAGCACCCTCTTAAATTTAAACATATTTAAGCACCAACACCAAAAGTGTTGGGCAGTTTCCATTAATCTCTTTCAGAAAAAAAAAAAAAAAGAAAAAAAAGAAAAAAGAAAAAACAACACACATTTATCTCCCTGACTAAATTTAATCATGCATATTAAAAATGTTGGCTTTTATGGCTAATGGAAAGTTGAAATACTTTCTCACTGTATTATTTTAAAGGATTTGCAACACAGTGGAGTTTTCTGAGCAATCACAACACTGTGCACACACACCCTGCCTCTTATTTATACCCCAATAGCACTGAGGCAGTGGATAATGGCTCCACTGTTGCAGTTACTGTACAGACAAAACTGTTGCAGCAACCTCTGCCAAATGTACAGTTTGGGTTAAGACCGAGCTGGAGGTGAAGGTCTAATCAGAAAGCACTCAGAGCAAGTGAGGGAATATTAAAAGCTCCCTTGCAGTTCAGAGCAAAGAGAGGCCTCTGAGTAAGGCAGATCTCCATTCCGGGCTGTCAGAAGGCTGAGTTGTAACATGAGCTGGGCTCCATTTGCTTTTCCATTTATTTAAAAACCTTTTTGTTTCTTTTGTTATAAACTTAGACCTCCAGAATAAAGCCTGGAGGAAGGGGGGAGGGAGAGGAACACTTGCTGCCTGGAAGATATAGTTTGTTGTTTGACCACTGCATGCAGCATACAGCTCATAGCTGTCTGCCCACTTTGCAGCAGCTACTCTGTACCAGATAAAATTCCTTAAAAAATAAAGGTGTTGTCCACATCCAGGGAATCTGACCCAGTCCCCACTCCCAAGGACCCTACATTGCAGAGGAAGGACAAAAGCACACCTGGAAAGAAGAGCAAGAAGGATGGTTTCCTTTTACTATACTCATAGAAGAGGTCAGTCTTTAGGAGACATTTTAAAATGGGAAGAGAAGACCTTGGCAAATCAAGACTTCAAAAGCAGGTCATAACAGAGAGGAAGAAATCAATAGGATGGGAATAGAGTTAGCATATTAAGAGAGCTCTGCATCTGACATTCCTGATAGCAAAGGAAGCAGACCTTGGGCAAAAGCAGATAAACCTGGGAGAGGCTAGAGGAAGCAGCTCCAGGGGAAGCTGTGTCTATTGAGCATGCTAAGGGGAGGCAGATCAGTATTAAACAAGAATAATGCATTGATCAGGCAAGAACAGCATATACTGACACATGCTTCTAAGAGATTAAAATAAGGAGAATGATAAGTCAAAGGACCTTACAAGAGTTAACATGGAAGATGATGAGTGAAAGTAAAAATACAAGTGTTTCACTTTTCTGCAAAAGATATATTTACCTCTTAGTCATTCACAGAGGAAGCAACACAAGCTGTGTTGATGCATTGCTAAAGGAAACTATAAAGAAATAGAAAGGCTTTATTCAGCTGAGACTTATGAGCAGTAATAAACAACAGCAACTTTGCTTTTCATAAAATCTGCTTTTATGCAGAGCCCTTATCACTGATCCCATTTTACAGAAGAGGGGAAAATGATGTATAGCTAAGTGATACAAATCACCTAAGGCTGCAGAGTGTGGCGGTGCAGCCAAGGACAGGGCTTGGAAAATCCCACAGCATCTCACATATGCAGTTGCAGTCCTGCTGAGGCCAAATGCAGCAGTAGCTGAAGGGAATGCAGGGGGAAAGCTCTTTTGCTACAAGCAATGGGATACTTGAGAAGAGAAAATGAACTTCCAGGTGAGACATCCCTCTATGAATTTCCATTGAGCAGGTTGAGTACCTGTATAGTTCCTGTATACAACACAGGGACTAAAGTAATTCACTCTTCCCTCCAAATGTAAACTCAAGTTCTGTTTGTCTATTCAGTTACCCACATTGGTTTATCTTAGGTCTTGTTGTCAAGACAACAAAACCTGAAAAGAGAGAGTTGCAGTAAATAACCAAGGATTAAACAATGAATTAGGGCTGTACATGCTTTACTATGATAACTTTAAATTAAAAGAAAGATGGATTTCAAAATACAGAAATTCCAGTTTGGAAAGCAGTGAGATGATTAAGTTTTGGTGTTTTGCATGAGCTCTATTACTTAAGATACTGAAGGAATTAGGCAAAGATTTGAAAAGGTAAACAGATAACAAATTTCAGAAATCTTCAAAGTGATAGGAAATTTAGTTTTGAGCCTGTGCTGAGATGTACTCTCTCATTTGAAAATTACAGAGGAGAGCTCCTCATGATTAATATTTCAGTCACTCTCTATATCATAGACTTTAAGGCTACATGTTTAAGGAGAAGGATGAAACAAGTAATCAAGACATTTGAAGGTGGTAGCTATTTCAGGATCAACTATACACACATGTCTACAAAATGGCAAGTAGCTTATTACTGCATATGCCAACAAAAAACCTGCTCAGAAAGACGTGAAAAGTACTATAAATGCATATATATACATTGAGAGAGTTAGTGAAAATATGAAGGTGAACACAAAGGAAGAGCCCTGTTGTTCAGAACCAGAAAGCTGCACATTACCATGCTCTATGGGCTGCCAGTGATTATGTAAAATATAAGGGCTGAATGCTCATAAGGAGAGGAAGAATTTAGTATGAACTATCACTTGGATGATAGCTCTGCCATGCCTTGGCCCTTTTGAGCCTCCCTGCTTCCCCTAACAGCGAGGCAAAAGGATCTAGGGCTGGGGCCTGAAATGCTCAGAGGCGAAATAATTACAATGGGAGAAACTGTCTTCTTTTCCTTTCCCCCTGCAAATCCCACAGGGGCCCAGAAACCACATTTTATATCAGATTTTGAGGGCTGAGTTCTCAGCCAGTGTTCTGTAAAACATGCTTTTTCATGTTATGAAACTAAAAAAAGCCAACAGCTTTTAAATTTGATTCTGTTAAAACAGACTTATTTCTATTTCTTTCAGTTCCCACTTTTCTTTTTTTCTTTTTTCTTTTTTTTTTTTTAATTTTTAATTATTCCAAAGCCTATTTGTCAAACACTGCAAGTCTGACATTTGGCCAAGTTTCAGCATGAAATTTTATAGCTGAGATAGTACAAGCTTCTGTAAAATGAAGTAGCAAAATGCTTCCAGTTAGCTTTAACAATAAATGGAAAGGGGAAAGTTGCTTCTGAAATAAAGCTTTTTCCTTTACTTGTTACTAACAAGTGCTGGAAGATATTAATTTTTTATAGGTGCTATTTATGATTTGCTTCTCCTTGTTATTGTTTTATAAACATAAAGGACATGTAAAACACACCTAAGTAAAGTTTTTAACAGCACAGACATACACAAAGTCTCAGAATCCAATCATATGGCTTTTTAGTAGCATAATGTCATCCATTTAATTGACATATTCCTGAATTTTATTCCTAATTTTTAAGCCACAGAAGTAGATCAGAATCTGATCCACAATAAGAGCAATAAGATCTTTCTCTGTAAAATTTGGTTTTAAATGTTAAATAGTCAGTGCCGCAATGATCAAAAGATGCCACAACAGTAGCAGCATCTCTGTTATTCTGAAATTTTCTTGCTTGTAAACTTCAGACAAAACCTCTTTTTGTTTGTTGATGTGAGCATTTTAACAGGAAACAGGAGTTCAGCCACTAAAAAGCACTTTTTTTCCAACACAAATTTCACCATTGTGCTGTGATTGACAGCCATCCCAATGTCTATAAACAACCTACAAGCCTCCCAAATTGACCATTCAGTTCCTGCGTCCAACATTTAAACACTGAGCGGTTTTTGCGCTCAATAAAATTCCTTTTCATTTCACCCTGGGTTGCCATGTCTCTTCAAACAGAGACAGAAAAGCAGTGCTCTGTGTCAGACAGATTTTAATTTTCAGTCCTCATCCATTCGTACAATGTAGACACAAGCAAACAAACCCTACCCAAAGCCTAGCAACCCACAGTTTAAACAGTCAATGCATATGAGCTACGGGATGAAGGCCTGGACCTGTTCACACATGAATAAAGAAGATTAAGATTTTCTTTCAAAGACATGAAGCCTTTTTGACAGCCTGTGTCAACAGCACTGTCTGCCTCTCAATGTGAAACAGTCTTCTATCACAGGTTCCCACAGGGAGGTCTTGCTTATTAGCATGCTTTACACTTCCATTCCTTGTCAGTATTTAATTTAAGAATAAGGGTGCAAAGTTTTGCAAACTCTTACTTACCCACAATGAAAGGATAACTTACTGGAGACACTGAAAGGAAATACCAGCTAACATGAACACCTACAGAGTACACTTTTTAAAGAGGATAACCTAGGGAAAAAAAAAAAAAAAGACAGAAAAGCAGTGGATACAGTTGTGTTCTCTGTCATTGCAAGAATATACGAGTAAATTTGTTAATCCCAGAATGTTTCATCTAGCAGGTTACTTTTGTAGAATTCTCATCAGCCTACACTTTAAGTGTAATGCATGTGCTGCTGTTCAGGGCAACACACCAACTAAAATTCTGGTCATAACAAAAAATATCCATCAAAACAGCAGCAATAATATTGACCAGGTTCATATATAAGCACAAGATTAAAGGGGGTTTTCAAAGTCATCAGACTGAGTCCACTGCTATCATAGGCAATATGACATATAATCCCTCTCAAAAAGTGACCAAGCGCTCTTCTAAAACAACACTGTGAGCAACAAAAAGCCAAACCCATTGTTCACATTCAAGAGAAAGATTAGTCCTGGCTGAAACAATTTAGATTCCATTTCTCTAAATGAGCGACAGCACCAAGTCACCATTACAGATTGATGTTATCATATTGTTTAAAATCAAAATTTTCTAAGACTCCAATCTTGCAAACACACTTAGGTAGCTGTTTAGATAAAGAAGTGAGTGGTCCCAGTTAAGGCAATTGCATCATGCAGATGTAGAGCACATGCAGTTTTCAGGACTTCTGTTTAAATTTCTGGAGCTAAAACTAATGGGGAAAAACCCTGTACTTCCTGCAATATTGGCAAAACATTTTCTTTTTCGAGAATAAACAAAAAATGTTACTGCTGTATTTGCTCATTTCTTGGGTAAGACCACAGATTCGTTATCAGTTTGATCATCTAACTTAATATTACAAATTTACTTTTAGATTTTCACAGGAAAAAGATTTCAGGACAAAAAAATTATTGCAACAAGGAACAGATTATGTCTCAGTGAAATAAGTGGGAAAAGCTCCAAATTTATCTCAATACTGGACTTAAAATAAGATCAAATAAGGATGGTACTGAAAGCCAAGTCATAATCCACATCACTGGAAGTAAAATTTCAGGCAGAAAACTTATGAAGATTTTTTTTTCCAAAATCACAAACATTTTTCTTAAACTTCAAAATAATTATTTGTATATACATGCTTTAGGGATTTTTTTTAATAAATTGTGCAGCAAAGAGAAAGGAAAATGAATGTTTCATGGTTCTAATGCAAAATTCAACATGAGATAGAGAAATAGCTGAATGACCTTGTAACTAGAAATAAACAGCTGAGGCAAGGAAGGATAACTAAGATTATAAGGATCAACATTTAATGCATCAAAAATCTTCCTTTAAAGCTGTGGACTGTACACAAAAATGATTCACAGTCTTTTACAAGTATCTGCTTAGCAGATGCTTTTAACAGTATTCCTGATTTTTTCCCCTCTGTGAAAATCGCAAATGAGTGTGTGAAAGCTAATACAATTACATGAGAGATGCTCTTCCTTTTATGCTGGTTCAATACATTTCAAAGAAATTATCTAGGCTTTTAATTAGTTATTTTTAAGACAGTACACTTTGAGTTCTACTATTTGATTCTAGCCAACATTTATTTCTGTCAAGCAAGTATGTGACTCAGTGCACTGCAGTTATAATTCATAACATATTTAGTTATATTCTCAAAGCTACATATTTGTTTAACAGAAATAAATGTCATCTCAAGTTTTAATTTGCTAAAGTTAAATTTGTCTAGCCACCTAGAGGAAAATTACATAGGTCAAAGCACAAAAAAAGTAAGTAAAGAAGATGTGCAAATACAATGTGTACAGGACCTTGGATTCTGTTCTCCCAATGTCAGTTATTTATAGGTATTAATTTTGAGAGGGAACACAAGGCTAGTGGCAGGCCTATAAATAATCATTTCCACCATAAAAGCAAAAAAAGCCCTTCAACAAATGAAAATGTTGATTTTTATTTTCTGATCAGTTCTTTAACATTATAACATAAACAATATGTTCATGTCTTTGCATCTGTTTCTTTCTTTTTCTTCCCTCCAGAAATTAATTTATTCACTGTCTCTCAGTGTCTCAGGATGCAGTCTTTTGGTTTGGTTTGGGTTGGGTTGGGTTGGGTTCTTTGTTCTATTTGAGATAGCTGCATTACTTGGAATAAAACACAATTTATATTTTGATGGACAATGCATACTCTTTGCAAAAAACATTTTTAAAGTAATTTGGAGACCCCTGCGTAAGTTCACTCACACACAGGGACTTATCAGGATGCCACTTTTGTTTTAAAAAATGTTCTAACCCCACACAGAATTGCTAGTGTTTGAAAAATAATGATTTTGATATTTTTTTGTTAATTTTCATCAACAAACAAGCTCCATGACGAAGTTGGTCAGTGGAGAAGTTCAACAAAGCCTTGCTGAAGATGCCTTTCAACATGGCTGCCACATCCCCTTACTCTTTCCCAGCTGACCTCAGTGGTCTGTGATTTTGCAAGTGGTATTTCTGCCTCTTTGTTCCTAATGGGATTCTCTTGTCTCCATCTCCTCACCAGTTACGAGGTCATCCGTCTGCCGGGGGGAATTTGGCTTTACTGTCACGGAGCACAATGGGAAATAGCCACCCTTCAAGCCATTGTCAGCAAGTTTCTCTGAGGCACAGGAATTGAGGGAACAGTGGTGGTGGTGGTATTTCTTAACTTTCAGTACAGCTGGCAGGAGTAAATATGACCACATCTATTAAATATTTCTCAGTAGTCATCACGCACACTAGATCCACTTGATAGCGCAGGCAGGAAAGAGGAAGAAACTTGTCTTAAGTGTGTGCCTGACAGAAGGGAAAATTTAGGAATGTGTGCTAGGAGATGGGGATTTAGGAGAGACTGGGCAAAAACTGGCAGATGGGAGAAGAGAAAGTATGGATGTTGCTTAACCATTCTCACCCATTTATCCGGGGGATATTTGAAGATACTAGTGTAACATACAGGAAGGACTAGTGACTGCCAAAGGCAAGAATTACCAAGATTTCTCTTTGTCTGAAATAGTCTGGTACCTTCAGCTATTTCAGTCACTGAAGAGACATCCAGCACTGGGTCATGTAGCAGGAGTGCTCCAGCTTGCAAACTCAGAGGCAGCACCCTTGTACCTTTGTGCTCTTACCATCGGTTTACACAGACTGACAGGCTGTCCCACAGACACTGGATTTTTGCAATAATAATTCATCTGTTACTGTATGGCATGCATGGGACAAAATTATGGGCGTTCAAATTTAGTCTTTCTTTAACTTAGAGTTTGTAAAGTGAATCATTCACACGGCTCATGGGGCTTCTCCTTTTCACTTAATCCACATGTGATAAACCCATTCCTGGTTGGAGAGGGGAAAGGACACGTTCTGATTTGGATTTTGTGTTTTCTTTAATGATTTATCAGAACACGGAAGTGTTTAAACTGAAAACCAAAATCACTATTTATTTTGAGATGTTATTGCAGTACCTTGCATTTTATTTTCATTGACCAAGGCCCCTGACCAGGCTACCACTTTGACTGAATCTCCTTTCTCCCTTGGAACATAGTCTATGACACTGCATTTCCCATTGGAAGAAATTTTGGGTTGGGCACAGAAATGCCCTGAATAGCCTGAATCTTACAGGCATCCCCTGAGCTTGTTCTCCTTGTGTGTACAGTTCATAAACAATTTTTCACTGTTCACTCAGTCACTATTTTCAGAGGGAGTTTTACAAATGATCATATTCCAAACATAACTGAAACTGCACTACAGTTCAAGGATGTGTCCCAGCATCAGTGATGAATTGCATGACCCCTCAACTGTGCCCAGCTGCAGGAACACAATAAAAAATGTGAAGCTGCTCTATTCAATTTATTACCACATCACAATCCTCGAACCTCACTTGGTGGTATTAAGAGCATGGCTCTTCATCCTGTCTTATTCAGGTTTGCTCAGAGTGTGAATGTGGCCCAAAGTGTTAGACCTGGTATCTCATGTAAGCAAGAATCAGTCAGGTCAAAATTAAAAAAACAGTTGTTTCTGCCCTCACGGCTGTAAGTCTGGTTGACCATACTCGAAGGGAAGAGTAAATTCCTTCTGAATATTTTGGGGCAGTAATGGAAAACTTTCCCTTTGCCACATAGCAAAACTGTGAGAAGGAAAGGGAACTGGCAGAGTGAGAAAAATCTATTGAAGAAGCCTCTAGTCCTTCTGGATCCTGAATTCCACTCAAAGGGAAGAAGCAGATGGAGGTATCTCTGGGCATGTAAACATTGAAGACACTCAATCACACAAGAAACACTGATGATACCCAGCAAATGGTGGTACCTAGAGGACAACAATTTTGTAGAATGACTTTGTATGCATCAGTGTTGGACCTTAACCCATAATATTTCAACATTCTGTATCAGGTGATGTGTGATCAAGCAGATTCCCAGTTGTCCCAGTACTTGTTGCCCTCACCACAAAGGCAAATAAGGTAAAAAGCAGTTGCTTAATGTTTTCATAATTTATAGTGTGTTTGACATTCATAGAGTTTACTCATCTTGCTCCTAATCCTAAAATAACCAGCTTTAAAACAGGGTATTCTGCAGATTTTTACAACTTTATAACATCTGCACCAAATATTGTGGGAATGTTTTAACCCAAGTTCCAAAATTATACATGATTTAATAAGGGAGTTGTTTATGTTGGTTAAACAAGTCAGCTATTGAAAACAGATTCATGGAGGATAAACAGCTCTAGTATGTGAATTGTTTAGGTTTATTGCATTGTCCATAAGTATATTTAAATATCAGTTATTAAATTAGTTTACTAAACTACCTTAGCCTTCCATATTTATGTCTGGGGACATTGTATAGCGTTTTGTGGCACAATGTTAATCCACCTATTAGCATTTTCAAATTAAACTGTTTGAAGAGTAACTGGAAAACAGGAACAGCATCAACAGGAGATATTAAACAGCTATCAGTGTGTTTATCTGAGAAGATTTCCTGTCTGTAAATACAAGCATTTTTGCACTGCTGTTGATGACAATTCACTGTGAGGAGTTTAAAGCTTTCATAACTATGGCTGCATCTTAATGCATAACTTTCCTTGAAAAGTACATAGCGAATTGCAAATTTTGCATTACAGCCTAGATTTGACTGCTTTAGTAACAGAAAAATTACTCAAGGTCCCCAAAAAAGTACAGTGACATCCCTCTTTGTGAAATTACAGTAATTTC
>VRYO01001463.1:33015071-33042195 GCA_009812075.1 Sialia sialis
GAAACTACTGTATTTTCATGTCTCCTGGTTGATGTAAACTCTTTTTTTGCCATTTCAGTCTAGTTTTAAAAAAGCCATAATAAAATGCAGTTTCTGCTCCAGCATGCCAAAAATCTAAAATAACTGGATAAAATATAGTGGATAAAACATATAAAGAGAAGATGGAACTAATTAGTACAGCAGTACTAACAATTAATAACTTTTTCCTTAAACATTGCTCTTTTACATCCACTTTTCTGCAAGTTTCTCCCCTATAGACTACTGAGCATCCAGACCATCTTTATGAAGCATTACCAGAAGATGAAGATTAAGGAGTAGAATAAGCTATGGAGGTCAGAAGGAAGCTAGTGGGGGGAGGACAAGAAAAAATTATGTAATAAGTCATTAGCAAAGCACCTCTCACTTAGACAACACGTAAGAAGGCAGATGTCAGGCATTTGCTAAAGTATATTTCCACCTGTTCTCTATTCCCCATCCTCACATCTTCACACACACACAGCTCTGCATTCCTTTGCCAGGACAAAGAAAAGCCTAACTGTGTTAACATCAGGGTTAAGAGTTTCCTTCCAGTGATCATTTTTCTGCTAGAGAACATACTCCTTTCTTTTTAAGCAACATTTGGCTCACTAGCAGGAGAAAGTGACAAAACTGGGGCAAGAAGGCATCCAAGGTTTATAATCCACAGAGCCAACTCTTCCCACTGCTCCCTCCAAGGCTCCTAGCAGATGTTCTTCTGCAGGTAGTGCCAGGAGCCAACTGCTGCTCCTGTCAGAGAAAGCCGTGCAGCTCACCTGCTGGAGGCAGGAGTTTTGCTATGACTACTGCAGCCAGTTCACGTTCCCTAACTTCAACAATCCAGTCTCTTCCCTCGGGTTAAAGGACCTAGGACCACAGGAGACACAGGTGCCTTACTGGATAATTGAAACCTAAGCATGGCTAGACAGGAATTGCAGCCACCTGGTTTTCACACAGGCACAGCTTTTGCCCTGACAGGGAGGCAAGCCTCAGGGAGGCAGGCTTCTGTGAAAACATCATTTCATCAAATGCCAAACACCCAGCAGTGGCACACACTTTGTTCTCTGCCACACAGAGCCAGTGGTCTGATTTCTGCCTTCCCAAAGGTAAGGTTAATTGTCTCTCAGTGATCCACAGAGCAGCAACAAAAAAATGTGTTGAGAATAGATATCAGACAAGGTAAGAACAAAGAGAGGCATACTGATCATTCTTCCTCTTCAGCCATCAGCAGGCACAGAGATTTGAGCTGTTCTGACACAACATTGAAGCTTCTGTGGCATGGCCACAACAAGCCATGTATGTAAGTGGTGAACCAAGTCTGACACATGCCCATTAGAGTAATAAAAATGGAACAATTGCAAGTAATCAGGTCTCTGATTAGTATCAGTAAAGTCTTTGGCACTACTGTTTATCACAATTGCTTCAACACTGTGCACGAGTTCTTGTTTAATACTGACACACACAACAGTGTGTCTTAAGTTCAAGTGATAAACAAACCCTCCTCCACAGTTTTGCTCTTTCCCAGTTCCAACAAGACTTGTTCATAAATTCTCAGACAGGATGGGATGACAGTGTGATTGAGGAAAGTCATGAGAAATCTGAAGCTTTTGGTAAGTTTAGAAGAACAGCAACAGAACACAGCTGACGAATACAGTAACACAAATCATAAAGCCTTATTGTCAGTGCTGGAAAAAACTTTTATTTCACTAGCCCCACTTTAACAAAACACTTACTTTTTCCACAAGTGAAATATTGGGTGATTTGGTTGTTGGGAGTGAGTTGAGGTCTGATATGCCTGGTTAGTCTTTGGTGGGTAATTCATATGGATCCTGAACACCTAGACCAGATGTTTGTATTTAATAGGTCAGTGAGTCTCATAAGCAAGTCATTATTTAATAGTAGAATTGGGTATTTCAGCATCTCTCTCTCCTTTTCCGCTACCAAGCAGACATAGTGTCACACATACACACTTTTATCACTTGTGTGTAGCATACTGTAGGCATTCAATAGCTTTAGGAGTTGTGTCTAGAAGACTGATGTAATTCTTCGCCGTTTATGAGAGCTCTAACTGTAGGTTTGGAGGACACAAAGGTGTAAGTATTCTATATCTGGGACAGATTCAGAGTTGAAGCAGAAAAAGAAAGTCATGTTTGGAATATAATACAAGCGTGACACAAGAACCAAAACAGTCATCTGTTAAGTCCTTCTACTGCCTAATTTGAACTACGGTTTTATTCATTAAATGGCATTCACAGCTAGATATTTACTGAGCTGTCAGCCTTGCCTTAATGTGAATCTGAAAGTGAGTTCATTTGGGTAAGTCTGAATTCCAGATATTTTTCTTCAAGTGTTCATTTTATTCACAGAATTATTTTGGACTTACTCCAGTGGGATAGGGTAGGGTTTGGCCCATCGTTATTTCAAAAATTCCAAAATTTTCAGACATTGGATTGTAAATGAACCTGTGATAACCACAGTGTGTGAAGAAATTTAATTACCAATTGAATTCAGATCTGTATAAAATAAATAGAAAACAGTCAAGAGGTGTAAATTTGAAGCTTATCAAATATTTCTTGCCTCTTTTACTCCAATCTTGAAGCTGTCAACTCCCACTAAGTAATGGAGATTTTCCAAAGTGACAGGGCATAAACTGGAGCCACAATTGTCAAAAAGCAAAAATTATTGCATTTCTTAATGCCAAGTATCTTTATTTCCAATTACTATTTATTAAAATGAGATTTTCAGTAGTACTGTTAATCAAAAGATTATCTTTATATAATTCAGAATTTTAGAGTGGGACAGTGCCCTGAAATTATATTTAAACATGGAGTATGAAACAAAAGTAGCATCCATTAATATGAAAGAACCAATCCTTTTAGATACATAACTAAAATTAAGTATTTAAATCTAGTAATATAATTGCAGTATATAAACATAGTCTCATAGTATCAATACATAGCTAAGTGTTGAAACAAACTTTCAAGTTAACATGTAATAAATTGATTAGAATTCCCAAGTTCACCTCATGTTAAATATGAATAAATATGAATAGTAACAATGCCTTATTGCATAATTTTTTCCCCTGGTGACTTTTATTTTCAGTTGCTCAGAAGTTCTCCATATTTCAATTGTTCTCCCTGAAGTATGTAATGCTGTTTGCTCACTTCAGGCTGAGTTCTTCTAGAGAGTGCCATCTTAAATACTTCATGAATTTCCAGGAATAGTATTAAGGTTAAGATGGTGTTGTTCATGTAAAAATCTTCCTGCTGCCTCATGGAAGAAGTCTGTTACCCTTGCTACTTGCAGCAGAGGCACGATTCTGCTCAGGAGGTTTCTTGCTACAAAATCTATGTCAGATAAATGTTCATGGGGACAGCTCCAGAAAGCACATTGCTACATGCTCAGTCAGCTGAAATTTCCAAGGATCCTCAGGGCCCTGAGCATGCCTTTCATGGACAAGGGGCAGAGCTATCGATGCTCCTGGTTCTAGCCCACCTCCTGCACCTACTCACATTCTTAAAATGACAACTTCTGAAGTCCTGCTAAGCTTAAGAAAATTTTACTTCTCAATATTTTTAAAAGAAGATTTCCAGAGCTCACTCTTGTAATGAAAAGCCTGAAAACACAGTGTAGCTGCATGGTGAAATCTTATAAAAAATTTAATAATAAATAACACCCGAGAAGTCTAATAAAAAGAACAACAGAAGTTTGGGGTTTGGGGTTTTGTCAACACAGTCCTATGACTGTGAAGGCAGTTTCATGATCTGTCGTGGTCTACATCCTGAGATTTTAAATGCTTGTGGCTGAGAATACTGGAAATATTCATATGTTTCCCTGGGAGAAATGCTGCAAGGGATGGAGCAGCTTTGTCATGCCATTAGTCCAGAACTAAGAGAGAAAACCAGTTTCTATCCATCAGGCATGCCATTCACATTGGTGTCCTGGCAGTAAAGGAAAGAATCTGATCCAAAGGGAAAGAGAGACAAGGAAACAAAAGATATGTGTTGAGAGAGGTCAGTAGCTGGGGATCTGGAAGAAAGCAGAAGGGAGCAGGAGAGGGCTGAGAAGCAGAAATAAGCAAGACTTGACTATAGACAAGTGGTGAGATTGCTCCCTTTAGAAATCTGGGAAGAAAAGCAGCAGTCCCGGGTCCCTCTGTAGTGCTGTGAAAACGACTGCTAAAATGTGTTGCTTAGTGCTAGGCAATAGCCAACCACTGCAAGCATGGACAACCTGGATGGCTGAGGTCTGAGCTGGTTCTGAAGTTTCCAGACTTCTTGGCCCTGCAGTTGTGGAGAGGCATTCCTTCCCCTGCCCCTTCCCTTAGCTCCCATGTTAAGGGCAACCAAGCATCCCTCACAAAAGTGAAAATAGTCAGAATCAAGGTTGTTACAAAAGAACTCTTTATACGTGATCATTATGGAAGTAAGTCTCTAATGACACTCTTGACTGTTTCTTGCCCAGCTCCTTTGTAGGATTATCAAACAGACAACAGCTACTACATGGCTTGCAGTTCTGTACTTTTTCTCAGATTAGTGTATTAAATATGGTACAAGTATTTATTCCCCATCTTTGAATTCAGTCCTATTGTTAGTACTATCACAATTCTTAACAAATAAGGACGATTTTCCTGAAGGAGTTCTCTTTCCAGTTCTCATTCCATTTCTTACAGCTAGTTCTGGGATTAGCAGTAGGCTGTGAGAAAGTTAATTAAAAGTATTTGATCATCTTTGCATGAAGAGCTCGGTGACAGAAACAGAGATAAGGGCCAATTCAATGTTGCTGTGTTTTTGAGTTTCTTGTAGTACTAATATTGTCCTTTTTCTCCTTGAAAGCCTCTGTTTTATTCACTGACACCTTTCAGCTTCTGTAAAAACATTTCAAGTGTTCCCACGAGCAGACTCATGCAATAAATCAGATGAGCAAATCTCCGTAGATGTAGGACTAGCTCCTGCCCTTGGGATTTCTTTTTGCAGGTTATGTTGGCACCATAACTTCTGGCTCTGAGCCCAGCTGCAAGGAGAGACGTGTGCCTCCCACCATCTCCTCCCAGAAGGATGTCATCAAGGCAACCCCGCAAGGTCCTAGCATCTGGCCAAATGGAAGAACAGCAAATGACTGGATGGAAAGATTCCAGACAGAGCTGGAGGACTGGCAGCTGGATCTTGCCCTCACTATGTTCTGTGCACTTAATTGGTATTGCAATTATCATGTAATTAAGGAACATCATAACATGTACAAGTAGGTTGAATTAATATTACTTAGGCAGTTTAACCCCAGCAATTATTAACTTCTCAGTGCTTGACTTGGAATCTTAGCATTCATGTAGAGTAGTTTTCTGGATGTAACAGTCTTTACTTATCTGACAATATGCTTCATGCTTCATTTGCCAGAAATGTTATGAGCTTTGAGTCAACACATTAGGAGCATGTCTCTGTTTTCAGTGGCAGAAGGCCAACTTTTAATTTCACTTATTTGCCACTGGCTAAACTGTGTCATTTCCTAAACATTTCTTAATTTTTAAAATAAACATCTAACCAGTATTTCAATATACTAAAACAGAGTGTTCAAGTGAGTGGAAGGGGGAACAGAAATATGCAGTAAGGTGTTATATATGGGGGAACTCTACTCCATTTTTATTTTGACAGCATAGAGTGAAAGCTTTTAGCAACTATTCCACCATGTTTCAATTTATTGGAAGTTTTATTTTGGGTTTAACTATATTTTGCTATGAGCAGGATTCTGTTTAATTTGCTTTACGGTTTTGTATTCCTGATTTACCATGTTACAGAATAAAAGAGCAGAACGTAGTACAAAGTGGCTTGCCTGCCCACAGAAATACAGGTAGAATGGATTAACAAGATTTGGATTTGCCTACTGAAACATTTGGCTAATAACAGATTATCATGTTAAGAAGTCAGATGATTTTACTTTTTTCTGCAGAACAGTGGATTAAAAAGACACCAGAACTGTCTTTCAGCAGTGGCTATCATCTGCATTCCCTATGTATGAACCAGTGCTCAATAGCTGAGCATCTCTATTTTTAGGGGAAAAAAGCTCCTCTAAACTATTAAAACATTTTGGTGAATTCTCTGAACTATTGAGACTTTATTGTCACTAGTGTGCATTTGCTCACAACAGTACCATCTCTGTTTGACAAATGCAGTTACAGTAAAGTGAACGTTTTTAGAGGAACTAGGGAGAGTTATGATGAGAATGAGAATAATAATTAAATGTAATTTGTCACAAGATTGTAAATGTATATCAGATTGTAAATGTAATCTGTAAACAGATTTTTAAAAAAATATTTGGGGTATTGCTAAATGTGTCCCACATTTACACTGAGAATTTTACTATTCACCTGAATATTAAATCTTCAAGAAATGGAACTTTTTCATTTATTCATCATGACTGAAGGGCTTATTGCTGACTTTGATTACTCAAGTATTGCCATCATCACCTGAACAATCTTCACACCCAGAAGTCATTCCCAATTACAAAAATAAAACAAAATAGGCCTGTTTCACCTTCCCCAAGCTGAACTTTTAATTATTGTAAATAATTTTAGATTAATTATTAAGTATTCAATTACTTTAAAAAATTTTTATTCATATTTATTCATTCAATATTGAATAGTTTTAAGGAAGGTCCTTTACTACTGTTAAAAAAAAAAAAAAAAAGACACCACCATTATACAGCTAAGGAATATATACAGCCATTAAAAATATCTGTATCAATCATCCTTTATTTTGAAAAATGATAGGTTGCTTAAAGCTACTGAGCATTACAACATTAATAAAAGTGTCAAGGACAGCAAATAATCATAAGTGGTGTCAGCATGACCTTCTAATTTTATAGGCTTTTATTTGAAATACATTAATGAACAGGGCCATCAATCAATACTTCTATATTGAAAAGTCCATTTTGAATTTTCATTGAAATTTCCATTTCACCTATTTATATATCTATTGCATTAATTCATAGACCTAATATTTCCATACATGAGAGAGAGACAATTCATTTTAAATATCCATTACATATTTTTTAGATTCTATTTAAAGCCCCAAGGAAGTATCCACGATATGCACGAGAACACTAAATTAACTCATTAAGATAAGCACAATTTTGTTAGTGTTAAATCAATTTCTAGTAAAAGACTGCTTTCTTGTGCTGGTAATTTATGGAAAGATTTGACTGTTATAGCTCGCAGCAAATCCTTACGAGCATGTCTGTAATCTTACTATGCTGGAAGTATTACAGATAGTAAAAAACATGCTTAGGCATCATTTTTAGAGAATGTACTGTACCTTGAGGCATTGTGGAATCTTCATCCTCAAGAATATAATTTTTCACTTTAGGGAACTTCCAAAACAGTTCATGAAGTGGCCTCTCTCTGCCTTTTGCAGTGCTTGCTTCTAATGGTGTCATGTGAACTTTCCACTCAGAGGAAAAAGGGGCAACACAGAGATGAATTAGGGAACAGATTGCATTAAAAGGGTTTTAGGATCTGTATCACAGATTCACACAATTCATTCCGTTTATCTGGACAATCCCAATTCTTTAATGGGTCACACTGAATATGGAATGAATGCTTCCTGAAATAGTTACCGGGCAAATTTTTTTACTTAAATTTCAAAGGCCATATTCAATAGCTACACATCAGTGTAATTCCATTTGCATAAGTCTACAAATCCACTGCAGTCTGAATTACCATGGTCCAGGCTTCAACCCCATTCCCGCCCCTGATCTGGTCATCCTTACCACAGCTGTGTGGCTGAGGAATGCCAGAGTGACCTCCCTAGGTGGGACTGGCTGGAAACAAACCTTTGATGGGGGAGCTTCCTGAATAACTCATGCTCAAGCTTTGGGCAACTCAGTGTGACCTAAGGCAGAGGGAATGCCAGTTTAGCAGGGCAGCCTGGATTTCGATCAACTCAATCCACTCTGGGATCTTTGACACATGTCACTGAAACTTATTGCCTGACAAGACTAAATTGTTTTGGTTTGAGTGGAATAAATATTGCCACAGTAAGAACGGAACAGTTTTCCAGGTAAGAGACTTTCAAATAATGTATGGCTCATCTATAAAACACTGAGATTGTGGTAGTTTAAGACCCTGTGCAGGGCAGATAGATGCAACAAATCTCTTCACTGAAATTTCATTCAAGAACAGAAAACCACAACTCCAGATTTAAGACTCCCTGATAGAATTTGAAAAAAAGGAAAGAAAACAACCCCCCCAGAAAAGCCCTATCACAGACTTGTTCATTGTACAGATGTGCAGCAGACATGGGTTAGTTGCTGAGGCTGCAGTTACAGTCTGCTTTGTACTAGGATCATGGGGAACGTGATATGTGACTGCGTCTATCCCCACAAGTTGTGCACCCCAACAGGAACTGATCTGGAAAGCAAGACAGCCGGAGCCAAGGACCTGAATTCCAAACTCTCGGAGTTTGGGAGGACAGGGTACTGGTTCTGACAAGCTCTAGTCTGCCCATGTAGAACAAATGCACATGAGCTGTGGGGCTGCATTAGTTCAGCTCCCGAAACACATTTTCTGCTATAGCTTAGTTCAAAAAGCAGCCTGTGTGCAAGGAGAAATCTCTGCAACATGAAGAGAACTAGATGAGTCTCCTCAAGAATGCTCACTCATCTGGTCCGAGCTGAAAGGCTCATGAAGAAACACCCATGTATGTGTATGTACATGTATACCATTGATACACACCATGACACCAAGATACACCCATGTACGTGTATGATACACCAGTGCCTGCTGGGATGGACGGGGTGCACATTGCCAGAAATGTAACAGAGTCCACCAAGCAAACTGCTGAATGTTGCATATGTGGAATAAACTGTGGTGTATCTTAATATTCCTTCACTTTTAGATACAAGGCAAAGTTCACCTTTGATACCTGAAAATGCTTTTCTTAGTGGTGTTTTTAAATTCATGGCCAAATGCTATATGAAGCCTTATATATCCCCTGGTTTATTCCAGGCATTTTGCCTGAGTAAAGACATTAGGATCAGGCTTATAGATTCTAAATTCTTAAGATCCTCAGGGAGACATAAATCATGACTTCATATAAGTTGGCTGATTCAAGTGAAAGAAAATACATGTAAGAATGTATACTTGTTAGAAATATATTTTTAAAGATATATTGAAAAATCAAGTCCTGTTGCACTGATGTCATCTGTGAAGGTGGGGCACTGCCTGTGAGGTACTTCAATGTTTTGTGGGTTCCTGTAAAATCTGGCCAAGGAGCAAAGGCATTTCAGTTTAACAAGCTAATAAATAGTTTTGAATAACTTACCTTGTGTCTCATAACATTTGGAATCAAAACATAAGGCAAAGCCAAGGAGGATAGGAAAAAAAAGAAATGCAAGGCTGCCCTCTGTCTCTTGCACTGGAAGGGATGTAGAGGATAGTTATGGAAGCAGTTGCTCTTTGACAGTCATGATCCATTGGCTTTTCTGTTTTCTACCCTCTGTTTCAGTAAATGGAGCATTATGCTGCATTAGATAAAAATAAAATTATATTCTGACACCAAATCAAGGTTCACTAAACAAAAAACTGCTGTGCAGAAAATTTTTCAGACCTCCACCAGTATGCCAGAATGTTCAAACATTGCAGGAGGAAATAGTCCTCCATCTTGAGATTTAGCCTAGAATTGATGGGGTTGATTTGCATTTAACATTTTTCTTGCATTTGCAGTTTTTCTAGAGTTTTTAAATTTTCTTTCAGGATTGCAAGAAAATCACATTGGTGCAAGCACTGCAGCTTTCCCAATTCCCAGACAACCTGGCAATACCATTGGTATTCAACCAATCCATTTCTAAATTAAGAGAGCTGAAAGAGGAGGGGAAAGGCCACATTCATGTATGATAAAAAATTGTAATGAATAAAGTCTGCATTTTACTACTGGGAGTATTAAATCTATTGAAGTGACTTAGCCATAAAACAAATACAAGTGAAAGGATCCTTAACTCCAAAATTTTTATTGTTGGCTGATTAACTAGTGTCTAAGCTGATAAGTTTTGACTCTTAACCTGCATTTGAGACACAATGCTTTTCTGTGGCCGGTGTCTAGAGAAGGAATAAGAGAAGTAAATTATGAGAACAACATAACTCAATAGTAGCCCTAATTATACTGTAACTGCCTTGACCTTTAATTACTTAATTTAGCTACTTTTGATGGGAAACCTTAGGCTTTTACATGTCAAATAGCAGAAATAAATTTAAAAGAATTAATTTTAAATATTAATCTTATTCCTGAAGTATTATGCCATGGATCACATCTGCTTTTTAGCTTCAAAAGGCACAAAGACTGAATCCATAGAATTTCTACCTGCTCTTGTTGTATTTAATATAAGAGCACATGAGCACTATGTGACCACTGTGGGGCCATTATAAAGGTTGAACCTACAAATCTTTACATGTCTGCCATCTTTAGTTGTACCTGAGTGCCCTCATTTAAGGTAGGGAATTAAACATGCAGCAAATGAGAATCACATGGGTAACATTTGGAAAATAATTACAATAACTATGTTGATGGAAATCATCCAAGAAAAGCTTTGGCAAAATGAGTTCTGAAGTACATTTCATCTGTGTTTACATTTTTCACACTAAAATACAAAGTTTATATTGTTCCCCCTTACTCCACCTGGGAAATGAGGGATATTTCTCTTCTGTGTTTCCAAAAAAACAAACATAAGATTGCAAATAAATGTTAAACTGTTAGCTTAAAGGTGTATTTTCATCTTGTTTGGAGCAATAATTTTTAATAGCATTAATAAGAGGCACACACTAGGAGAGTAAGTCCACCTGGACTTGTGTGTCAGAGGTAAGTGAGTTGAGCTGTGCATGTCTTTGTCTTCGTGGAATGATCCAAGCTGTTTGTACCTTATATGCACAATTACCTCAGTTATAGTCTTTGCCCTTCCTTTTGCCAGTTAGTCCCCGAATAAAAAATTAAGAATTTCTGTTACTTGACTAGATAGTACTTCAGAAATACATAATATCAATTTATTAACTTTTAAAGATTAATTTTCACAGCAATAGAGTGGAAAAAAGTACTCACCAATGCCTGCCTGTGTCAATATATTACAAACACAAAGCTCAAGGAGTATGACAGCTAAGTGCAGGTGCTATTATTTGTACTATTTCTCTGTTGGAGAAGCATGTAAGTGTTTCAAACAAGGCTAAAGCTTCTTATTGTAGCAAGCTCTGCACATAGTCCCAGACCCGGAGAGATTTATAGGCTTTCCTTGTGTCCCAACCACTCACTAGTACCTTCCAGTGGGTCAGGCTATGCAAGCACTACCCAGTCAGCTTCCCCTCTGCTGTCCAAATAAATATCAATAAGGAAGGGGAACAGTGGGCTACTTCAGCGAGGGAAATAAGGTAAGGTATCTCCTCAGCAAGAATAAACTGACATGGACCATAAATATGAATTGGAAGCCTGTTTAGCTGATGACTTTAGATGAACAATCAATTTTTGACTGATGTCTTGCTTAGCAAAGAGCACTGCAGCAGAGCAGCAGGGATTTAAACAGATAGGTGGAAGCCTGGCTGCAGTTTTCCAATAAATGCATAAAAGCATGTAAAAGACATAAGAAGATGGCCACTGGGGGTGGCAGCAGGGCTGGTTTAGCCAAGACAAAGGTCAGACACAGGACTCAGCAAACGATAAGTGGTGCAAGGAGGTTCTGTGCACCATAGGAATCAATAGACTATCAACAAAAAGTGGAAGGAGACGAGATTGAAAAACTAAAAAGAGTATCCTAGAGGCGGTGTTTTGAGATTAACCACCTGAAACAGATTAAACAGACTTTCTTCTCTGACCTAAGCAGGTATAATTTATGGCTACAACAGGTAAAACAACTATGATACATCCAAATTTGGTTTGGAATTGCAGGTACTATTAAAGACACTGTGATTTAAAGCAGCAGAATGCACTGCACTGAGGTTAATAAACACAGACCAAAAGGCAAAAGCACAGATTACAATTAAAATAAATTAAAAGGAAAATAAACAGAAATAATTTCATATTGTGAATTAGTAGTGGCATTAGCTCTTACAGCAAGTGCACTCCATTCTGCTAAATCACAGCTAACATTCAGATAAATCAGTAGTCCACTCATGAGCATTTCACTACAATCATAAAGTCAAAACTAACAAAACAATTACAGTAGTGTCTTTCAGAAAGTGAGAAAATTTAGTTCCACAATAGCGGTCATCTAATGATCTCCTAACTTGATTTCTGAATACAATTTAAAATCTTCACAAAAGTGTTCTATCCTTTAATTCTGTGGCACGTACACTAAAGTGCAAAACACTCAGAAAAGGGTCTGAAAATTCACTCATAAATCCTAGAGTTAAATACCAATAGGTAAGGATGTCAGCATTTGCAAACTTCCTCCGATGTCAGCAGTGGGAAAACAGTATTACATGTAAATTAAACAGAAAATTTGCAATCTGGTGGAAGCTGATTAGGCTCTTAGTTCACAAGCTTAGCTTGGTTTCAGCTCTGCCTGTACTGAAAGAACCAAATAGTCAATTAAAGATTCTGCTCCTAACCTTCATGGCTCAATGTTATGGAGAGAAATTTCAAGTCTATATAATCCTCTAATTCCAAAGTCTAGAACCAGTAAAAATCAGGGGCTTTACCCTTTCATTTTACAAGGTCTCTGGCACAAAAAGTGTTAGGACTGCCCCTTCTGCACAAGGAAATTGATTCTCAGGTCTCCTCTAGAAACAGGGTTTCTACTGAGGTAAAGAAAACAGGCATAAGAATTCACTGGCAAAGGCCTGTTCATAGCAGAAGTTCTTGTAAAGGTGGACACCACTGCTGGCAGAAACCATCACATTCCTATTCCTGTCTTTAATCTAGCTTTCAGGATACTTTGTGAGAAATCTAAGCAAAGATTAATTAGAATAACACTGGAGATCCTGGGCTACCCACATGGCTTATAACCACATTTCTGTTTGGTTTGTGTGCATATCCTGAAAACATCTGGAATTTCCGGGACTTCACTGTACTAACAGCCTCACTAAACAGTAAATCCAGCCACACCCAGAGCTGTGCTGGACCCATCTTATTGATTTTCCTATCAAAAAACATTTCTGAAGAGACATCAAAAGAGACTTTTTTATTTTAATTCTTCTACTTTGTGCTCCAGTGTGCCCTGTATTTTTCTCTGTACTGTCATGTCCTTACCCTCTGAAGTACCGAATGTGTTGCCTCACAGCTGTCATGCATATTTTTTCTCAAACTTTTAAAAGTTTTCCCTGGTTCCAATCTGGAATGTTTGGCCAGCACTAGAAATTCATCTTGGAGGTGTTTAAAGAAAATTTAAGATTGTATCAGTGCTGATGATAAATATCTGCATGAGGGACATACATGAAATTAACTCTCCCTCCTTTCGTCATCCTCTGAGACAGTAAGAGGACAGCAAGGTCATATCCCTCAAATAATTCATAGCTTTTTTGGCACTTCCTGAAGAGATCTATTACTCAGTAAATTGATTTACTTCCTGTACCAATTGTGAACAACAGACATTTTGTGGAATCTTTCCATATTTCAGGAAAGGAACCTAATTTCGTCTCTGCAACATGAGAATGTCATAAGAATCCTTGTGACAGCAAGACCAGATAGACTCATGGTATGTGAGATAAACCCCATGTTTAAAAGCCCTTCGAAAAGATATCTGAATAAACAAACTGCTCCCAGTCATCTAAATTTTACCTATACTTATATATGTTACAGAAAGAAAAAGAAAACTCCATAAGCTTTTTTCCTGATTTTCTTCCTGACTTTTTATTTATTCCACGTACAGTTTATAGGAAAATGTGCTTTTTAGTTGCCAACTGATAATATAATTTCATGCTTAGTAGAAAATCTTAATCTCCTTTATAAATTAGAAGCATCACAGATAATTGATCTAACCCACTTATCAAGCTTTTTCTTTCTGTCAATTTAGATATAGTATTAAAAATCAACTTGAAATGATAGAATGGTTTATGAAATGCAGCTACTGTCTGTTCTACATTTTTTTAAGTAAACTTGTGCCAAGCTCACAGAGAGCCAGAAAGTCTGTATGAAATCATTTACTACCCCCCAAAAATACACTAAAGACAAATTAAGTTCTGAACTTTCACTGATCTCTAATAGGGCCCCCTACAAGAAATTGTTTATTGTTCATGGGCCAACACTAAAAATGTGATTAATTTCAATTTGTGAAATATGCTTTGATCATAATTATTACATGTTTGAATGAATCATTAGAAAACCCCCACCCTTGTCTGAGATGGGACTGCAAGTACACTGTTCTACAGTAAGGTGTGGGTCAGGTGGAGTTGTTGGAGGGAAGAGAGAGGCAGAGGTAACTTTTAAAACAGGATGGCGTGACTTTGTGCACACTAACATTGATTGCAGTAAATCTTTTCTGCTTCAAATCAGACATTCCAGTGCTCTATCACTGATGAAATTCAGATTTCAAAGGCTGCAGCCAGAAAGCCTGGTTTCAATCCACCATTGGAATGGGGGCATGGGTGAAGGAAGAGAAAAATGAGCTCAACTGAGGATGATGAGATCAGCTTTTCAAGTGCAACATAGTGTGTTTTAATTGTGGTTTAACATATATAAATATATAATTTCAGGATGTCAACTGTCACGTTCAGAGAGACAATATGAGGTTATTCCAATCCTTAGTGAAAGCAAAAAGCTAGCTCAGCAATGCAATGGGAAAACAGGGGTTTGAAATCAAATTACAGTGAAAAAACAAAGAGGTGATTGATCCAAATTATATCCTGAGAAAACTCAGAAAATAGCAAAAATATTCGCTTTTCATGCTGTTCATCTCAGAGTCCAAAAAAAGCACAAAAATGCAGCAAAGCTGCAGCAAATTTTGATTCCTTGAGTGCTGGCATGTTGACAGGATGTAGATGCAGAATGCATGTGGGCATGTTTTTGTTCATGGGGCATTCAGGAGAACTGCTGAATTGTAGTCCTCTCTTGGAATTGGTTGTACAGTACTGATTGTCCAAGTACATAATCAATTGTGATAAGATATAAATGGTGCAAAAATTATTATTATATCCATTATATGGCTGAGTTTAATGGTCATGTGCTTCAATGAGACTATATAACAGAACTAATGTGAATTAAGTCCAAAATAACACATTTGATGATTTCAGTGTTAATAGAGTTGGGGCTAGCATTCAGATTCTAAATTAGCTGGGAACTGAAAGAGCTGACAAAGGTTTAACCAATACCTCCTGCCTCCATCAAACCCACCCCTCCTGTGTTTGCCTCCATTAAACAGTTCAAAGGGCAGGGACTTGACAAAAGCAAAAAGATCTCCAAAAGCCTCTCTATTAGCCCAAGAAAATTTTGCCCTGAGACCAGTATCATCATGACCAGCAGACTCCAACAAACATGCAGTAACTATTGCCCTCTTAAAATTAAAATTGTAAACCCATTAAAAAGTGATGTTGTTTAGCTAATTTTGTTTGGAGAACTTTAAGCTCTTGTGAATTCAAATAATGACAGTTTTATATAGTGACAGATCAAGGCCAACACCCAGTAAGTAGCTGCAAATGCTCCATAGTAACATATCCTAAATAATTGCTGCCAGAGCACCAGGTTTGCTGTTATTTACTCCTCTCCTTTGAGTGGACACTTCCTGGTCCAGGCTTTGTTGTGAGGAGCAAGCAAACTTCTCAACTGCCTTTTGGTCCCTTTCCTGTCCTGGCTCCTGATTCTGGGACACGGATGCTCTCCCTGTCAGCGTGTTTCAAAGTAATGGACAACAACAGGGCTAAGGAGAGCAGGACTGGAGTCTTTAGGTTCTTAGAAAAAGAAAGGCTGTTTCCCTAATAAAAGGTACTAAGAGAGAAGAGGAAATGTGGCGAAAGAGGGAAATGGGGAGGAGAAAAGTAATTTCTGAGATTTGGGCTTTGCTGTCAAAAGGATGTTTGCCTTGATGGTCAGGGCAGGTATTTTGCAAGACTGACATTTTGTTCAAGGTCTCATTGGTCTCAGTTTATGAATGCCTTTATCATGCACAAAAGTCTTCATGATGCTAAACCACAGACTAAATCAGGAGAGATGTAAGAAATGCGTGGCAAAGAAGGAAGAGTATAGGAAAAAAAAGGAAAAACAAAACTCAGAATAAACCAATTAGTACTGTTCACCACTTACAAAACTATATGAAAAGATTACAAAGACCGAAGTCGCTGCCATACATGCAATGTTTGAAAGGATTGTATTGCTATGATGGATACAGCTTTGAGTCCCAAGTATTAATGAGCTTGGTTCCAGCATCATATAGGAAAAATAAGGAGTCCAGCAGATGTTGAAACTTGCAAACACATCATAACTTGCAGATGCTTTGGAGGACATTGAGTTGAAAGAAATTTAAAATACAATAGGTTTTCTTTTTCTTTTCAGCCTTTTCTACCTGAATATAGCTCAGTTTTTTAGTAAAACTGCTTTTAAATGTAAATGTCTTCCATATCAAATTACACATATCTTTTAGAAGTTTAGACTCAAGAGTGTCACCAGCAGATCTTTTCATAGATCTGCAATGACTACAGGCCTTACCCAGCACATTACTAAATCAAAGGATTTTACTGTAAAAGTAGCAAATAATATTTGAGGTATATAATTGTTATAAAAGGGTAATTTTATTAGCTCAGCTATATCCAATATGTAATACAATTTCATTAAAGCAATTAACCCCATTAGCATCCCCTTTCTGTCAGATCTGTTTCGTGACAGGCTTCCTATACACACAATGCTAAATGCAATAAGTAATCCATAAAAGTCATCTAAATTGCTGCATAGTGTGGAATCCCCCTGAAAATGAATGGATGTCTTAGAGGTATATAAGAAGTGAGGGAATCGGCCATCATACAGGTGGAGATTACTTTTCCCTCAGAAATATTAAAATGGTTCTAAGGAACAAATCTGGGGTTGTAACAGATCATCTGACAGCCTGTAATGAAACAAAGGACCCAAGACCACTTTCCTTCCAGCTATGTAGGCTGACTATCAAAAAACAAGGAGCAGAGCATAAATATTTCCAGAAAATGCACTTAGGCCAAATGTGCTTCCTAATGATGCTTAGTTCTTCCTGTTTATGAAAGCACTGTCTATTTACATACGGAGGATAAATTAAGATAACTCCACTGATTTCTCCTTTTTGGAGTACCTAGTCTTGGCAATGAATTTTAAACAGAAGACATGGTGGGATATTTCCTTGGTAATTCTTTGTCAGGAAGTAGGTGGAAAGAAAGAAAATCTATTCTGCAGCTACTGAAACTACAATACCAAGTTTGCAGCAACCGTATGTTCAGAAGAAACTGCCCTCACTATATAAAAAAATGGATCATTACTGAATAATCCAATAAAATATTTTTTATTCCTGTGGGATAGCAATTCACATTTTATAGCAAAATAAAGGTCTGCCCTTGAAACTGATTCAACAGGGTGATCAGGGCATTAAACCCAGACAAATATCCATGCTGATAACAAGACCTCTGACCTACCCATGTGCAACAACCAGAAGAATGTTTTCAGCACAACTCAACCTTCACAGCACTGGCAAATACAGAACCTGCTCACCAAACCAAACCCTGCATCTCTACAAAGCCAGTGGCCTGTGATTAAATTATAATATGAACAGACACACTTAACCTCTGCTGTATTTGAAGTTCTGCCATAGGTTTTGTGGAAGACTTAAGAGACAATCACTGATTGTATTCAGTAACTCAATGGTTATTTAATGCAATGATATGGGAAATAGCAAATTCAAGTAGGACCAACTGGTACCAAATGGATAATTTAATTTTAAAAGCCAGACCACACCAAACTAAAGAAAAGAAACCAAAGAAAGACACTTGTTCAACACTTCATGTTACTTCATTAGTAAGTGCCTCCAAAAGCTGCTCTCAAGCTGAATATCTTGATGGTTTGAAAAAGCTCTTTACAAGCCAACCATAGATTGGCTGAGATTGGAAGGGTCCTTGAAGATCTTCTCTTTCCAATCCCCTCAACACCTTCTACAGGACCAGGTTGCCCAAAGGCACACACAACCTTGCCTTGAGCATTGCCAGGGATGGGCCATCTAAAACCTCTTCAGGCAACCTGTACTGGTGCCTCATCACTCTCACAGTGAAGAATTTCTTCCTAGCATAGAATCTAAATTTATCCTCTTTTAGTTTAAAACCCTTTCACCTTACCCTGTCATTACATGCTCTCATAAAATGTCACTCTCCTTATTTTAATAAACACCCTTTTAAGCTGCTGGAAGGCCACAATGAGGTGATCCTGGACCCTTCTCTTCACACTGAACAAACCCAACTCTCTTAGCCTGTCTTCATAGGAGAGGTGCTCAAGCCCTTTGATCATCCTCGAGGCCCATGTACAAAACTGTTCTAAAAGGTCCACATCTTCCTTGTGCTGAGGATTTGAGGTCTGGACACAGAACTCCAGGTGGGGTCTCATGAGGGCAGAGTAGAAGGGCAGAATCACCTTCCTCAATCTGCTGGCCACTCCTGATGCAGCCCGGGATGCTGCTCACTTTCTGGCTAACAAGCCCACATAACATGCTTTTCATCCACCCCCAGGTTGCTCTCAATGATTTACTCTCCCAAACCATCCCAATCTCTCCCAGTCCAAACAGTGAGTGCAGAGTGAAGCTTATTGCATTTTTCCTAACTCTCTTTTGGTAGCTTTCTGCACCATTTTCTAGACCTGCTGGATCTTACCATGTCATCTGTCTTTCTGTCCTCACTCCATACTTTGGATTCAGAAGGAGGATTTCAAAAGCTGGCATTCCCTTCACTTATTTCAAGGGTCTTCAAATCACAATTGGATTTGTTCCCAGGTAAGCTTGTGCTTACACATGTACCTGTGCAATGCTACGTGATACAAGGCACAGGATGTACAATACTGCACTTGGCCAAATAAAAGTTATGTAGTCCTTTCCAGAAGAGATAAATTGCCTTTCCAAAGAACACCTCACAGTTATTATATATATATATATATATATCCTAATTGCAGTGATTGACTTTACAGTGGATTAAATGGGTCACTTCTGAGAATTAATGCATGATGGAGAAATCTAAATTATTGATTTCATCACCAAATAATTATCAGTAGTCTTGACCAATAAGGAAAACAGTGCAATATAGAAATGTCATTTAGAAATGTCTGCACTTATAATTTCTCAAGTTTGCATTGTCTAGGCACAATCAAACAGGTTTTTCTTGCTCATTGAAAACACATAGCAGGAGGTTAGTGGTACAGCATAAAGCAGAAAGATGATCATTTGAGCATCTATTTTTTCTACTAGGACAAGTTCCTGATTTTTAAACAGAAAACAAAATGTTCTAAACAAATTTTGGAAACTTTATCAGCTCCTTCATGGAGGCACAAAGAAAGAAGGACCAAGATCTTCCAGCAAGAAATTTGATTGTTGGAAATATTTACAGAATCTTCCTGCATATGCACAGACTTTTCCAAAAGGTCAGATGCAAAAGTGAGAGGCCATGAAGTCATTCAAGCATGTGTCATCACAACTAGAGTACTGACTATGGCTCTTTAGTCTGGCAGAGCAGTTCCACATTTCAGGATTCAAAAGCCTGGAGCAAAATGGAAAAAAAACCCATAAAATTAAGCAAACAAAAAAAACTCCAAAAAGCAAAAAAGAGGGTCTGGGTTCTATATCTTGCTGCCTAGAGCACTCAAGATGTTGGAAAGTCATACCCAAACCCTCACTCTGATTCCAGAAGAGCAAATCCATGCCGTTGGCATTTTTTGGGCAGAACCCCAAACCAGAGTGCGTTTACAGAGTGAAAGTTTCTCTACCTTTTTTAAGGCCAAGATTTGTGCTCAGTGAGGACTAGTAAAATTTCTGAATTTGCAGCCTTTTAAAATACAGGATAGATGCTTTTCTGCTGAGGATCTTGCCATATTAATAACGTATCTGTGCTGAAATCTGTTCACTTGTTTTCTGCCTGAAAATATTCAGAACATTTAGAGTTAGTTGATAACTAGAGCTGTTAAAATTTGAGATTTATTTGCAGAGTCAATAAAGTGGGGTCTGTTTGATTAACTCAGCATGTTTTGGATATGAAAATGAGACTTTGCTAGTTCTGAGATAATCTGCACATGAATATAGTGATATCTCCATTACAGGAATCATGCATTCTATGAATTTCAGTGCTCCATGTCCATGTGTAGACAGAAACTCATCTAGCAGTCTTTACTCTGTTTTGCCGGAAAAGACAGGAATGAAATAATGGACAACCAAAACAGAAAAGTGAGTGGGTTTCTCTAAACTGTGGGGTGGTGGGAAACAGTATATAAAAATCTTCTTGTAAAAAGTTTGATCCTACATCCAGATCTCTTATTGCTCTCAGCGGATGTAGGAATATTACTGCAGAGATTTAAAAGACAAAAGATGAAACTTGATATTAGCATAGCTTAAATAAGGGCAATAATTTTGCTGTGATCACTACAATTTCACTTGGCAAATGCTAGTATTCATGTCATAATTGAGAAATAGCAGTTTCAATGCTGGTTTGTGTTTCTAATGTTCTAGTTTTGATAAAATGCCTGTGTTCCACACAGGAAAGGTGTCTGAACTATTAAACTTTGCTATTTCTTGATACGGTATGAGTATGAATGAGGGCGCTTGAAGAGGCTATTTAACCAATGTCTACATCAAACTTGAGAAAAACCTTTTTAATTAGCTGTCAAGTTAGTATAGATACAGTTTTGATGTTTTTATAAACAAAGGTCATTAAAAGTCTAATGTAATCTCTGTGGGATTTTACTGATAAAAGATAGGAAAAGAAGGAGTGTTGTAATCCAGCCAGATTTCATGGGGAATTCAATAACATGGTATTCTAAAATATTCCATAGAGTGATTCACAATATAGGTATTTTCCATATCTTCTAGACAAACAATAACAGAGAGGCCACAAACTCTGACTATGTTGGCTTAGCTAAAGAATAACAATTTTTCCACCTCTATTCTCCATTATTCAAACACTGTTAATTAATAAAAGGCTAGATCACTAAATAGTTTAACATTAACAATGTGAGGCATGGCATACTCTATATAGTCTATATAGCCTCTTTAAAAACAAGCAGGAATGCACAAATGCCTTGCTGTCAATCTGGTTGCCACTATCTTCATATTTTATGTTTGCACTGTGAATACAAACATGTATTTGAAAAAAGATCTCATTTAGGTCTCAAATATTTTAGAATTTTGACATTTGAATGGACTGATTCGTCATTATTACAATGCTGATTTCACATAACCACAAGTGTATAGCAAACTAATTGCAAGTGTCATCTCTTGGATTGTTACAAAAATACAGCCTAGTTTTGTTTGCATGCCTAGTTTTTGTTTGCATGCCCCAAGGACTCTGTAATCAAATGGAGGGAGCTATAAAATGAGGCAGGCTAAAACTAGGAACTATTCAGCATTCCTTAAATCTCATGGCATTCATTTAGAGCTTATCGTCTTGGAATAAGATAGCAGCCAGTGGTTATCCTCTTGGAATAAGATTGTTTCTCCTGAGCCAGCAGCACTTATCATATCAGCTGATTTGAACAGTCAAAATTTTTGAAATTTATACAAAAAATGCATTAAAATCTAATCATCATCTCTAAGAGAATTTAATTCAGCATTTTCACTTTCATACTTAATTGGAGTAGGATAGTAAGATAAGGCTTTTTGAAATACTATTATCCTTAGCATGGGAATGTTTTAAAATGTTAATTTAAATGTTTAAAATGTGTATAAAAATTCATATCTCAGCAAGCATTTGTGTGTGCTTTATAGCAATGCACAAATGCAAAAAGGATTTTTTTCCAACTGATAGAGAAAGAAGTCAATGGATGAAGCTACTATGAATTGCAACAGTACATCCAGCTGAGACCCCACCTTAATTATTACTGAAGCCATGCCACGTTCCATATTTAATTTGTTTCTACTTTGCTGGGTTCAGCAATCCAAAGGCAAAGATTTTCTAATACAAATATGAGGGAGACACTACAAGGGGCACCTATCAGAGCTGCTAAAACCAGATTTCAACAGGACATGACTTTCCAGTGCTGTACCCTAAAGTAGCAGCAGATTAGACAACTGATGTACTCACATGAAAAAAAAAGATCGTGTCATGAAATACAGCTGCAATCTCACTTGCTGAGGAAAAAAGTAAATAAAATTTGAGATATTCTTCAAACATGCTTATGACAAGAAACTACTACTGACATTGTATATCTTAGATAATCTCTATTCAACATTGAGTTCTGCTCATTTGCAGTGTCAATAAATCAGTGTATACACATCAAAACAAAGGAACACATCCATCATGGTAAATAATGTTAATACCGGGTCCCTGATAAAAAGTAATCTTACCAGATCATGGCTTATTGAATTCAGTTCACAAGACCTGAGGGATTACTTCAAAACATGGGACACTTATCAACTTAATGCTTTCACACACGAGAAAAGTATGTTCTAAGTGTATCTGGAGGACAGAGCCCATTTATCACACCAAATTCTGAATTCCCTTTGATTTCAATCTGATCACAGGCACGAGCAAGAAAAATATCTCCCTGAACAGGGACTTTAAATGGTACTGGGCAAACTAATAAGGAAGAGTAGCTGAAAAAATCCAAAAGCTTGCAGACAGAATTACAGCTCACAGAAATGGAAGTGGACCCAAAGACATGAGAGTGACTGTAATCATAATGCATGCTTTATGGAGAGAGGAAATAAGTGATTTCATTTCATGCCTTATTTTTTGCAGCCTTTCCACCACAGACAGCATATTAGGAATTAATTTTGGCAATAGTGAATTCCTATTCTACCATCACAACTTATTAAGTATGGGGAAGCCCTTCTCATGTAACATACGACATCCCTCTATCAAGTCATTCAGAAAAGTTCTTATTTACAACCTCTTCTAGTAATAGCAAACTGGCAGCTGAAAGGGATCAGGGACTGCATCACATGAGGGAAGGACAATTAACCTGCTTGTTAATCATACAGAAGATAGTGCCATGTCAACATTTATTAAAAATAGATGGCATTCGTTTTATAAAAAAAATGGCAAATTTCCAGAGACCCTTTTAGTTAATCTTCCAATGTACTGAGCAGTTTTACAACTGAGAGGGCTAGGTTACTCAGCTCATTGGCAGTAGGTAAAGTAACTCCTCTCTTCCTTTCTGGATAAAGGGTCAAACAATTTTGGGAAGTCTGTAAGTGTTCAGGGAAACACGTAATCTATCTGAATTCAGATGTTCAATTTAAAGCTGTTTTTAAGTAAAGAAGAACCAGAATTCTTAAACTGCTAAAAAGAGACACCAGAATGCTGTTGGTATCATTTTAATTGCCACAGCACAATTATTAAGTTTGAGGCATGATCGACTCTCCTGGCATCTAAGAGAAGCCTCTCCCTTTCAATTTAGTCCGAGACCACTAATGAAATCTGAAGGCAAAAGGTGTGAAATCCCACTGCTGGAAAATCAGTATCAAAGCTCTTAAAATTTTACTGATGTTGGTCTACAGCCCGTAGTTTGAAGTTTCTCATCATTTCAGTCTAAGAACCGTACTTCACTAATCAGGCAATTTCTCTTTGCACTCTGGTTTCATCAAAGGCAGTAAAAACTGTCTCTAACCGATTGGATGGCAAAAAAAACCTAAAAATGAAACCAAGTTTCTATATTTTTCCACTTTTCTTGCAGTATTGTTTGTTTTGGTTGACAATAAACACTGATGTTTAATATAGAGGACGCCAGTATACGTTACATTTATGTAGACACATTTGGCATACTTGGCTAGAACTTAAATTTTTTTTCCAAAAATAAAATGTTTGTTTCTGAAAAAGCATTTGTCAGGCAAGAACAATGAATTCCCATCAGAATTATTCTAAAGAAACATCATATTCAGTATTATCACCATTAGCAAGAGAAGCATTTTTCCCTTCATGACAAATCAGACTGAGTAGCCTATAAAAGTAAAGGGCTTGCCAGTGATAAATCTGTTGTTGCTACACTGACTTCTACCAAATCTGGCTCTTGTTTTTTTATCTAAAGACTTAAGAAATGCACATATAATCCAACCTCTCAAAATGTGGGCAGAACTCATTAGAAGTCTGTTATCACATATATTAATGTGAAACAAAACATAAGTAACACTTCAAACACTACGCATTTATAAGCCATAAAGTTAGGGCCTAAGGATATTGATAAGTCCATGACAGCACTGAGGTACTTTTAATGAAAGTGGTCCATTCTCATAAATTTACTAAATGTTTGCAACTGCAGATAATACTACAAAAATCATTGTGATTTCATGTGGCTAAAATGAGTACACAAACCATGGGGTATGTCTAAAGAAAGTACCACATTTTATAAAAAAAAAATACCAAAAAACCAAAAAACCAAAAATTAACCAGAAATCAAAAACAAACAAACAAACAAAAAACCCACTACCATCAGGAAGATTAATTTGTTGAAGTTAGACACGTAAGTGTTCTGGAGACTTATGGAGCAGGAGGCCAGGGAGATGTTCCTCACATGAGGGATTGGTAAGCAGTCACAAGTGCGTTCCCCCTGTGACAGCTGGCATGGACATTCAGCAGGTTTTGGTAATACCCATCATGAAGGATGGTTAATTAAACCCAAACGCTGGCTCTTTGAACATACAGTGACAGAAAACTTGGTGTGCAGGACCTGCAAACAACTGAAAGTCTGAGAGGATAGAGGGAGTGTCACTGAGAGCTAAGTGGTTTCCAGCCAATTTTTATTAGCTTTATTGAAGTTGAAGGAGTTCAACATAATTTTTTTTTCTATCAGGTTATTTTTCTTCTCCTTGACTGCAAAAATTACCAGTCTTGTCTTTCCCAGAACTTACGTTAACTCTATCATCACAGCAATTCATTCTCACCACAGATACAGTGAAAGTGTTTTGGCTCTCTCTCTCTTATCACTTAATTCCCTTTTCCATTATCAAAGCAATTATGATATCAGAAAGCACCTGAGAGAACTCCTAGTAAAATCAATAGTTCATAATTGATTGCAAAAGGATCTGGGACCAGGTGAGAGGTTGTAATGGTAGATAATACATACTGACCATGTTTTTCCACATGTGGTGTTACTGTTTATTTATATGCTCTGTCTGTTTATAGTGGATCAGCATTTCTACCTCCCAGCCTTCACCTCCCACCCTCCAACCCCACCTCCATATGCCTATACTGCAATCATACTGTGTCTTGGATCTACTGCTACTTCCATTTCAACTAGCTACAGGTGTCTGTAAACCTCAGCTCCATCTTTTACCCAAGTTTTAGTCTACTCTTAGTGCTTTGGGAAACAATGTGGCTGAAAGTGATTGACAGAAGAAAGTGGTTCATTTTCAGGTCATCACACAGCCAGCAACACACAAGCCCTGGCACAAGGGAAGGGGAACTTTCTCAGCAGTAATCCAGTAGGAACAGAAGAAGCCCTGATGGCTTGAGGAGGCACGTACTGACCATTAAGCAGTCCAGCTACAGAGCCAGATGATATCCAGCCTCAGTGAAACTGTCCTGTGTAGCTCACAAAGCTTTAGGTATTCAACAAATCATCCAGCATCAGCCAACGGAAGGGCAGAACCTTTGGCAAAACAAGTTGCCAAATGGGAACAAACATCTTGAGCAGCATGCCCTACATAATGATGCTTGGCATGTCTGGTGCCATTGTCACTAGACAGACCAAAGAAATTCCCTTTCCAACTAGTCACACATAAGCAGTGTATAAATAATGTAGGCATAGTGAGGCACGAAGTTGAGTTCACTTCATTTGTACCAACAACACCCTCCTGCAGTCCTGCCAAGTCACTGCCATCAGAGAATTCCAGTAATGGATATTTCTATGAGTAGTGAAATTTTTTCCTCTCCAAATACATGTTAAGTGTTCCTGCTTCCTGTTTTGTTCCAATATGCAGTGCAACAATTAGAGCCGCAAAAATAAACTGCTGGGAGGAAAAATATTGTGAAAGATCTGGGATGCTCTCATTCTTCCAGTACCTGAAGGGAGCCTACAAGAAAGATGGAGAGGGACTACTTACAAGAGCATGTAGTGGCAAGAGAAGGAGAAATGGATTCAAACTGAAAGAGTGTAGGTTTAGATTAGATATAGGAAGAAATTCTTCACTGTGAGGGTGTTAAGGCACAGGAACAGGTTGCCCACAGAAGTTATGTATGCCCAATCCCCGGAAACGTTCAAGTTTAAACTGGATGGAGCTCTGAGCAGCATGGTCTAGTGAAAGATGTCTCTGCCCATGGTAGGGGGATTGGAACTAGATGATTTTTAAAGTCCCTTCCAACTCAAAACATTCTATGATTCTATGAAGATGCAAGCTACAGAGTCAAATACTCCCAATAATATCCCTCTCTCCCCATTTCTTGCATTAAAACTAATATAAACTAGGTGTAAAATAGGACTGTGAGTTATATTAAATAAACTAGTTCTTTGACACCTTTTGGTCATCATCTGTTTCAAATCTACAATTTGAAAACAAGCTGGCACACTTGATAATTCAATAGTGTCAAAATAACGCAATGAGATTCAAAAGCCTCATGTTTACAAAGGATTAAGAGATATCTAATTATGACTGGTTTGTGCTATTAATCAATATGCTGCAATGCAGCATCCTCTGTCATAGTCACATTTCCTGGGAATACGGTTCATTTGTTCGTGTGCTACTGACACAGGTACTGCGCAATGTAGGTGATGAAAATTGCCATATGGTCAATATTAAATGAAAGTTGTCCTGCTATAAATCAAAGAGTGGTGCTGCCTGCCATCACTGGAAACACACAATCACTTTCCTTGCTATTTGATTTGGGTTCGCAATGGGCTACAGCTCAAAAAACTAATTTTCTAACCCTCACACAAAAAAGATACTTAAGTGTATACTGGTAGATTAAATGTTGTATCTATATGCTTACTCTTCCTGTCTCCTATAAGTTAGCTCTAACTAAATCTTGTTCCTCTGAAACATGCCAGTAGAATAAGTCACTCAAAATTACAGT
>VRYO01001463.1:33043195-33058766 GCA_009812075.1 Sialia sialis
TAAAGAACAAGTATATTTTATTACCTGATCAATTTCAACTTCAAGGCAGTACAAACAATAAAAAAAGTCTCAATTTTCAAATATTTCACCATAAAAACCTTAAATCTTATAAAAAAGGAATCTTTTTGAATGGAAAAATTGAATGTGTATAATAAATTAAGAATCCTGTAGAATATATTGGAGAGCGTACCTCCTCTCTGTGACATAAATATTGCTTTCCATTGCCAGCAATAAAATTATTTTCTCATTCTCTAAAGTTACAGGATCTATATGAATAATTTTTCTCTCCCCCATGAAAGAGGAAATTGGTACCTCTGTGTACAGAAAGTACAAAGCAAAGGGCAGATTTGAAAGCTCTGTAGGTCAAAACTGGATTGCAGTAAATATTGTCTGTAAGTCAAGTTCTGGGACTGAGAGAAGCACTTTCTGGAGTGTTTCAGCACATCAGCATCAAATAGAGGGTTCACAGAAAGCCTTTTTTAATGCTCTCTTACAGCCCTGTCCAGAGCCAGACACTTGGCAGCAAAACAAGTAAAACTGAATTGTATCATTTTAAGGATAAGAACTGTACCATTTACTTGTGGATCTGAGCTTGTTCTCAAACCTGAGACAGGACAGGTCATCTCAGGACAGCAGCAGGACACCTTCCTAGAACATCAGTTCAGGTGACCACAGAAAGTGCTGTCAACAGGGCATGGGGACTATGAGAACACAAAAGATTGGGGGTACATCAAAAGGTGCCAACAAGGATCTCTGTTTCCCAAACTGATCTTCCATCACTTTGAGGGCTTCAGCTCGAAGTGATGAGGTAGCCCAGCAGCAGTGCTGTGGCTCCTTTGGAAATGCATGACTGAGAAAGAGCACTTGGAGCAGAGATGCCCACCCAGCTCCACTCCTTCAAAAAGAAAGCAGTAGAGATGTGCAGAAACGCCCACATACTCACACAGTACAAACACCAGCGCAGAAACACCTGTGTGCAAAGTCCATTCACTTCCCAATACATATACAATTTTCTCCACCTGTGAAGACACATCTGAGGCCATTCCAGCACTCCACCAAGGAGAGCTACAACGAAAACAGAGCACTCCAGTCTATAAGCAAAAGGAAGTGCTTCATGTGGAAAGCCACATACTGACAACAGACCATGAAGAGGACAAGAAAAGGGCAGCAAAAATGTCCTTAGAGCCCTTGAAGGAGAGGAATTCAAAGAGCTTGATTAACTGGAAGAAAATGGAACCTTGCAGAACTCAGGGCACATTTCACTGCATTTCAGTACACTTGGCAAATGCCCCTTGGCCTCTGTCTGGAGGCAATCAGACTGTCATAATGCTAGCTGACACTCAGCTACATACTCTGGGTGGCTAAATACCATTCTGTTTGCATTTAAAAAAGCAAAGAAATTACGCAAACAAAATCGCAGAAGATTCCTCGTCTGGTGGCATGTATTTTTTCTACTATCAACACAAGCTAAAACATAAGCCAAAAGTACTGATTTTTTATTGAAGAATGGAGAACAGTCTCTAGAAACTCATATGAGCCTGTGAGAACCATAAATGTTAGTTTGTTATGAGGTTAGTTAGTTTGCTAAATTGAACTATGACCAAACTTCTTCAATACTGAAGAAGCATGAAGGCCATAAAACAGAACACTACAGTACTCCTATGACTCATAGGGTATGAAATCAAAATGTAGACCAATTAATGGCACACTAAACTTAGAAATGAGAAATTTTTTTAATGGCAGATCTTATAAATGTGTTTCAAAAAGAAAAATGCAGCTTTTACAAGCAATACAGCATAACAAAGAATTTGAAATTCAGAAATTCAACATGCTAAAAGATGAAGTTTTTTATTCAAGTCTCTCTCAGTTATCACCCTCTCTACCCAAAATCCCATGATAGTGGTAAATTACAATTAATAGGAGGAAAAACTATCATTGCTTCTCAGAATCATTCAAAAATGCCATATTTGGATTAGAGTAGTCACCTCAATTAAGAACTCCAAAAAAATATTTAATATGGAGGCAACAGGAAGGAGGAGAAAATATTACTAATGGAAAAATTGTAGCCCTGTAATTAATCTATGTCAAAGTTCACCTATACTCCAAATAAATACTTTAGAAAGAATGATTAAAACCTTTGGATGATATTTTAAAAAATGTCCAGTAATAAAATTGGATGACTTCTAAACTCACAAAGCATGAGAACTACAAGAGCTGGAACTTCACTGTATAGTACAGAATCTGCTGAAAACACCATCAGGGATGCAAATGATCCTTCAGGGTGCCAAGAAGATGCAGCTGCTGGGAGGCTGCTCTCTGCTAGGACAACTTTGCCTTGCAAAGAAGAGAACACACCAGGTTAAAAGGCAACAGGGCAAATTGGAAATGATGCTTGTCACTGTTCAGGGTGTAGCTTTTTAAACACAGGATTTTTTAATGCTGTGAATAAGAGAAGACCATTCTAAAGAAGGTGGCACATCACCTTGTACACAAACATTAATAGCAATATTTCCTCTGTATTAGTAAGTACAGGATAAAACTTTATCTCACTATGTCTGTTATCACATACCAGTGTAAACTGACATTTCATAACTATATAAGGCATAGAACTGAAAAGTATCATGGGTCAGGTAAGCAGCTGAGATAAAAGCATGACACCACGTGATGATCACAGGTCAAAGTCAAGCAAAAAACATGTCAACATTCCCTGGAGATATTACTTCTCAGTATTGGTAATGTCTCACTGAACCATTTTGAAGAGGTAAGGACCCCTCTGCATGACACTTGTCAATGTTGTCAGGTATCTGAATCACTAGTGAAGGCAGAAGTAATATAAAAAGTATTATGAATGGTTGTTGACGTTTATCTTATGTGCCTGAATGTGATTCCAGTGGAATGGAGAAAAGAAGGACATACTTTATGTACCTTAAGCTAGACAAATAAAGCACTCTGAATAGAGATACTTAATCTCGATACTGGAATAAACATTCCTACACTCTCAGATTAATTTTCCTACCCTTTTAAAATATACAGGGTACAACATTTATTTTTCCTAAATAAGTTAACCTTCTTCTGACATGTTCAAATGCTGAAAAATCAGTGTTCCCCCATTTGAACACAGTATTACTCTTTACAAACATTTTGTGTGCAGAAAAAGGGATAGAAGATAACATTAATTCACACTTTGAATTAATTGCTTTAGAGAGAGATAGTGAGTGTACATCTGTCCCTGGAGTTTTGGCTATTCTTATATCAGAAACTTTAGCTCTGTCTTTTAAGTAGTTTCCTGTCTTTGCATAGAGCAGACATAGAATTACAGATGAGGTTGATGCTACAGTCTCTCCCAGAAGGCCTATGCATCACAATACCCCAGGCAAGCCCATTAGATGTTTTCAACACATCCTCATAGGGAAAATATTTTAAAGTCTGCAAGGCCTATGTCCAGATGAAAAGTCAATAACAGATAATGCATTCTAGACACAGAAATATAGCTTCACCTGGGGGGATAGGAAGTGTAAGTTGCCTTGGAATTTCAGCTAAAGGGCCCCAGACTTTATTAAACCTGGAGTTGCAAGTGTGTAGGTGTTGGATTACGCACATCAATAGCAAGAGAATGATTTCTGGGGGCACTTAGGAGAGAATTTGAATTATGGTAGTTACCAGGCCCTGGGGACATTTTGGCAAGTTTTTGAAATGCACTCATGAAATCCTCATGACTTTTGGAGACAGCTTCCATGGATGAAGCATGGACACTCAAAGGACTCTTTGCTATTTCATCTCATGTCACTTCTAGTGCAAAAGCAACGCTTCTCAAAGCAGCAGCATGTCCACCCCATAGAGCACAAGTCCTTGCTGTATGCTGAAAACAAATCTGTGGGGCTGTAACAATGATTCTTCAGCACTGTCTGTAACTTGGAATGAAATTCTGCCCACATTTGCATCACTGCAAAAATTCAAAAGGGTTTACAGGACCAATAATTCATTTTCTTTGGGTGGCATCTCAATTCACTGTTATCTGAGCTGGAGCAAGATATAGACAATTAAGATATAATGAATGTATTCAAGGAGAAAAGATACTGTTCTGGGAAAGTGCTGTCATGCAAAATGCAATCACTTGGGTACATGATTTTCTAAAGATAATGAGAGGGGTTCTCCATCTCCAGCCATTCTCAGAATATGTCAGACAAACATTTGTCACAAATGGTTAGGGGGAGGAACTAACATACCTGGAGGCCCTTCCCAGCCCCATTTCCTATTGCACTCCCTCTCCAGGCACACAGGTGTACATTTCTGGGAGAGGAGGTTCCTGGTGAGCATCTGCAGCTCAGCATCCAAGAAACTCACAAGAGGAACTATTTATGTTCACTCTCCTGTGGGGTCTCTTCAGAGCTGTAGCTGGTTTTAGTGGGCAAAAAGGTCTCTTCTGTCTCCCAGTTTAGAACAATATTCCATCATGAAGCTCTCAAAAGAAGGTCCAGGAATCTAGAGAAGACATTGGTTCAGTGATTTTACCTGAGCATTTTAGAACTAGAAGCATTCCCCAGGACTGGCTAATAATAATTAAAGAAAAACAACATGAAGTTCAAACACAGATACTCTTCATAAAGATGCTTGAGCTGGAGAGGGAATCAAATTCTACAGCAGAACTTCTGGAATAGCAGCTGGCATAGTATTAGTCACTAAAGCACTGCCATCTCCCAACAACAAAGACCTACTTGGAGCTTCATAGATTTAATTTCAGTTCTTGATAAAGTGGAATTTTTACCTTAGTACTGTGTTTGTGTAAGTGAAAACACCACTATCAGCTTTGTTGATTGAACTGAATTTAGAGTCAAGAGCAGTGTTTTCACTTGAAAATGCACCTTGATAGCTTTAAAGCTGAATGTAGAGGAAACTTCTACAGATAGTACATTAGATTTGCTGCATATCTAGGTCAGACAAGCCTAGAAAATAGTAACTGACTGTCCTATCCAAAGGAAAAGTGTGCCATCAAACCAGATTCTATTTGATTATGCTTTATTTTATATAACATGCTAAGAAAGAAAACAGCATCCAAAGTCCTAATGAACAGTTGTGTCAGAAATTTAACTTAAAAATATGTATCTTCTTTTAACCAGCAAACTGATAATTAAAAGTAATTAAATTTAGCAATATAGCAAGAAGTAGGCTAATGCTGTCAAACCATGGTCTGTTTAAACTTTTTTGGATTGATCCCAAACTTTTGCAATTTCAGCTAGAACTGTAAAGCACAAAAATATGTACAAAACTAATTGCATTGTCTAACCATCTGCTCTCTAATCCAAGATAAAGTTGAAACCAGGCTGAAGACTGAATGGGCACAAAATTCTCTGAACACATATTTTTGCACATCTTTTTTTCTCGTGAGCCGCCTGGAGCTAGTAATACAAAGTTAGTAAAAGCATAGCAACTTCATGGCTAGCATGTTTACCACACAGCAGTCCAGGCTGCTGTAGTCTAACCCAGGGGAGCATTTCTGTATTTTACATGAATAGTTTATTGGATTAAATGTGAAGTGTGTCCGTGTATAGCCAGAGCAATGAAATTATAGCATCACATTCATGCATGTGAGCTGTCTTTCATCAGGTTCATCTATTTCTCTGAATTTAGTTGTTGGATTATAGGACTTCCCCTGCACTTACCTAGCTACCTCTGTAAGTAAAATGTAGATATACCTGAAGCAATACTCCAGGAAGCAGAAAATTATTTTTCTCCCTCCTTTGTAAGTATTGAAAGAAATAGAAAGACACCTGAACTGTGAATAAGGTTGTATTTTCAGGAAACATATTCCCACAGGGCCAGAAGGTTTTGTTAATACAGAGTACAACTCATTGTTAAGTGTTTTTAAATTATTGCTGAAGATTTCAAGACCTTTCACTGGATATTTCAAAAGAAATTGTTCAATTATAATAGCTTTATGCAAGTAAAGGTTCTGCCCCATTTTTCCCTCAGTCATACCTACAAATCCCAGAGCGAGACACTGGGGTAGCAAGAAGGCAAATTTGACTAATGATGAAGTTACTTGATATGAGCAGTACAGAAGAAAACCCATTATCATGTTATAGAAATGAATATAGATACATTAAGGTTGTTTTTAAGATCAGTCAGATAAACTATTAAGGGTATGAAGGTCTTAAAAGGAAGCATCAGTAACGCAAATGGCAATAAAGCCTATTTTATGATAAATAACACAAAACAGCTGCTTTTTAGACAAGCTACATGCATTTTTATACACTGAGACATGTTTGGATTTTTCATTAACAAGTACTGTTTAGAATACAGTATCCCTTCATCACTGTATTTATAGAGACTTAAAAAATTAAGATGCAAGCATATGGCTTGGAAAAATTTATCTGTTTCTCATGACTCTTTTTTCCATCAAAATGCAGTAACTGAATAGCACCAGCAATGACCCATAAAGCATCTTTCTGAAAACTGCTAAATCAATTCTGTTCCATGCAACTAGACAGCAGCACATTTCTATGCAGCTTTACAATAGCTTTTTGGATGACTTTGAAGTGTCTGGTGCAGAGTCAAAAACAAATTAAAAAAAAACAAAAACAACCCTCCACCTTGACATTCTTACCAAACTAACTAGAGCAGCATCAAGAGCATCCACAGCTGACTCTGAATTCCATTAGACACTATGTAGGCACAGTTTATTCCACAAGCAATTGAGAAACTGCTTCCTGAAGCCAAAAAGGTCAAACAGAAAACGAGTAAGGCTTCCTGCAGCTTGGAGATGAAAACAAGTTTATCACACATGCCTTCTGCATGGCCTGCCCAGCTGCTGCCTGTGCTCCTTGGCCCCCTAAGCCCAGCTGCTTTTTGCCTATTAAGTGCATCTCTGCTCCTCCTTGGAGTTCTCCTGACTTGCTTTGCTTCACTGCCAACTTGTCAGGGCACCAGGTGGCCGCTTCTCTTCTGCAGTGCTCAGCTGCCGGGCTGAGCACTGACACCAGCCAAAATTGTTTCCCATATGCTTTAGATGGACTAGTGCTAACTATGAGAGTTAAAAAATCATGAGATTTGTGTCAAAATTATGAGAACTAGAACAAAATTTAAAACATCACATGTGATTTTCTGTATGTTTTAGTGTGAAAATAAAGTCATATTTTCAATGGTTTTATCCTTTGCCCTTCAACCTAGAAAGTGTCCCAGAAAAATACCATCATTCTCACCAGTCATAGAACAGCCATATTTCAGGAGCTCAGGGCTTCACAGCTTTTACAACTGAGACCACCCAAGCCATCCTACCACACCTTGAGATACTTGTCTACAATTAGTATGCGCTAAATTCTTAATCATTCTAACAATTGATGAACTCACTATATCTGTAACTGAGAAGCCTTGTTCCCCCTCAGAATACCCATCACATGATCGATATTCTGCCTTCCTGAATAAAGCCTGCCTTGTATTTCTTCACCTGTAACCAAAATTTCAAACCAGACACATCCCTAGCCAAATATGTCTGCCCTACCATGCCAAAACCATCTTAAAGTTCTCATATATGCCAGAACTTCTGGAATTAAGATGCTGACAAATTTCAATTTCTTTCTCAACTTGTTGTGAGCAATCTTGGTTTTCTTGAAGTCAATGAAATTTTTCCCAAGGATTAAATGTACAGTAATTTCACAATTATAAGCCACACCTTTTTCATTGAAGAATCCAGCCTACCCCAGTAGTGCGGCTTATATTCGGGTGCGGCTTATCTATGGACAAATCCCAGTGAAAGACCAACCCGGAAGTGAGAGCCGGCTGGAGGGCGCCTGGGGCTGCCTTTAAAGGCTTCTCTGGTCTATGAAAACTGTTGCAACTTGAGCACCTGACACCAAACCCCGCTGGCAGCGATTCTGTTACTAATTTGTTACTTTGTTACACATGGATCCTCGCTTAAAAAAAATAAATAAAAAATTGCGGCTTATATTCAGGTGCAGTTTATATATGGACAAATCTCATGGTCTACCTGGCTACCTGGATGTGCGGCTTATAATCAGGTGCAGCTTATAATTGTGAAATTACTATAGTCATAATTTCACCCAGTAATGACATGAAGCAGAAAGCATGCAGCTTAGCAGATGTTTAGTGAAGCAACTGAAAAAGACAATCTTATTTTGTATTTTTCAGTAATGTCAAGGACAAATGTGAAATGAGGTCCACTAAGGAAGAATAAAACTCATGAAAAGGAGATACAAGAATGCTTTTCTGAGCACAACCAACTAAATACAGCATATCAATGATAATACACCCTCCTATATGCAAACGAGTCCTGAAGTATATTGCAAATGCACACGGCATTAAAGATTTGCTTTACTGATGACAAATTAACGAAGTACCTTCCTGAAATGAACTTAAAGGAACTACCTCACAGGGCTTCAGTATGCCAAACATTTTACATATAGTAACTATACACTATGATGACACATAGCAAGTACTTGTTGACCACAATGTTAACTTCCATTTAACTTGATGGTGACTAACACAGACCACACAGTTTCTGTGGATTTAGCACTCTGTATTTGTGAGACAGCAGAAAAAAGTTCACACTATGAAACACTTAGGACAGACAACTAATTTTTATTTCTTAAACAAATAGATGCTTTGTAATACTGTATTTTTTAATAGTTGCAAGCAATTTCATTATATCATTCTGTCTAAGATACAGGACCCGAGCATACATAATTGAAGACAAAGGAAACTGAGAACACACTTGACAGAATTAACAGTTAAATGAAATCAGTAAATGCAACTGCCACGTCCCTTCATTTGATGTCTGTGCTAATGCATTTTCTAAAGTTCCAAGCACACAGCACACACCAGACAGAATATTTTAAACAGCAAGTTTGGTTCAGTAATCCATATGGATAACTAACACTTTATCATAATATATGAAATTCCTTTAGGTGCTTTATTTTTTGCATGCATGCACCACTCCTCATTATGTTCCCCTTTTTAACAGAGTCTATTTGTTTTAAAGATCAAAGTAGATAAATTCAATACAAAGCTATGCAGCACGAGCAGCACCTGTTTCTGCTACCCACACACACTCTTTCACTCATTCCCCTGTCTGACCTCTCTCTGCAGGTGACTATGAGTGAACAGCTAGCTCTCTGTGAGACCTGAATGGGACATACACATGGGCAGATGCAGCAAATACTTTAATGTTTATTAATCTAAAAAAGAGCAAAGATTACAAAAATATAAGGAGTAGAAAACCTTAGACAAGTTAAAATACATACAATCTTTAGGCAAAGTTTGTTTTGGTCAGGCAGAATTTAGTTTATCAAATGTCAATCCAAAACAACAGGGGTATAAACTAAACAAAATATTATAGTAAATTCGTACTAAAATGTGACAGTTACCCTTCTTTCCTAAGGCCACAGTAAATACTCTCATTCAGTGCATTACAACATCCACTTATCAGAGCAATTCCACTCATGTGCTGCTGACACTAGAAAAATAAATTTATGTAAATTTTTACTCATAAACTAATGCAAATTTTCAGGTGTAGTTTTGATCACCATAATTTTGTTTTTTATTAAACTGTTCTTCAATAATCCCACTGATTTCACAAACCTGTGAAATCAAACAGAAAAACACAGAAATTAGGGCTCAAATGTAATGCACACAAAAATAGGAGAAAAGGGAAAATTAATCCTTTACTGTGTTTTCATTTTGTCAGGTTTCCATTGTGCTGAATTCACAGTCAAATAAGCAATGTGGATCAGTAACTTAATGAATTCAATTCTTTTTTTTTTTGTTTCTAAAATATTCAGAAGCAAATAACTGTCTTTATTTATACTATTTGTTCCAATTGTTCAGTGTTTTTGAGGGTTTTTTTTCTGCTATTTCTTTTTCAACAGTGGTAATAGATTGCAAAAATAGCCTGTGTTTCCAAAAACACTGAACATAATATGCACTTCTGATGTATCAGATAAGCTGAGATAGCGATGTTTTAATTTCTGGTTGTGTTCAGGTTGAAAACCTTCACCAAAGCAAATGGAAAATCAGCTTTTGCAAATATTTACAGATCCATATTGAAATGGACTTTTTTGCAAATGTTGCTGTCTGCAACACAACCTGCCCTCTCCAGTGTTTGCATACTATGTAATGCTGTAACTGGACCTGTTATATAGACCTAGTTAGAAAATCAAGGTTATTAACTGGAAATAGACTCTACAAACAATTTAATTGTACAGGTGAATGCATAAAAGCCTGTATGTTACCTGAGAAGCCTTCACCTTGCTATTTTTAAACACTGAAGGAAATCAGGCACAGCAGCTTCATTCCTTTTGAACATTTAAATATGCAAGCCCTTTCAGGGAGATTTAAGAAACTTGGCAGGAACAAACTCCTCCCATTATCTCCAGCTAATTAATTAAATACAACTGGAATAATTTTCACTTTGTCAGGTGATAAGCCTGGAATTTGCATGTGATTCTGTATTGATAATCAACAAAGCAGGTACATATCATGAAAACATCTGCAACAACAATAAATGAACCAACAAAACAAACAAAAAACAAGACATAAAGCCTAGAAAACCTTAGCAAAAGTTCTTATCCTTTATTACTTTTAAATGGCTGGGGGTTTTTTTGTCACTCATACCTAATGTTTAGGTGTTTTCCTTGGAGGTGCCTCACTTAGCAGATATTCAAGCTCTATCACAGTTTGATCTTTAAGCAAAGAACTTGTCTTAAAGTGGGATGAAGAAGAACAAATAGGTGTAAGCCTGTTTCATTTGCAGATTCTTCTTGCGACTGCTACCCACAGAAAACCCAGGGACTGGCCTTCTTAACTGTAGAAGTTAACCACAAGTTAATGGCTTTGTGTTCATTGCATCCCTTAATTCTTGCTTGTAACACTTGAAGCTCCTGGTTGCTAGGACAGAGCACTTAATTTCCTTTGTCATAGTTTGATGAGTTGAATCTTTTTTACTTAAACATCTGTCTACAGATATCAAAATATGTCTGCAGTTCCTGGTTGAATGCCTTTATGTGAGAGAGGCAAATTTCCTAACAGGGTTTCCCAAACCCTGGGTCATTTTTAATCATCCTCTGAAATCCCTTGAGTAATCCCAATCTGTTTTAATGGCAAGACACCTAACCCACAGGGTTTTTTACTGATATCATTGGAATAATTACTTTGCTACTTAACTTCTAAGTCATTCAAGAAATGGTCTACTTTTCTTTGTGACAGCATTATGCCGAGAGCTCACACTGAGATGATCTTCTATGACCATCCTAAATCCATTAGGTCACTGCTTTCCAGGACAAAGCCTCATTATTCTGCAGCAGAGACAGATATGTTTCTCTGGTGCCAGATATATTTCATTTGGTTTAAATATACTTCATCTGGTTATAATAAAGTGCATTTTACTGGAATGTGGCCATTATACCAGGGGATTCATATCATTTAATAACTTCAGCTTGTCCTTCCCACCCATTATCCAAACCTATCACACCCTAATGAGCCCTATTCATCTACATCTTCCCATTAGAAACTCTAGTTTTTGATTCCTCATTGAGCCAGCTTTTAATTTACCTAATGTGTGTCCTGATAATTCTCTAGGCCATTTTTTAAATTACAGTGTCATTTTTTATTACATTTAATGTCTTTGGGAATCCAAGTTCAGTATAATAAGGCAAGCTGTAGAAAAAGATATCTGTAGGATTGGAAGCTGTACTGAAAAGAGCTTTCTGCACTAAACCAGGTTTTGAATTATTTTTTTTTTACTCACTGCAATGGAAAATTCTTTCTTCATACTTAACATTTAGTCCAATGTGAACTTTACCAAAGTGAAATAAAGCAACATGCCTTAAAGCCTTAATAATAATATAAGAAGATAACAGCAACTTTGGATTTAAGCACATCCATTTAAAAAATAGGAAACTTGAGTCTAACTCCAACTTTCCCTAACTATATTTGAACTCACCACTCACTGTCCCACAGTCTGACTTCTGATAGAAATAATCTCTCTTATTTATTGATCAATAAGTAATTAAACCAAAGTGGTCGATTTTCCATGCTAGAAAATTGTTTTCATCTACTTTCAGACTCAAGAAATAGTTATATTAAGTGATGCAGCTTCAGCTAAGAGCGTCACAAGACATCCAGCTAAGACCATCCAATAGGCCTGGAGAAATTCTGTTTACAGGAGCACAACACTTTCTAGTATTCTATTTCTGAAGTGGACACAGAACTGTCTCAAGCTAAATATGCAGCCAACCAAAGCCAACCAATAGCAGGCAGAATGAGAAACAATATATTTTCGTTAGTGTGTGTATATATATATATATATATATATATATATATAAGTGCATACTGGAGAAATTTAGAAAATAACTCATAACCCAAGCAGACAAAAGCTTTATAACCCTTTGCAGAGGTTACGTGGAACAGAGAGATTACTTTTTTACTGCTTTGTAAATTTGTATTGCCATTCTTGAAATAATAAATGAAAGAAAGACACCAATAAGGGTCTCCAGAAGACTCATGAATTGGGATAAAAGTCTCCCACAGGTTTATTTTTGGGACAAATTCACTTGTGAGACAAAAAACCCCATGTGCATTTATAGTGAATTTATTATCATAATTTATTATTATTATGAGAAAAAAGGCCAACTACAACAATTATATTCTTACTAACCAGACATACAATTGACTAATGTTTGAGTGATGCCTCATAAGCACCTTACTCTCTAAGGAAACCACATCTAGCCTTGCCTTAAGCTCATACCCACTGAAAGAGACATTTCCAATACAGCTATGCTCCATCAGAGAAGAGCACAAATACAAACAGCTGAATTTGAATGGCAGATGAGGAATGTGTTTGTGTAAACGTCATAAAATTTGCAGTCAACAGTTGCTGCTCTAACCCCAATTCTGTCATTATTCATTTGGAGTAGCACCTGGCTCTAGCAAAAGTAAACTTTCACAGAAAACATATTCCAGCAGTAGACTCCTCCACATTGTTAACTCTGGCCAAGCAATTTTCCAAGTCTTAGGAACACTTATTTGCATTATTAGGATAATAATTGATTGAATGTTTGTGAATTTACTCAGTGTAAGACCACATGGATTGGAATTTTACTAGAACACAGTCTGAATTCCTCAAGTCTACAAAACAACCCCCATCTTTCATTCTTTTGGGTTTTTTTCCTAGGCAGACATGTGTAAACGGGAAAATGAAGGTTTTCTTCAACACCTGTTGAAGTCATCAGCAGAGTGCAAAAATGAATGGAGTAGAAATCCCACTTCTTCCCAACAATCACTTGATTTATCAGCAGTAGACCTCTCAATATCAACCTTAGCAAAGACAGTGCAGATAGAGTGGCAAAACATTTAAATTTCCTCCCACAGGTCAGAGGGCAAGAGTCCAAGACTTGCCCAAGATCAACTGATGTAGAAATGAGCATCTAGTGCTCCTTTTGGCAAGCTGGAACAATGTGATAATAGACACACAACTTTGTGTGCCATTGACTACAGAAACTGGCATGCCTTAGGCAGATTAGCACAAAGAAATGCTTTAACAAAGACGATCCTTAAGGTGCCTTCCAGTCCTTAATGTTCTGTGGGTATATTTAATACGGATTAACCAAGTAGGAAGCTTTTCAAGAGTCTACTTCATTCATCTATCATGTATGTCTGCCAGATGGACTGAGTGGAGGTAGATCCTTTATGTCCAAGGCTGTGTGACCTGGGGAAACCTGTTGTGTGGGTTACTTCTTGAGTTTGGCACCAAAGAAAGCAGACTCAGGCTTTTGGGTAGCAAATCCTTGCCAAGACTACAGATGGTAGGTCAAATTACAGCAAAAGCATATCTTTGTCTTTTCAAGGTTCTTGGAAGCTAGTAATACTTAAGGATTTTCCAATCTTCAATCTTTCTAGGACTTGTTCTCAAGGGAGAATTCAAGCAGACTCTTGTCAGTCCCCTGAAAGGATGAATTTCTACTCATAAAAGCTGGTTAAAAAATGTTCTAGTGACAGTAGATACAGTTCTTCTGTTTCTGTGCATCAATATCCCATAAAGAAGAAAATCTAAATGTTCTAAAAGAACACCTCAGGTCCTTGATTTTGTATTGTACTGCCTTGACAATTTTCATCTCTCGTGTAGGGAGTTTCAAATGAGAACACATTTTGCAAGCAGAAGAAATTTAGTTTCTAAATTGTAATAGCGCTTAAAATGCATGTGTTAATTCCTATTTTTAATAACAAAATGTACATTACAAGAGCAAATAATTACACACTATCTCTTTCTCTGACCTCTCGCCACAAACTTAATTAAGTGCACAAAAGGGTATGCTAAAAAAATCAACAAAGCTTCTTAAAAATATTTTTTCCTTCCTTCTTTAACATAACAAATCTTTTAAACTAGAATAATTTAAACTCTTTTATATGAGTAGCTATTTAATTTAAAATGTTGTCATAATTAGTATGAAGGTTCAAAAATTTTTGACTGCCAGTTAACATTTAAACTTGCTGCTAAGGATAAATTTTTAGAACACTGCCAGAGAGCCTGGAGAATTTAAAACGTAGTCTGATTTACAAGAACTGAGAACCAAGATCTCATTTCCATAAGACAAGATATGCACTGTTGTATCTGTTTTGCAAATTATGTTTGATGAGATGTTGAGATTCCAAAGTAACCCAGTTCTGTTCAGTTATCACTTGTTTTGAAAATAGCCTCTCTAAACTCTTCCATCTGAATACATTTGAAACTGTTTCCCCCTTATTTTTTCATTCTTCTACTTGTAAAACTCTGATCAGAAGGTATTACTTTTAAAGTACTCAAGGTGACTCACAGTTTCTCTTTTTGCACTTTTTGTTTTCCCACTACCAAAAACTAGCTTTAAACCTGGCTGCTATTATCTCAAAGTAGTCAAAAAATGTGGTAAATATTATCCACATGTAATTTATTAAACACTGAGTCAAAGAACAGGTGTTGCTATTGTAAAGATTAATTTCGCAGCTCTTCTGCTCAAATTCACAAATTATGAACTCCTGAGCCTTCTCAAAACTAAATCACACAAAAAATGCTCACGCAAATTTATTACATTGGGGTAAAAAATGACGTGTAATCTTGCCAGCTGCTCTACCTAGAAGCAGCGGCATCAGCAAGTGTGCCAAAACTCTTGCTGACTCCACTTTACAACCAGAAAATTGGCAGCTTCTCTTTGTCAGCAGTGGCAGCTCTGCACTTACTTGACAATGTCACTAGCACAAAAATTCAGCACAGGAATGTGACCACCATTAGTCACATCTAATAAAATTCTGCACTATTATATTTCAGTTACAGGAAGTATTACTTTGATAAAACATTTTTGTTCCATCCCTTTAGTTACAGTAATAGAAACAGTGATCTATTATAGAGGGTGCACCAGCTAAGCGCACTGTAGTCAACACGTGTTCACAAAGGTAAAGTCCCGTTTAACTGCTTACAAAGCTTTCAATGGCAAGGTCACACACCCGGTGAATGAAGAAAAGGTGATGGATGTGTTTTTTCTGCATTTCAGTAATGCTTTTGATACTGTCCCTCACAGCATCCTTCAGG
>VRYO01001463.1:33059766-33073794 GCA_009812075.1 Sialia sialis
TGAGAGTGCTGGAAGAAATGACCTATGAGGAGCAGCTAAGGACTTTGGGCTTGTCTAATTTGGAGAAATGAAGCTGAGGACTGACTTCACTCTCCACAGCTTCCTGAGAAGGGCATGTGGAGAGAGAGGCACTGATCTCTTCTCCCTGGCATTCAGTGACAGAACACATGGCTCAAAGCTGAGCCAGGGGAGATTCAGACAAGATATCTGGAAACATGCCTTTACTCAGAGGGTGAAAGACTGAACAGGCTTCTGAGGCAGATAGTCAATACCTCAAGTCTGTCACTGTTTAAGAGGTATTTTGACATTGACCTTAACAACATCATTTTATTTTTTAACTTAACAATTTGTTTTTTGGGCAGTGACAATGACTTACCAGGATTCTTGGAACATTATAGCACAGGATTTTGGGTGCTCACAAGTCCTAACATCCACACAATTCAAGTAACAGCAGCTATAAGAAACTGTGCGTGTATCTGGTATGTCCTGGAACATCAGTCTCCTTGGTCACATAATAAGCATCAGTCTGTGTGTGCACAGACAGTCCCACCAATGTTTGTGGGACTGTAAATTCATCACTGAAAATACTGAGGAAAAATTGCATGCACGTAAAAGGCAGGTCCCAGAGTCTCTCTTGAGCCACCTAAGGTGAGTTTTAGCTCAAAGATAACTGAAATGCTCTGGTGCAAGTCAAATTGGACTTACTGGCCTTGGACTAAAATCAGTTGGATGCACAGAATCTCATTATAACATTTTACTAGTATTTAAAAAGACCTGGCACATGTTCTTCAGAATCCCACTCTGTAAATTTAAATTTCAGTAAAACTCTAGGCTATGTATGAATTTGTGAAACTGAAGTATGAGAAAAAAACAATTATTTCAAGTGGCATAACTTTAAAAAAAATCTGTTTATCTGGCACATTTCTTTGGAATCCTCTATCCCTTATGGAACTGTTCCCTTCTGTAAAGTAAAAGTCTTTTTCATATGTTAACCCATGATGTTTAAACCACTATTGAGTTTTCTAAACATGCTGATTAAATCATCTGTTCTTTTCAAGTACATCACCTAAAATATGTTAGGAAGCAGTTTGCATATTCACCCTTGCAGAACACAAAACTACTATGAATTAGAAGAGAAAATGTGAAACAGTTGAGATAATTTACAGGGAGGGAGAATTTGCTACAATTTGAAAATAGTGCAATTTATAGCCCATTACTTGTTCTGCCATTTAGACACTCAGATTCTGCTGATCTTCACTTCCATGATTAAACAAATACTTCAAAAATAGGATATAGGATTACTTGTATGTTTAAGAACTCTTTTATTAATACAGATGATTTAAAAAGAATGTAAGCAAAACAGAGATAATGGGGTGACAGACCTAAGGAAGGAGACTTTACTTTTCAGACCTGGAGGTTTTTTTGTTTGTTTGTTTGTTTGTTTGTTTGTTTTGTTTTTTGTGGTTTTTTTTTTTTTTTTTTTTTGCTGGTGAATGCAGATTTATTAAACAGATTATCTATTTCACGTTCATGTTTTTTTTTCTGGAACAGCTTCTTAAACACATCATGACAAATTGTTTCACTTAGTTGAAGTAAACAATGTTCTGTGGTAATTTTGTTATTGTTCAGTGATTAAAGGAAAGCTTCTGCAAATCAATCCTATAAGGTTCAGCCCTGAGACAAATAAGTAATTTGTACTTGTGAGAAAATCTGTGAGCAGGCATGACATCTCCACAGTATTTGAAGATATGGAAAATAGAAGTAAAGTTGAGGGGTTTTGACATATTATCTGGTCCTTACACATACACTTACATTTGTCTTGGTCAGCTTCCACTTCTTCACTTTCTGTGTCACTTGGCAATATCCAAGGTTGATGAGCAAGTTGAAGCTGTTGTAACAATTCATCCTGCCACAAACAGATCTATTTTAGATAAAATGACAGACAATGGTTCTGTATAAACGAAGACTGCAGCAAACACTATCCTCAATTAACTAGAGAGGAGAAAGTCTTTATAAACAAAAAAACCCAATTTGCTATGCAATAAAACCAGAATGTCGATGTGCAGGCTCCTTAGATTCTTTTATCGATTAGGTAAAACAAAACCAAAATCTACAAACAAACAAACAAAACCAAAAATCAAACCCAAACCTACCAAAATGAAGGGGTCTACTTAGCTATATCTCTACTATAAATACAGATATGTAAGACACATCCATACTCATCTTAGGAATACAGTGGCAGGAAAAAAATTGCAGATATTAAATCTGACCCTGCAATTTTTTGGACTGCATAGACATTTCAAACGCAATTTGCTTAAGTGAGGCTTTGATTTGTCAAAATTTTCATTGTTTCTAGTCTAATAGGAAAAATAACCTGAAACCTGATTTAGAACCTATGGCTTTGTTGCATAAGGAGAAGACTTAGGAAGGAAGAATGTTATGGAAAATTTTGTCTCTAAGATACCATTAAAACATTCAAATATAAGTGTTTTACATGGTTAAAAATCCACATGCAGCTGAATATATGCTTTTGAAAATGTTTTAGAATTGCCTACATTTTAATATAATATATATATATGTATTTGTTTAGAGATTTATTTCTGTGCAGACACATACATATCTATGTGAACAGGTATACACACAGACATATAAAATACTTTGACACATTCCTTTGCAATATTCATGGGGAGAGATGAGACTGGAATGCACAGTTTTATTTTCAAAAGTAGTTCAAACATGCAGGTTTAGTGTCTAAAAGAAAACTCAGTCATTGGCCAGATATCATAAAATTACTGGCCAGATTTTTATAAGCTTAAAAAAAAAAAAGGGTGTGGGGGGGGAGTAATAACACTGCTTCGTGTTATATCAGCTGAAACGAGAATCTACATATTTAAAGTTAAATTGTATTACATAAATTTTATTCTTAGGCTATCTGATTTAAAAACAAAATCCAGGCTTGTTTAAATCAGTTTTGGGAGACTGAAGGCTGCTGGGAGTAAATTATTAATTCTGTCAGTAAAGTGTTAAAAAATTCCATGTAGACTGCTGCCCTGGCCCAGCAGTAAACTTAGGCAGGAGCTCCAGGCCTCACTCATGTATTGCCATTTCCAATGTGCTGTGCTTGAGAAGGCTGCTGACTACAACACTGAACATGCTTTGGTTCATGGAACAAGATTCTTGAAGTAGGGATGAGTGACTCTCACACCGATCCCCACACTTTTTAACCTTCCAAAACCACAGATCAATGATCTGAGCCAGGCAGTGGAACAGAATGAGAGTATCTGACAAAAAAGAGTCCCCATCACAAGTTATGCTCTATACTCCAGGAAATAGGAATAAAAATTTTGTTAATAAAGGCTATATTCAAATAAGATGAAGTTTCCTGCTCTTACCAATGACAGACTAATTAGGATTGCTGAATACCACTTTAAATTGTCTGAATAAATGAAATTATTGTAAAATTTCATGTGTTCAGAAAATGATATGGTAAACAAGGGTCAGCAGTATCTTCCATCTCAACAGCTATTGACAAGTATCACAGAATTGTGTCACTTTAATGGAATCCATCCTAAAGAGATAAGCAGGGTTCAGCATTCCTTTGCCAATTTATACAAAGCCCCAAAGGATTAGGAACATGCATAAATTTATCTCTGCCAAAGGATTTGGAACCCTGATTTATTACCTTTATAGAGATAATAAAACTATTTCTCTAGGTAGCATTTCTTTGCTATAATTCAATACAGCCTTGAACAGAGCTGATAATAAAACACACCTGTTAGAACTTAGTAATATTATGTGTGCCAGGAGGCAGAAACTTGTCCACAGAATCTCAGATCATTATAAGTCTTGAGCATTAAAAAACCCCAAAACATTCTTAACAGCTGATATATTAAGTACTTGCCAAATTATTTAAGATCTGTTCTATAACAAGATTAAACCACCCATGCTGCAGCATGAACTTTACTAAAGCTTAGGAACTTTGAATCGTATTTATTAGCAATATTTTTCTATTTAGACTTATGTTACTCTGAAACACATTACAATCTACGAAGCATACATAAGGCATTCAGAGATATGTTAAAATTCCCAACAAATAAACAAGCCAATAATTAAATAAATAAATAAAGCTCCTTTGGGTAAAACATGCTCCTGGGACCCAATAATCACATTCTTTTCAACTGACTTATTCTCATCAAATACATATCAACACTGTACTTAACATCACCTAAGAGTAAGGAAACAGAGTTATTTGCAAAATCTTGTATCTTGTGTCTTCTATAGGATTGGCAATATAACCACAGTGTATTTACAGCTAGTAGAAATTCCCAGTTGAGACCATAAGGCTAATAAGAATAAAGGCAACTTCCCTTTTTTTTATTTTAATGTTTTTTTTATACAGGAAGAAGATACAAAACTCACAATGAAAGTCGCAAAATAAACTACAGTATCAGTCTTGAGCTTTATATGTTTGTGATCTGTAAAAGTACAAAGACTGACAGGACTCTTGCTCTCTTACCCCAAACCACCTCTACCCTTTAAAAATATATCTCCATGGTCAGTGACCAAGCTGTGACACAAGAAAATGAAATCATATGGCCACAAATAGGAGAAAATGTCTAAAATGGTAAAAAATGTCACAGAACAGACTTATTTTCTGGGTGTGTCCTGTCTAAATCCACCTCTCTAAGTGACCAGGAACTTAAGTGCGCAAAAGACAGCTTGAAAGGGCTCCCAAAGCTTCCAGTGTAACACTCAAAAAATGAGGCTGGGAGTGGCAGATTGGCCAGATGTCCATCAACTACTTTCTGATATCCATGGGCCTTCACAACCTGGCAGAGGAAGGGCTGCAGTATGGGCTTCCCTTTGGAAGCAGAGCTGGTTCCAAGTTGAGTTTCCATTATGTCAAAGGTCACTTGTGCGTGTCAAAAAGGATAAATAGGCTCTGAGCTGGGTCACTAGCAGCCAAGGTACTATTGTACCCAGAGAGCAAAGAAAAAGAAAAGAGTTTGTCACTTCTAGAAGGGATTTTAACAGAGGGTAAGATCCTGCATAGAAATGCTGAGGTTCAACATCAGCTTTACAGTGGATTGCTGGCTGAATCTGGACATGCTACTCTAACTAGAAAATAGCATAATAATATTGCTCACTTCCTAAAATTCTTGAGACAAATATATACATATATTAAAAGTATAACAAGACACTTACTGTGAGAGCTATTAGCAAACAGAAGTAACAAGACACAGAAAATTAAATGGGACTCTTGCTTATTATTACTATAACTGCAGAAAGGCTGTGGAAGAAAGCATTTTTAATTGCCTTTTTACAGGAAAGATCAAAAGTAATGGGCAGACTGAGTATCTCTCATTCATTACATACATATATTTTCAGGAGTATATACAATAATTTTACTTGGCATCACATGACTATGTATCAGCTAAGAACAAGACTGCCTAAAAAGAAGAAAAAGAGGGGTGAAGAATTTAGTTGGAGTCAACAAAACACTTCATTTCTTCTGAACATTTTTAGTTAGAAATTAATTTTGATTCTCTTTTCTGGTATGTGAGAAAATTCTAACAACACACACATATCCCATACTTTAAAAGAGGACACAAGGTGATATTTTTGTAAAAAAAAAAAAAAGTGTTTAAATTTCTTTTTTCCATGGAAAATATGGTTTGAAAATGTATCAACTGGCAGTGAAGACACTTTCAGGAGAACTGTAGCCGCTTTCAGTCCTCATGTCTTTAATCTGGATATTCAATTCTAACTGAAGAAACAGCTTGAGTGGTGAGATTAGTGCACTGCTGTTTAAACACCAAAATAATGAGTATTTGTTTCACCACCAAATTTAAGTAACATTTCTTCCCCAAATTCTAGAGTAATCTCTGCCTCATTTCCTTTCCTTTCCTTCACAACCAATAATGGACATTATATAATTAATTGCAAGGTTATACTAAGTATTTAATATCTAATTTTTCTACAAGCAACCCTAAGCAACATTTTAAATTTTCTTTAGAAGTCATGAGACTGACAACACATTGTGTCAAGTGTCACACCCAACAGATTATTAAAATAGATGACACTCCTCAGAAACAATCTAAAGATTTGATATTATTTTCAGTCTTGGAAAAAATGTCTCCAGGCTTTGACAAATGAATGACAAAGAGACTGGCAATAATGGTGGGAACCAACATATTCCACCACTAGAAAATTAGCAGTCTAGACGTATAGTTCCTTCTCAAGGCAGTATAGAAGGACTGGCATATCCTGAGAAAAGACTCACCTTTGTAAGGCATATATAGAGATAAACAGCAGGGGTTTTCTTTCACAGGTACTTCTATTTCCACTGCCCACACACTGAAGTTATCTTTAAGGCAGCTAAGGTTAGCAGAGGAGAATCCTACTCAGAATTTACAAGGTACTTTAACTTTTTGTTCTGTTTTTTTTTTTTTTTTAACAAAGACTAGTAAAAGCCAATAACATGTGACAGGAAATTTTTATGCTGTAAATCAGTCTAGTCACCATGCATATAGTATTAGACAGTAATTCAACAATGTTGGACATTTTTTCTTGCAATTCAGTTTGGTGCTTTGGAAAAACTTGTTCTTTCAGTGATGCCTATCTAACCATTCCAATTGCACAAAAATATGAAATATAAAGTAGATCAAGAAAGTATCATGCACTGCAATTTTGGCAGGAAAAAAAACTACCATGGGACTTAGAGATTAGATAAAGTTTTGTTTAATATTCCAGAGGTATGCACCTGATAGAAACTGTAATGCTAATAAAACTGCTATGCATCATGCAGGCAAAGCCCTACAGACCTCATGGCAAATTTGGGGGACACAAGTGTTTCAGTATGATTTCTGTAATAATACTGACATTCTCTAATGAGTACCTCTCAAAGCTGAGCAGTATTTCCTTGCTAATTTTCTCATCATTCTATTTCAAGTTCTTTTCAGCACAGTAGGTTACATTAGGTATACTGACGTTACTTGAACATAAAATGCAATCAAGTCTTGGCATTATTAAACATAGCAAAAACATTAAATTGAAAATCTTACTTCTGATAAACTGTTTCTCTGAGTAGTGACAGTTCCAACAACATCTCCACTCACTTGCACAGAAAGCCCTGAAGCAGCACTGAGGGTCCTCCCCATTTGGCTCTTAGATGACAAAGATCTGCTTCTTTGCATGCTAATAATGCTTTCCCTATTTCCTTGGTTGCTAGGGGTAAGAGGCCGTGACAACAAGCTATTTGGGGTCATAGGTCTGCTCCCTGGAGTTGATGGCCTGTTGGTTTGTGCACTGCTGCTTGTGACACTGGAGACCTGTGTTCTGCTGTTAGTGGGCAGCGGTGGTGACTTGTTTCCTTGGAGCTGAATGTTCTTTCCTGTCGGAGTTGGCACCTGAGGCCTTGGGATTTGGCCCTGGGCAGATGGAAGAGTGCCTTGATGGTCAGATGTAACTACACTGGGATGCTGGACACCAGGGCTTCTTGAGAGCCTTGCTTCTTCCCACAGTGCGAGGTCCTTCTCAATGTCTGTGCACACACACATGAACAAATGGAAAAGAAAGAAACTCACTGTCTGTTCCTCTCTGATTACCAACTCCCAATGATTTTCTCTAATGCAAGTGAATGCCTCAAGCTGTGCGGAGAAAATCTATTAATGCTTATAATATAATGCATGAGAATTAACAGTGAGAATGTTTGACAAGCATTTCTTTAAAGTTTATTTACATTTGATTCACTGCAAACACAACTATCCTGCAGAAATGAAATATTACCTCTTCATTGAATGTCAACCTATAAAAATTCCTCTTGTTTCATCAAAAATATGTTTCAGTGGCTTTTGAACAGTTACTGCAAAGTCAAGACTAGTACCAAACCAAGACGGGGCAGTGATGTAACCTGCCATCCTCAGCTGCACTAAAGGGCAATACAAAACTGGCTCAAGGCAAAAACTTCTGCTTCTGGCCCTGCTGTCTGCTGCCCAACCAAAACTCTGAGGGAAGCAACTATTGAATTCTGGCCAATCTGGATTTGTGATCCTGTTTGAACCTGAATTTTGTGCTCTGGGCTGCAATCAGTGCTGGAGCAGGTGGTGGGGTGACCAATATCCAGAGTCCAAGGAGAACAGGTGACAGCCCTACCTTGCACACAGCCATAAGAAATAAGATCTGTTTTAAAAACACAACAGATTAAGGACAGAGAATAAAAAGTGTCTCCTGAAATCATATTAATGCTTCTAATGAATTAAATCAGAATATAGCCATCAAAGGGTAACTGGAGTCTAGGTCAGCCTTCATAACATATTGCAAGTCCTTGCAAGTACAAATGTAGATCTTAAGGAACAGTTTAATCAAGTTTATCTTACACTACTGTCACAAATTTTCACTTTCACTGGCAGGTACTCTACAGTACTTGATTTTCATAGATACAGCTGATTATCTTTAAAATAGCAATGCCATTTCTCATGAACATGCACAAGTCACAGTTCCAGAAGCATTAAATTAGCAAGGCTCTACTGATTTAAACACCTATTAAGTCAACTTGTCTAAAATAAGCATTTAATTTTTTTTTTAATTTGATAACAATTATTTCAGGTTCTAGAAGTCCTAAAAGAAACAAATTCTAAACTGCATATTGGAAAATGAGATTTTCTTTCACTTGCATTTACCAGTAGGTATACAAGGAATGTTGTATGTTAAATAATTAAAGATGTACTGCCTTTAACATCAACATGTTTTATAAGATTTTGAAAACAGGAAAATAAGCCATGCCAATTTCATGTTAACACTCTAATACAACATATTGCACACAATTCAAATGTTATTACTAGAAAAGGTAGTAAAACTGAAATAGTTGTGAAAGCCTCAGATGAAAGTATCTCTCAACTGTTTAAAGATTAAACATTATGCTCTTAGCAAATTTCATAACATAGGCAATATTTCTAGCACACAGTTTAGAATATTTCTAACTGACCCCTTAAAATTAACTCTTTCCATTTTGAAATTATTACATCTTGAACTACTCTTCCACTGTGCTTTCACTTTGGAACTTTATAGAATCAGAGAATGGTTTTGGCTGGAAGAAACCATAAAGGTCACCTGGTTCCAATCCCTATGGTTATGGCAGGAATGCCTTCCACTAAATCATGTTGCTCAGAGCTCCATTCCACCTGGCTTTGAGCACTGTTAGGGACAGGATATCCACAGCTTCTCTGGGCAACCTGTTCCAGTGCCTCATCACCCACACAGTCAGGAATCTCTCTACAACATCTAAATCTCTCCTGTTTTAGTTTAAAGCCTTTATTCTTTATCCTGTCACTACATATCTGTGTAAAAAGTGCTTCTCCTGCTCTCTTGCAGGCCCCTCTAAGTACTGCAAAGCCACAATTAGCTCACCTTGTAGCCTTCAGTTCTCCAGGCCAAACAACCCCAAATCCCTCAGGCTGTGAGAGATGCTCCAGCCTTCTGAGCATCTTCGTGGCCTCCTCTGGACCTGCTCAAACAGGTCCACATCCTTCTTAAGTTGGGGGCTCCAGAGCTGAAGGCAGCACTCAGGTGGGGTCTCATGAGTGTGGAGTAGTGAATCACAGAAACTTCTGAATTGGAAGGCAGTCACAAGGATCATCAAGTCAAACCCTGCAGTTTGGCCCAGATGGGGATCAAACCCATGAGCTTGGTGCTATTAACACCAGACTCTGACCAGCTTAGCTGATCTTAGAGGGGGAAGAAGCAGCTCCCTTAACTGCTGCCTGCTCCTCTGGTGCAGAATGTGTAACGTACCTGGCAAAAATCAGGGGCCAATAAATGATACTGAGGCTACCTGATTTAAACCAAATCAAGAATATGGTCTTGTAAAGATCCAGCTTAGTCTATTTCTTTGAAAAATTACAGATGTACAACTTGCCTGTAGTGAATTCAGTATGCTAAGAAATAGCATGAATATTGAATGATTTAATAAGAGTTAAATAAACTTTATATGCTGGCTCATGTTTCCCTAATTTCGTATAGCAATCAAGCCTGCAGATAAACCAATTATTATAATAGTTTCTCTACACATAATTAACACATTTCCATAGCATAATTATTCAGTTTTATTTACACATCTTTTGATTTTGCTTTAATATAAACCTTTCAACCTGAAAGAAAAAGAAATCACACATTCCCAGCTTCGCAGTATTACCTGATCACACCATATTGAATAATACAATTGAATTATGCCTTAGGATTTTTTTTAAATCCTTGTTGATGTCATTTAAAGGAAAATAAAATGCAACAGAGCAACACAGAGGCATTAAAAAAAATCTGGACTAAGGGTACGATTTATATGCACTTACAAACATTATTTTTATTTATTATTTATATTATTTATATTTTTAACAGTTCTTGTGCTAAAATATTTTCCAGAAGAATACAAAGACCACAAGATCAGTTCAACAAACCAAACTGGTCAGAATAAATTACCAAAAAAAATTTGTGAGAATATCTCTCATGTGATATAAAGCAGCCATAGTAACATAAAAGCCTGGAATTTTAGACAAAAAAAAGGAGCCAAATTTAGAGAAGGAAAAGAAAACTGCTCCAGTATCTGATTTTGTAAAACTGCTGCTTTCAAATATCAAGGTACTGAGACAGTTGCTGGCAATTGGTTCTAGCTCCTAATTTAGGCGCAGACACCAAATTATGCCTTATGTTAGGAGTGATTTTTATCCAGCACATGGTCCACAAGGGAAGGCCAGGCCCCTTAAGAAGGTGTATCTGAGACAGGGGGCCATATTTCATCATTACACAGGTAATCCAAGTCATAGCTCAGGCATCTAAATTACTGCCTGGATAGGCAGCCATTCCATAGAATTAATAGGTTCCATTGCGCTTGCTAAGAGAACTGAAACAAGAGACTTGCTGATATCACAGACACTTGAACTTTTGCAATTGTATAAGAAAAATGAGGCTAAGCAAAACCACAGCATTATTATCTGAGGCACTCTGAACTGATTATTCACAGAAATTACATTATTCTTGTCTTTGAGGGGAGCAATTGTCTCAAGCACCTCTGGTGTTACAATAGGACATGAACTATTAGGAATACAATAGTCCAATGTCTAATAATTGGGCTGTTTTCATGTGAAGTTCTCAGTCAGAAAAAAATTACTGAGTGGTAGAATGGCTGAACCTCATGTTACAGCTTTACTGAAATAACAGGCCCAAAGTCAAATGGCCAGAAAAGCACTGATGTGAGACAGAAAATCTTGTGGGTCACACAACTGCAGAAGGAATCTCAGAGATTGGGTGAATGTAGCTGGTTAGTTTATAGTCATTTAAGTATTTAAAATTCCATATTCTATTGAATATTATAGTTATTACTGTCAGCTTTGCCAAGGGACTGCATTTTTCATTGCATAATGCATGCAAGAACAGCTTGTATGACCATGGAAGTGAGACCAGTTAGGACATAAATCAAAGTAGGGAATCTTCACCAGACTCCTGAGTGACAACATAAGGGAAAACAAGTGCCACCTCAGTAGCAGGGCTTTTGGGGTACACAGGTCCCTACTATGCCACAGAAACCACATAATGGTTTGCTGCTCTCCTGACTCCCACTAGATGTTCTTGGGAGCTTCAATTTAGAGAGAGGGCTCATGGATTTTGCAGTCTAGTTTGGCAGTGGCTGTAGCTCTAATAGCTGTAAGGTTTAGGAACCTATAAAAAAAAAATTAATTACAGCACTCATACTGTCAGACACAAAACCCACCTAAAAGGGTTCATTTGTATATATCACAATTTTTAGCTCTTGCTCTATTATGAGCAAAAAGCTATTCCTAAAAAGCTTCCCTCACTGTGCTCATAGCTTTGTCATCTGCCTTGACCACAGCTGCACTACCCCCTCTCTAAAGAGGATACAGCTTTCACACCACCGTTATTGGCAAGATAAATATCCAAAGAATTTAAAAAAAAATCACAACAAAAGTGTTCTCTGTCTCACTCTTTAAGTAACTTAGAAGAATGATCAGTTAAATTTCATTTCTACTTTCATTTTACATATAGAGTCTTCACCTTCCAGTGAAGCATTACTTTTCATAGAACTAGCTCTCATCATATGACAAATAGCATGCATAACACAGGACTACCATGCTATAGGTCTATGTCATACTTTTTAATGAAAGCTGAAGATAGAAAACATTGGTTACAAAGAAGAACAAATTGCAAGCTAAATTTTAGAATATTGCTCATTAATTTTTATAAAGCTCTGAAATATATTTTAGCCAATAACCCCACGCTATTTTTTGGTCTGACTTTTCAGAAATGGTTAACCCTTCAAAGATGCTGCAGATATTCTAAGGCACACAAATTAACAGATTTCACTCAACCAGAATTCTCATGAATAAGTTGAGTTTCCTGCAAAGCAATCTGTTATCCAGTTAAAGAACCACTGCAGCCTGCTTTTAAAGGCTATCTAACAGTAAGTAAAACATCATACCTCCTTATTGCTTAAGTCTGGGGGAAACATGACAATAAAAAAAAGCTACACTATTATGCTTTTAGACCACAGTATATTTAACATGGTTTAATTACTATTTAAGTAGTGTACTTACTGTGATTACAGTCGAGTTCATTACATCTACAAATAAAACACTAATCGGTGTTTTCTTCAATGCAAAAAAAAAAAAAAAAAGGTAAGTTTTCACGTACTTTCATCAGCTGGTGAGTTAGATAATTTTCCCTTCATTTGAAATATTGGCAGAGCAAGCTGGCTGAGTACTTCTAAGCATTTTATGGTTCCTTGATCCCATACATACCAGCTAGGTGTTTTTCCATGGTCTGAAGCTCTTTTGCTGCCAAGGAGTCCTTCAGGAGTTTCTGCCTTGGGGAACCTCCAGGTCTGACAGTCACAGCATCCAAGGTCCAAACTGTCTGAGACTTACACAGATAAAAAGAAAATGGAATACTTTTAATTCAGTTTCATATTTATATATGAAACAATGAAAAGAATGGTGTTCCCATCTAGGATTAGGAACCTGGTGCATGTTATGTAGAATAAACAAAATTTTATGCAAAATACTACAAAATAAAAATTTTTAACATACATAAAATAAATTGTAGGAATTAGTTAGAAGAAGCAGTTCTAAAATAATTCAAATATATACCTTCACATAAGCTCTTGCTCTATACTGAGAAATCATAACAGGACAAATTCCTCAATGATTTACATTCTCTGCAGTTCCAATTACCTGGTAAAGATTGCACTTACTTTAAATTACCATAACATTTGGCCCAGCATCTCTGCAAAGTGGCACTTCTGGGAATATCACAGAATTTCCCAATACAAATTTCCAGTACTGTTTTATCACTGCAAGAAGTATTCCTTTCAGAAATGGCAACTAAATCATCAGGGCAACATAGCAATTTGAAAGGGTTGTCAGAGAACAGACCATTGCCCCAGTCTCTTCTTTATTGAACACTGTGGTATTCAAAATTATTTGCTTTTTCTGGAACCCACTCAATATATTTTAATTTCAGGAAGTTTTTGTAAAATATACCATGAGGTAAACTTGATAAATGTGTATGTGAAACACACAATAAAACATATGACCAGTTGTGTCAGACTTGCTCATAACAAAAACCAAATGAAAGCAACAAACAAAAACATCAATTAAATAATTCGTGACAGCCTATCTGAAATAAATGTTACATTATTACCTCACCAAAACATTTCATCTGCAGTCTAGGAAGTTTTGTTGGTTTCCTGAAGAAACAAGGCTTATGCAATGGTCTCACTGTCATTCATCTCTTACTAATTTTTAAATCTTTCATTGAATGCCAACTAAATTTAGAGAGGCCACTGTTTCAAAGACATTAGGCTGAAGTAATTTCAGGGAGAAGGATGATCGATCAGGGGAGGAAGAACTGCAGTCCATTGGGCTGGAGCTGCATCTTGGCTGACACCGGGCTCTGCTGAGAGTGGTGGCACTTCCCTGGCCAGACTCTCATCCCACAGGGAAAGGTGCTGCACAGTTCAAA
>VRYO01001463.1:33082958-33112335 GCA_009812075.1 Sialia sialis
ATCCAGTGTGGCTTTCAGGGACTCAGCTCAGGTAACCTTTCCTGCCTCTGGCAGTTTCATCCTCCAGGCAACCTTAAATAAGCCTGGAACTACCAGAGCATGAAATGAACACAAAGGTACATATTATTTGTTCGCTCCTAAGCCTGCACACAGAGAGCATACACGTAAAACTGTTCAGCTGATGGCTGTACCTTTCTGTAACATGATTTTGCTGATAATCATAATGAACTTCTATTTTCTTTGTATTTTTTCCTATGTAATTCAATTAATTTGTTTCTCTCTCCCTGTGTTACATGTCTGCAGAATAAATCAAACTTTTAAGCTACAAGTCCAAATCAATAAAAAAGATGAGTGCAGAAACTGCTGCAAAATTTATTTTACCCCTCTGTTTGCTGGTGGGAAGCAGAGAGAAGATTTGAAAAAGAAGCTCCAAGCGATGCCAGCTACAGTTCTGCTCTACTCTTTTTGCCCAATATCAGCAAATGCTTTGTGAGGTTCTTGCACTCTAAGCTCTCAAAGAGCTTTAGGGATTGATCTGGAACTCCATATCTCTCAACTGCTTTGATAAATAATCTGGTTGTAAATACTTTATGTCCAATACTATCTAGCTTTAGTCACACTGCTTAATCAGCTGCCTGAAAGACTGCAAGACCAATTTGCATTCCCATTTTTCTTCTTTCTTTATATTGCCCTTTTTTCCTTAGCTAACAAATACTGAGCCCTTCTTTCACTTCCTGTATCAAGACTAAAGTATGCTATAAACCAGTATTGCTGAACAGACTGAAAATTAATGTGTCTTCTTATACTTGTCTAAAATCTTGCAAAAATGAACAACTATTGTCAGTTTATTTGCCTTAAGAAAAAAAAAAAACCAATCTGTTCTTCAACCAATATTTAAACTCCTGGTGCAATAGTAGTAGCGCCAAAAAAAGATTATATAATTATTTTTAAATCATTTTATTGCTGGTTATATCTTCCAAAAAACTGCAAATCTGCAAAGATTTTCTTAAATTTCAAAATAAAATAACTGATGGAGATATTACCAAGCATAATATTGCATTCTCTTAAAATATACATATAATCTAGCCATACATTTTAACTAAACCGTTCTTAGCAGTTTTTAAGCAAATGGTAACAGAAATCTAAATTATAGGTAAGATATTACAATTTCATATTTCAGAATGAAATTTAGAGTTTGAATTATTTTGTTCTCTTCAATTTGTGTAACTGAATATTATCTGGTAAAATTAATACTTGACTAGCACATAAAAACATACAGAATATGTATAAAATTTCTGCACTTTCAATGGGCAAGCCCAACAACACATGGTTTTGTAGATCATAATAATGTATTTCAAAATACGACCTTTCCCAGAATGAAAAAATTAAAGCAGAGAACTGAAAATTTAGAAGGGTTATGTAAATTTAGTTTCCTCCTCTCTAGGATGACAGTGCTGGCAAACACAATTTTAATCTCTAAGCACAATCTATTTTTTAATGAAACTAACTTTAAAAATTATAGGATTACCCATAAAGGAAGGTACTTACAGATGCTGCCACTTGAGAAGCACTCTGAAACTCATTAATATCTTCTGTGAGTGTTTCAACCCCAGGTACTTGAGCTGTTCCAAAGAGGTATAAGAGAAATGTAAACCACTCTAATCAAGCAAACGTTAGTCACTTTGAAAATTTAATGGCTAAAAATATACTGCTGGGAAGGCAAATGTGGCTACCGTAAATGTACTACTTTCCAGTTACACTTCAATGGATTATAATTTATGTCTGATTTTAATTCATAACCTTAATGCAACATGGAACAGTGCCACTAACATGATTAGAATGATAAGCAAACTTCCTTCAGCAGCCAAGGTATCTTCTAGGTGCTTTATTATTTGACTATTTAAACTAAATACATTTACCCTTTGAACAAGTGAGTAGTGGATCTCCAGCTTTGATAAAATGAATAAAGCTATATTCAATTGATTCAGTTATAATTCCTGAAGTAAAAGGATTTGGTCAATTTAGACATTTAAAAGCCTTGCAAGTATAATTTTTGCCAATATTGCCACATTTGTAAAATGACAGGATTTTTTTGAGGAGTCAAAAATGTCTCTGATGCATGTGTAATGACTTAAAACAGATTTTATGTGCCCATGTAAGAGAAATTTCCAGGTAACATTCTGTGAAGTTTCACTCTGTTCATAACACTCTGCTAGGGCACTTAGATGCTGCATCAGCAGCCTAACAAAACAAGATGTCCTGATCTTCCCTACATTCTGCTATTATTTAGACATTAAGCAGGGAGGTCCTTATGTTTCCAGAACTCCATTTTTTAAATGTCTCAGACTATACTTACTATGAAAGAACTTACTCTGAAGCGTGGCAGCTGTGGTTACCAATTCATTGAAAACACAAATTGATGTGGAGGGTAAAGAGGTGATGATAATGCAAAGCTGTGGTCAGGGAATTGTGTGGGAATTGAGAGATGATGCCACAATTTTACCATTGCCTTATCTAGTTCTCAATCCTAATTCCCATATATTTGCATCCTTATTTTTTTATCCTGGTCATGCAGTTCCACCGTGAACAATACTATGTGTTTCACCTGTATATGTTTTTATTGCATGTCCCCAATTCAAAACTTTTCCTCTACATCCTAATGTCTCTTTTGAACTTTCTACTATAATGACACTTAAAAGGGGAAAAAAATACTCAAAGAAAAATAAAAAACAAACCAGAACCAAAACACCTAACTATGTAGAAATGAAATATATTTTTGTTTTTTCTTGTTTCTACTAGCTAACTGCAAATAATAAAAACCAGTGACTGCTGTTTGACAGGGAATAAACCTTCCTCTAGAGAAATACATTTAGCAAACTAAGTATTACATGTCATAATATAATCCATAGAGCTCTAGATGTAATAGCACTTTAAAACAGGAAATACCACATTTACACAGTGGTATAGTACTACAGAACTTTTGGTCCAATATTATTCCAGGTAGAGTCACAAAAGAAACAAGTCTTTGCCCATACCTCAGGAATATGTGGAGTTGCACAGTACACTGCAAAGAAACTCACATAATAAACCACTTTTCTCAGATAATTTGAGGAGTGGTTTAGAATTCTTGTACTTTTCATTTATCCTATATTAAGAGATTACTCCCTAATAAGTTACTGCATTTTAAACTTACTTCTGCAAGAATACACAGACTGCAGAAGTTTCATTTGCAATAATGTCTTCTTTTCCTGCCTTATATCATGGCTTCACTCAAAGGGTAAGGTACATTTCAGTAGAAGAGAATGAAACAAGTGAAACAAGATTGCATGGTACTTATGGGAAATAGAGAATAAATGAAGAATTATCCTTTAGTGATACTATTTCTACATATTTAAAGCCCCCTGAAAAAGTGCAGAAGTACATTGCTTCTGCAATCCCACCAACCTGAAAAACACATTGGAGCTGTTTGATGTAGATTTTTCTGGCTCAGTTCTGTCGTAGTGTATATCTTTTAAAGCCTCAGCCATTCCCCCATTTACCTCCTCAGAACAAGAGCAAGGCTCAGTGGAGAACTGGCCAAAGAGACAAACCTAGACAAATCTACAGGGGAAGTTTGCTGTGTAGTCATCTATGCTGCTGCTTCTAATCAAAATCAAGAACCTATTAAATTCTTCCCTTAGTTCTTTCCTGTGAAGTGGTCTAATGGAAAAGGGAAACATTTTTGAGAGGTATAGTTTAGGGCAGAGAAAAGAAACTGAAGCTTTAAAGTGTCTTGTGTTCTTCGATCTTGAGATTTGATCCTACCTCTCATTTTTACTACTTAGATCAAACACAAGCCTGTCCAATTCAGCAGGATTATACTAGAGGGAAATCAGTGTAGTGGTTAATTAGAACCAGATCCAGATTGCCAGTGGAGTCTGATTAGTGTCTGATGCTGCACGTGATCTTTTCACATAAGCTACTGCATTGACTTCAGTAGGTGGAATTGCTTAAAATGAGGCTTATTTATAAGGGCTGTTGGATCAGATGTTCTGCCAATTACTTCTGAGTTTAGTTAATCTGAAATTCACAGGAGAGATGTTCCAGATCTAACAACTGATATAGATCATTATTTAAAGAAAGCTACTCTCAACTTCGTTCTGCATCAGCACCTTACTTGTGTATTCTTGAATGAATGGTTTGCATCAGCACTTCCCAATGCACAGTTTTCCCTCATTAAGGGCACTGCTACTGATAAATAACAGCAGAACATAAATTCAAATAAGCCTGGTAAGTGAAGCCTGCTAGTCAGTATTTCATGATGTAATGCATCTGTAAGAGGATATAACTAAAAATTCAGTGCAACAATGCCTTAGTTACTTAGGGTTTTTAAACAATATCTTTAAGGTCTTTTTATCATCCTCTCATACATTATATTTATTGGAAATAAGTATTAAATGCAAAGAGAGCAAACATTCTGCTGCATTTATAGGAAAGATTGATAGAATGGGCAGTTGCCTGAGTTTTGTGTTTGTTTATAGTCTGCACCTACTTGTGAAATGCAGCTGTGTATATTTTCAAATCAAAGTGCAGCACTAGCGAACATTTCAGGGAAAAAAATACCCAACCATATGTTTTGAAACACTGAACATTTCTGAGGGCACCTCTTGACAAAAATTTGGCATTACCTCACAATCGACCTCAGTCTCTTTGCTCGAGAGACCTTATTATTTTCTAGCTACATGACTAGCAGGTCCATGTATATTCACAGAGATGAGATACATGTTTATAACAACATGAATATCATTGCCCCACCTATCTAAATTTTATTCCCCGTATTTTGTTGAATGTGGTGTTTTCTAAAGAAAGCATCTTCCATCTTCTTATGCAGCCATATTGACTGCAGAGTATTCAGAAGCACATGAAGTAGCCAAAGGTAGAACAGCTATTGCATTTTTGTGCTTCATACCCTGTGACCATGAAAGAACCAGCTCCAATATAACACAGCATCCAGTACTTTCTGTTTCACCTTCTTTAATCCTGGTGTCTCTGCCACTTAGTCAAACCTAACTATTTAACTGAAGCCTGCAATTTCAGAAAATGGCATGGCAAAGTGGGGATATTTTCGCTTCAAGAGTAAAGGCAGAGAGGAAGGAAAACGGAAATTTTTTTTGGTGAACTGTGGAGCTTTATCCCATATGTCTGCCTTACCCATCTAGTTGTTTTTCCTGCAATAATCTCCCTTTCTGGGAATCACTCACAACAATAGAATTTTGCCTTCCTTTCACACAGCCTGATTGAAGTCACCAGTCTGAGCATCTTTTGCTGACAATCTTCATGAAGATTGTAAGAACATCATGTTTTGAGATTCTGAGCGTCCTATTACAGTAATTTCACGATTATAAGCCTCACCTTTTTCATTGAAGAATCCAGCTTACCCCAGTAGTGCGGCTTATATTCAGGTGCGGCTTATCTATGGACAAATCCCAGTGAAATGCCAACCCGGAAGTGAGAGCTGGCCAGGAAGGCGCCTGGGGCTGCCTTTAAAGGCTTTGCTGGTCTATGAAAACTGTTGCAACTTGAGCACCTGATACCAATTTGTGTCTGTTACTAATTTGTTGCTTTGTTACACATGGATCCTCACTTAAAAAAAAAAGAAAAAAGTGTGGCTTATATTCGGGTGCGGCTTATATATGGACAAATCCTGTGGTCTACCCGGCTACCAGGGGGTGCAGCTTATATTCAGGTGCGGCTTATATTTGTGAAATTACTGTACTTTGTTAAGTGACCAATGATAGACAAAAGGAAAAGCCAATAATCTTGACTGCATGAAGATACACATTCTCACAAAATCAGTTTGAAAAATTAATCTTTAAAGATGTATTAGTTACTAATGGTTGGTTTACAAATGAAGCAAGAGAAATGAGTGAAAGCTCAGGTTGCTGTGATACCTTAATAGCACATGCAATAGCATTAGATAGCAGACAGAGAGTAGGATAATTTTCTAAAAAATACATTCTGGGGTTTTTTTGGTTAATTGATCACCATAGCTAACTTGTCCATGGCTGCTGAAGACTACATTGCAAATCAAACCGCAATTTGTAGACTTGGCTGGTTCAGTCCAACAGTAAGGGAATGGACTGAAAGATTTATCTTTGCAGATTCTCTGTCAAAAGCTCTACTTTTTTCTCTCTGCATTACAGTGGCAGCTAAGATAAAGTTCACCTTCATCAACTTTATCTTTCATGGGAAAGCTGGGCATTCTCTGGAAATATATCTCTTATGAGGTGCCTTTTTCAACATTTCAGGTGCTACTCTGCTCAAAAACCTGAGCAGAAATTGAAATAAGTCTGAATGTCCTGACTGCAGATTAACCCAACATATGAACATGTTTGTATGAGGAGAAAAAGTGTTTTTCAGAGTTATTTTATAAATTTCTTTATTTCTACTATAATCTTTTGAATTGTCTGATGCATGTGTAGTAATAAATTAAATATTTCAAAGACCATTCTTTGTTGTAAAAGCAGTAATGAACAGCCCATGTCTATGCCATTAAGCTGTTTTAAATGTTAGTGTGCTAACATAAAATCTGTATACTAAAAACAAATTTTGGCCCACTGCACCTCTCAAAATATGCCTAGGAATTATTCTGGAGTGTTAATTGGCCATGATAAAAAATATGTTAGTGGCTCTTTGAACAGATTTGAAATGTAAATGATTAAGTTCAAATGCCCAGGAACATTCTCTTGGAAGTGTTTCATCTTTTACAGATATATCCCCTACCCTCAAATTCAAGATGTTGATGTTTGGGGGTTTTTTATGAGCAGCAAATATTAACATAACTTACCATCAGAGTCTGATACTGCTGGCTCAGATGTCTGAGATACCATGGAGACATCTTCTGGCCTTTCTGCCAAATTATCCCCTTGCAATCTAAATTGTGGAAAAATGCAATGAAAACATTTGTAATCATATTCAATGGATAAGACACATAAGAACATTATCCCTGGCTACATACCCCGCTCACAACATTGCCCTCACTAAAAAAGCAGCTTGCTGCCCACACTCGTGGTTCAATCGTAACCTGGACTGTCTAATAACCAAAACTAGCCTTCAAGGAACAGGCAACTGAATCTTAGCTTCTGCATTTTTCTAAGTCCTATTTTACACAAGTGGGGGTTTGGTGTGTATGTGAAATTACAGGCTTCCTTCCCTACCTTCAGAAATATTTTAATTGTTCTGGGTGTCCATGCCAATGTGTTGGCAGGGCAGTGGCCTTGGTGAGGAGGGGTTGGGGCTGCCCTGAGCCAGTCACAGGTGGCTCCATCTGGCTCCAAAAAGAAGATGGCAGGGCAAGGCTGAGCTTTTCAGCAAAAATAGGGCACCTTGGAGGAAACATAGTTAAGGAAGAGTCAGCCACAATACCACACAGGCAGAAGAGCAGAGAACAGGAAGACTGGCGAACAGGAGAGGACACACCAAGGTCAAAGGAGATGGTTCTCATACCCTGGCAGATGCTCCCCTACAGCCCACGGTGAAATGCCAGAGGCAATAAGCCACGCAGCCCCTGGAGGACCAACACCGGGCAGGGGAGTATATCTGGGATGGACTGTAGCCAATGGAGATCCCACACTGGAGCAGGTGAAAAGTATGGTGAGGAAGGAAGGGCAGAGAGGACCTGTAATGGACTGACCATAAATCCCCATTTCCTGACTCCCATGCACAGCTCAGTGGGTGGGGAGAGGATTCTAAAGTGAAGGAGTGAATTTGGGCCCAGGAAAGGGAGGAGGAAAAGTGTGCTTTAATGTCTGTCTTTTAGTTCATCATCACCTAAACCTATTTTAATTGGCAATAAATTAAACTAATTTTTCCCCAAGTCAAGTCTGCTTTGCCCATTGCAGTAACTGGTAAACAATTTCCCTGTCTTCATTTTAATCCACAATCTTTTACTTCCAATTTTCTCATCATCCTACTGGCTGGGTAGGGAACTAGCCCTTAGCCACCACAGGGAACCATATGCAAGAACACTTCCTTCTCCTTTGTTACTTGTTAAAAGAAAAATACAGTAATTATGGCAGACTTTGTCTTCAGGCTTTCCTGCTGCACCAGCTGACTGCAATGCCCTGACAGCAATTTATACAAAAATGCTTGTATGTTTTTCCAAATGAGGATCCCAAGAGTCACACCATCCTTCTCCAGGCTCTTATGAATCCTGAGTACAAATTCTGCTCTGAAGAAGTGCTTTGTAGCTCTAAATGCAATATAACTGCCATTTACATAAAGGTTATCTTACCTTGGATTTATTCAGACATGAAAAGAATAAGAAGAATGCAATTCAATTTTGCAAAGCCCAGGAATCATAAAAATGCATTGAAGTAAAACCTTGGGGAAAGAAATAACTTATCTCTTGGAAGGAAAAAAAAGTTCTTTTCACTCTGTATTCTTACTCTCTGCAGCTGTTTTATACTAAGCTTGAAATTAACCTTTGAAACCAAGTAGAACCTCCTTATCTACCCTATCTAAATTTCACATTTTATGACTCTCACAGTTATCTAATATATATGGATCCTATGTCATCTTTTTGTATGTACTCCTCAAAACCATTTCCCCCACAACCCCCTCCCCCATTTACTTTATCTTCTTTTGTTGCCCCTAGTGTGATTTATGATGGAAAGCTCAGTGGAAATTCATAATATTTCTTATCTAAGGTGGCAGATCCATAGAACACGAAACTCAAGACAACAAAATGTAAAACTTAGAAGCTGTAAACCTAATTTTGAAAATTACTTCTATGAATACTTAATAGCTCTGCACATAGCATCTAATGCTGTAGTTCTTTAAAAGCCTAGATTTTCAAACAGAAGCAAATAACTTTCTATCCTAAAGATATTCTAATAGGGAGAAAACAAATTGCAAATGAAATAACTATGCAAAAAAAGGAAGATCTCAGAAATCACATAATTTTCCATTGCAATACAATTCACCCATCCTCCTTCATTACATACATATACATATTTACTGCAAGCACATATTCAGTCTTAGAAAGATATGCACAGAATTGCAGGAACCAGAAATGAGATACTCTTCTCTCTAGCCATGTTGGCAGTTAATTTATATTTAACTAAAAGGATAATTACTCCAACCTGTTCTGCTTACATTACAATCATATAAAAACTGTCTCTAGAAATAGGAGCTGCTTATTTTATCCCACCAGAATTTTCAAGATTTCATAATATGTTCCCATTCTGAACTTCAATAAATCCAAACCAGACATGAATAACTGAAATTATTCTCATCTTATTCTAGAATTCAGATATATTTAAGTGATCCATTGCCTCATGTAGAACACATAGACACACAAAAAATCTTTTCAATGTATCTAATTTCGTATGATTTTACTTTGCAGGAAGAAATGGCTGGGGTACTGGGTGGACGGGTGCACAGGATGTTTGACATATCCATACCTTATTTTCACATCCAAATTTCAATTTATTTATGCATTTCTTACATATAGATTTATATCAGAATATATTCTCATGAAACCCCAGCAACAAAAAAAGTCACAAACACTATTTCTTGCCAAAAGAATTCTGGTACTTGGAATATTACAATTTCTTCTTCAGAAGTACTATTACTCATAAGACATCTCCACAGTAAAAATGAAAACACCTCAACACTCTTAAGCAGAAAAAAGCACAGATTAGAAAGACACATAGGTTTAGAAGAGTTACCTAAAAAGTACTGTCTTACAAATGCTTGATGGACTACTTCAGCTTTTAACCAAAACATTATTTCAGCTATTAATGATTTTAATTTGAGTCTAAATTTGATACCTGATAGCCTCATATCTGTTTCTAGTGTGATTTCTTGCTTAGAGGACATTGTTTCAGCTATATTAACCAGCTGCATGTCGGAGCTCCAAGAGCTACAAAAGCAAACAAGGCTACAGGTAAATATTTCAATTTTCTTTGACCCCAAAATGCATAATGCAGGGCTTCTTCCAAGAAAACTGTTAAGGACTCTAGGACCAAAGATATTCTGAATAAATTCTATAGATTCGGAGCAGAAGCATTATACAGGGTCTACCACTAAAAACAAGCTTTTGGATATGTGAATCACAGTCCTCCTGCTGGTATGATTTTAAAAATATGATTCACAGATTCACAGAATGGGTCAGACTGGAAGGGGCCACAGTGGACCATCTGATCCAACCTCCCAGCTTGAGCAGGGTCATCCCAGAGCACATGGCACAGGGTTGTGCCTAGATGGTTCTTGAATATTTCCAGTGAGGGAGAGTTCACAACCTCTCTGGGCCATCTGTCGCAGTGCACAGTCACCTGCACAGTAAAGTTCTTCCTTATGTCCAGGTGGAACTTCCTGTGCATCAGTTTCTTCCTATTGTCCCTAGTTCTCCTTCTCAGCATCACCAAGCAGAGCCTGGATCCAGCCTCTTGCAACCCTCCCTTCAGAAACTTCTGGACATTGATAAAGGCCCCTCTCAAGGCTGAACCGGCCCAGCCCCCTCAGCTGTTCCTGGTAAGAGATGCTCCAGTCCCTGCATCACCTTTGCAGCCCTTCATTGGACCAGCTCCATGAGCTCCATGTCTCTCCTGTCCTGAGGAGCCCAGAATAGCACACAGCATTCCAGATGTGGCCTCACCAGGGCTGAGTAGGGTTAGAATCACCTCCCTCAACCCACTAGCAATGCCCTTCCTAACCAGCCCCAGGACACCATTGGCCTTCTTGGCCACAAGGGCACTGCTGGTCATGGACAGCTCTTTGTCCACCAGGACCCCAGGTCCTTCTCTGCAGAGCTGCTTCCCAGCATGTCAGCCTGTGCAGGTGCAGGGGGTTATTCTTCCCCAGGTGCAAGACCCTGAATATGCCTTTGGTGAATTTCAGATGGTTCTCCTCCACCCATCTCTGCAACCCGTCAAGGCTGGATGCAGGATGAATTCCTATCTGGGAACTCCTCCAGTGCACCAAATATAGACACACACAATGATTCTCCTCTACGTCTACTATGACATTCTTAAAATCAGTAGTTAGAGAAACTGAAGTAAATTTGATGTTAGAATATTAGACTTAAAATAACCAAACATAGTTCACATAATATTTCAAGGACTACATGGGATTAATAAAATCCCATAAATAATAATTAAATAAAAGTAGTAAAATTACATACACTTAATTACAAGCATAGGTACTTTCTTACATCAGACTCTAAAGAAAAGGCATAAAGTATTCTGAAACCAAGAAATGGAAATTTTTTGCATAGACTACTGATTCAAAGTATGTGTATTAATAATTGTCTTGTGCTAGCGTATAATGAAGGTTGTACTTAAGGAAATTTCCGAGCCAAATACAATTCAGAGGGTGATTGTCACTTACAAACAGAGAAATTTAGATTATATTTAGGTTAATACTGTTTTGGCCTATTCTTCCAGAAATATGTCACTTAAATAACCAAAATTCCATTCTATTCCTTCCTAAAATAAACCAGCAGAAGGGTTTTCATTTTTAGACAAAATTTCCTTTAATCCCAAATAAACTACTACTTGCAAGAGTTATATAATTACTGTGCAAGTGGCTGGCCTTCAAATTCTGATACACAACTAAGGACTTATTTTTATTTTTAAACATAGCAAACTAGAGCTGGATAACTGTGCTCAAATTCTGATGTTCCCTAGAGGTGAACAACAGAAACTGGAACGCCACTTGAGGGGACATCCTGAAAAACTGCTATTTCAAGAAAATACAAATGCTTCTGCTAACTTTTTAGCTGTGAAGAAAAATTTCTCAAGGGGCTCCAGGACAGTAAAGGGCACTCTCCAATGAGGAAGGGGGAAAATACATATCTAAGCATTGCAGCTCCAGACATGCATTTTGCTATGCCCTGTGTCAGCTAAATTTGGTTGAATGTAAATAAACACTGTAAATAATTTTGGTTTCTGTGAAACATTTTTCCTGAAAACATGCATTTAATTGGAAAATTCCTCATCTTCATTGCTAAAGACTCAGATGACTTCTTTTAGCTGAATACAGTGATAAGTTTTGCAAAGTTTGGTAAAGAATCCTTAAATCATTCAGGAAAAAGAGCAGTTAAGCTGTTTTCATGATAAGCCAAAACAGGTGCATATTTTTAAGGGCACAACAACAATCTTAATTAAGGAGGTTTTTACTTGTTGAATCACTTATTTTCTTTAAATTATTTCAAAGTAGGTTACCCATTCTCTTGGAAAAATCCTACCAAATACTTCCATGATTTATGGTTAGTTTCTTTACAAAGGAGTTATTATTTTGGATCAAAAACTCTAATATGCATTTTAAGATTAATGAATATCATTAACTTATTAACAAAAAACCCCCAACTTATTATACACATAACATGATGATGTTCCTTTGGCAGCCAAAGAGAATTTCAGAGATGAGAAGAAGGATAAATTTGACTTATTGGACTTCCTGGTTTGTTTTTTTTTCTCCTTTCAAATCACCTGCATCCTTTCTGAAATTTAAAACTTCACATCCACATCTAACATCCTATCTGATTGCACTGTTATACTGAATTATAATTTCCCTTGGACAAATATGTTATAGCAACAGAGATCAGACAACAAAAGTCCTGAAAGGCCCCCCACACTTTTAGGTTACACTGAATGTTTTCTTGCACCTTTTCCTAGCAACCTCAACACCAGTAAGAGTATTTCAAACTTCACAATCATCTGTCTTGACTTGTCTATAATATGGTGAGTTTACTTCATTCTTTGTTCTGATCCAAATTTGGCTGATCCAAATTCTGATCTCATGTACCTTGACTTACTGACTCCACAAGTTCTGCACTCCCATACACTGCTGTAAGATCCAAATCTTTTTCAGCACCTAAATATAAAGCCAGGGATTTCTGACTTATTCCATTTGTTTTACTAATGCCTTTTACAAATATAAAAATATTAAAACTGTGACAGAAAAATTCCTATTGTATTTCTATACCTACCCTATGGAACAGAGACACAAAGATGTCTGTTTTCCAGTACAGACTGTAGTGGTTAATATTATGGTAAAATTATAATAAATAGATATTATTTAAAAAATATACAGGCAAAAGTACTCTGTCTGCTAAAACTCCTCATCAGCTTTAGCTTCACACTACCTTCCTAGTGAAGATTAGATTTTAAAATCAGTTTATACAGCTTTTAGATCACTGAACTGTAGAAGAAAAATGCCTTAGATCCATGGGAGGAGGATCCTCTTACAGAGGATTGTAAATTTGGTGAGCAATGAGCATGGCTGCCACCTCTGAAGCAACAATAGAAAAGCTCTGCAGCATGTCACCGTGCTATATTGAGAAATCAGTGCCATAGCTTTTGTGTTCACCCTACACTAAAATACAGGAAGCATCTGCATTGAAGAGAAACAAACCATGAGGACTATTGGATTATCCTGCAGAAAATTACCTGGGAAGGCACTTCCAATATCCAACTGTAAGACTACATGAATAAATACAGATATTTAATACAGTTTCTGAATAAAATGTAGGACTATATGCTTAATGACACAATCAGCATGCTTTCCAATAGAGATTTATAATTCCTTTAAATCCACTTAAAAGAAGTGATGCAAGGCCATTAGGCAGGAGTATGTTGCTATTACTATTACTAGCAATACTACTCATGTGAGATATACAGCATTTATATTATTTGAGTTTCACCCTGATCTAAGAGACAGTTAATCTAAAATAACTTCATTTTCACCAATATCATACAAACCACAGTCTGTTTCTTGGTTTTTGCACTCACTTTCTTATGGATATTATTTCTCAATGCTTAAACACTAGAACACAGCAAATTATTTGAAAATTCATGAAAACAGCAGTTAAAAATGGATTTTGGTTGACATTCATTCTCCTTTTGCAAATTAAACACACTATTTTCCAGTCACTCTTGGAGTTTTTTGTGGAAAGTTTCCACGTCACCAATAGTTAATGCACAGCATAATGTGTTCAGCTGGTAATACGAGAATATATACTTACTGAGCAAAACTTACACACTGACACAGCCTGCAAAACAATCTTTTTTTTGTGTGCTGTTTGCCTTTCCAAAATGTCTGAATGCAGGTCTTTGTGCCTTTAAATAAGTACATTCTGCAGCTATTTCTGAGGAGAACCAAAAGTGGAAATATATTTCCCAGAGTAAGGAATCCATAAAGAGACTGAATTATCTAATCCTTTTACAAGATGGGGAATTAGGCCATTCTTATGGCAATCTTTTATCTGGTGCTGGCTTCAAACCATTATCTCACAGGAGAAAAATTACAGTCTTTGTCAGTCTTTTCAGACTTAACACTCTTTCTTCTCCTGTGAACCATTTTTTCTAGGACTTGTGAAAGAGTTTTGTGTGTGAGTGTGCATTTGTGTCTTTAAGAGCTATATTAAACTGCTATCCAGAGTCTCAAATTATGACCAACAGCCTTCCTCAAGCTCATGATCTCCTGGCTTCTCTCTATATCTTTTTCATCCAGAAGAAACTTCTGTGGCTAATACACATCACAGTGTTGTACAAAAACCAGAAAGAATCTATAAACATTACCATAGAGAATTAGCTTGCAAAGCAAAGCTTGCAAAACATCAAAGAGAGCAAAGGAAAAGAAGGGAGAAAAGCTTGGTAAAGCACTTGTCTTTTTAAATTATTGAGGGGGTTAAATGGGTTTTGTAGGGTAAAAAAGAAAGAGATGTCTTGACAAGATCTGCAAATGAAGGACAGAATAAAGCAGATGTTGCCCTCCATTAGTTGAGAGAGAGCAGAATAATTTTCAGGACCAGCAAAATAGTATTAATTTCATACTCAAATATGCTCTTACTTCCTCCATTTTTACAAATTAAGACTAGGCCTAAATAATCCTTTACATCTACTGTTCTTAGAATTTCTCCACAGCAGTTTTAAATATTTGCAAGTGCACTAATTTGCTCAAACTAGTTCTCCTTTTTAAACACCAGCCTGAAATAAAAAAAATAAATTAGGTACTGTTGAACAATAGTTCTTATAAAAGAAAGTCTAGTGACACATCACTAATTCACAGCATCTCAGGCTGCATTCTTCCTGCATAACCAAAACCACATATTAATATCCTGTCAGTTAAGTTACAGTAGAGCTATCTCTAGATGAACTTGGTACTCTGTCATGTTTCCAAAACCAGATTTATCATGATAAGGTATACGCAAATTTTAAGGTGTAACAGCAAATTTTATGTACCCAGTGCTCATGTTTCAAGTCTAAATCTATTTTCACTAACATGTAAACACTTTCTTCAAACAGATGGAAGTCTTCCATTACTTTTTTGCTGATTGTCAGCTATTTAGGTCAAAAAAAACAAATCAACCTCACCTGTGTATACTATAAGGAAATAAAATAACTGTTAAATCTAACACAGAGGGAACTATGTCAACTGAGAACACTGGTCTTTTCACAAATTATCACAATTTTTGATAACAGATGATTTTTTTTATTACCACAGTACTTTGTGGAACTTCTGATAGGACTGAAATTATTGCTTGGTGAATTTACCAAGTGGGAAATTAATGCAAAAAAAGAGGGAGAAAAGAAGTCTGATCTTTTTGGGATTTCTGTCTAATCACTTCATGTAAATCTCCTGTGTTATACTGATGCCTTCCCAAAGCACAGTTAAGACTCTGAAAATAGAGAGACTTTGGCCATTCTTCCAAAATGCACATTCACTGGGAGTTTGCCATGGAACTAATTAAGGTTTAGGACTAAAAATTATACTGTCTTGTGAATTTCAGACATCAAACTTAGATCCATGAACTCAAAAAAAATCTGAAATCACAAAAATATTTGCTATTTTGCATACATAAGATGTTCTAAAGAAACACAAGACAATGAAAGAAAAGGCAAGCTAGTGTGTTAGTGTGACAATTTAGCAAGTCAGTGTGCCAAATGTTAAAAAATTATTTATGGTCTCTGTCTCTGATAGCTACTAGGGCCAGTAAAAACATTTTCTGAATGAATTTGTTCTTCAGCATTTTTCTATTGTTTTGAAAGAACAAGATACCGAAGTGGTGCACTGCTCCAGGAAAGGAAAGATAAAGTGATTCATTTTAGCTGCACTTAACACTTACAAAATAAAAAAATAATGAATACATTATTTTTGTTATTTATGCATCAAAACTGGGCAAGTTAATCAGTGCCCAAATGGATCTCATCGAAAAGGCAAAGTGAATACTTACTCTTTTTTTGCCACAGCTTTTTCTTTTCCTGCAATTATTTTTGTTTTTCTACTTTATAAGAACTTTCAGCTAGCCAAAGGAAAAATATGGGGTTTGTTCTCATTTTTCCAAAGTGAAAGGAGATTTTAAAAGCACTACCATATGGAGTTTAATTTACTTGTTTGCCACTATTAAAAGGAAAATATGCAAATAAAACATTTTGTTTAGGACAAAGTCTGTGAAGCTGGCAGAAACAAACATGAGGAAAATTCAGCTGTTTTAAACAAGAGGTCCAATTAAACTCAGGTTATAAAAAAATAGATAAAGGAAAAAAGAATGTAAAATAGTGACATGAGTCATCTGGAATGTTTAGTACTTTCTCTCCTACAATAATAGCCAGTTAGATATAGTACACAGTCAGAGAGATAATATGAAATACATGATAGAAAAGGAAAAAAATATGTGTAGGTAATCAAAAGTTCTGATAAGATCTGAAGACTTCCTCAAAGACTGTACATGAACACTAATCACAGAATTTTTCCACCAACATTCATTCTGTACCAACCACCTCAGTTTGGAAGCTCTTTTTTCCCCTTGTGCTTTGAAGTAATTTGTTCCCAGGTTTCAGGAAAATTAACAAAACAGAAATTTCTGCCAGAAACTGAGTCACTAAGCTGGCCTAACCACTACTGGGCAGACATACAAAGACTATTCTTCATGCAAATACATGTACCAAACCACATATATACCTGTGCCCATTCCCCAGTATTACATCACACTGTACAGAGTCAAGTAAGGGATTATATGGAGCACTTGAGAAGTTATTCTTTCTGACACATCTGTGTATTATTGATTAGTAATATTAGAGTCTATAAAGAAAAATAGGGAGTTATTTTATATTCACTGGGATCAGGTTTTGTTCTAATTCCATCACCTCTTAACACTGCAGTTAAAGGGATGATTATAGCTCATGTAAACATAACAGAACCCCCTCTAAGTTAGCATCTGCAGATTTCCTTCACAGAGCAGTTTTGACAATTCATGTAACAGCTAAGGAGTATTTGCACATGCAGAATTCAATGCAGACACAGCCTTTTATTATGTCACCCAGGCAGCACACACTGTTCCATACGGTCAGGACAAGAGGAAGACAGTCTCCATGGAGTTTCAATGCCATTTAGTCCTGCATGCATTGTCAAGGTATTATTCCCTTTGAGGTGACTGATGTCAGAATGCTCAGTTTGGGAAAAAATTCTTACAGTCTGACTTGTACAGCAGCAGTCTGCTGAAGACAGAGCAAAATCATCTACACCTTGAAGGCTTAGTCTAATTTGGCAGAACATAAACCTAGACCTAGTGCCAAAAAAATGCACCAGTAACAGAATTTATATCCTTTCCTTTTCCGGGACCTGATGCATCTATGGAGGATGCCAGAGGTTGTTCCTTTTTCACCCTAGCCAATAAGCCTTTATCCCAATGTTGCATGGTGCAGTATCCATTCCCTGGCACCTTTCCATCCCAAGTTCTAGAGTTATTTTGGGATTACATGCCTGGACAAGGTAGGAAAGCCTATCTCATTTCAAAACATAAGTCAACCTTACTAACAGGAATACAATGACAATGAGAGCAGATTGGTCATAAACAATAAGGAAGGGAACTTGTGCAGAGGGAAAGTTGAGGAAGCTCAGTAGGCTTCTTTTCATTTCTTGAGGAAATCTTCCATGAGCCCTTCGCATTGTCTGTTTTTTAAATGTAGCCTTTAATCAGTATTTATGATCTTCCTCATAGGGGTAACTAATTTCATTAATTTTTTCTTTGTTGTCTGAAGTTTCAAGAATGTTGTCTGGCGACAGTGCATACAGTAAAATAGCTTTTTAATGGCAGTTTTCTCCCTCTTTAGTCATCAGCTTTTCTGTTTTTGATAGTTAAACTACATTCACTAGTCAAGCTTCAGACTGTTTCCTTCACAGGTCATTGTCAAATTTTCCACCAAATGCTTCTTTATGACCTCAAGTCTCATTAATATTGTCAGACTTTGTGTTACTGAGATAAAGCACTTCCAAACAAACTCTTAAGATTATAAAATGATTGAAGATAGATTAACACCATAGAATTCCCCAGCCAACCAAATAATTCCTGTTCATTGCTAGAGATATACGATAGTCAATTCAAACCACAGTTCCACAGTTTCCGCCACTAATCTGAAGTTTATGTCAAATTATAGCTGACTCCTTCATTTCTTTTGTCTTCTCCCCTGTAGCTTTCCTGGCTGTCAAGGCTCTATGTCGTGAAGATCTGCTCAAATTCCAGTGATGTACTGCAGAGAACCAATATGTGATTCTAAATTTCACAAAGCACTACATTGTTTATATGATTATAGCTCAGGTATGCATGGATGTAGTGGGGACTACACTGTAGAAAACCAAACCTCAAAAAATTCAAATTGTTAAACAAAACGTAACTGATAAATAAAAAAGCTAACTTGCAGACTGTTTGAAGGGCAAGACATCTTAAAGGAATAAAAGTCACCAATGATGAGCAGGGTAAGGTTTCACAGGCAAGGCAAACTGGCATGAGAGCTTCTGAGCACTTTCTTCAAACCAGAAATATCCAAAAATGCCTGTAATGGCAGCATGCACAGAGGACCTCATTTATTCTAAATTAACAGCTCAAGGATACAAGTTACTATACTTGTGATGTACTCCACATCCCAAGGGTGAGAGTAAGAAAAGCTCTATTTTATTTTTTTAATGTATAGATGTACTTTGTTAGTTTATACCTATATTTTTGATTCCTCTGGTAAGGCCTTACTACACTGTCCTTTTCCTTTAGCTAATCTTAAAATATTAACTAAAACATTACATCTCAAATCTACATTTGTATGCGACTAGTGCTCCTTCCCAACATTCTTGTTCAGAAGCCTTCAAGCTTGTGGCACAGTATGTTTTCTATAATCCCATTTCTTTTTTAATCACATGCAACCCCTTTTTTGTATTCTATTGATGTTAGAAAGAATGAATGCAGCCCTTGCGCTATTAAAAACAAAAAGCTTCTTACTTTCAGGAATGCATTGGCAAGACTCCACAAGAACAAGATTTAACTTTTGAGCATGGCAGTGGGCATACAAGGCTAATGGGTGGTCCTTAAAAAAAGAAAAAGAAAACCCCCTGTAATTCATTCAATAGTACATTAATATTATCTTTTACCTTATGGTTGATTAAATTCTTGCAAAATGCTCAATGTGCAAGTCACAGTACACATGAGAAATATGGAAGTGTTGTTTGGCTTTTACAAATTGTCATTTAAATAACTATTTAACCCATACAAGTTTTGCTAATGTGTGAGGATGTCTTGTGATTTACTGGCCAAACCTGAAATTCATTTGTTTTGCCTGTATGTGAGAACAGATTCACAAAAAATGTTACAGAATGAGTCAGTCTATTTTGTAAGTCAGTCAGACAAGCTGTGCCCTTAGACAAAGAAGGAATTATTATAACAATTTTGCTCAAATAATCTAAATCCAGATCTGTTTTACTGGAAGTGTCCTTGCTAATTTTTCAGGCTAAATAGAAAAAAGCAAACCTTCCAAATACAGGGAGTTTTTTGTAGCCTTTCTTCTGTATCTATAAACCTTGTTTTGTTCCACCTTGTGAATGATGTCACCCCTTTATTTAGATGACTTAATATGCTACTTAACTTGCCCTGTAGTCCAAGAGCAGCTATGGGAATAACATTGTTCTGTTAGCTACTTCCCCATTTGAAAAACCTCTTAAAGCTGTTATCCATCTGCATTTCACCCATCGTGTGTGAAACATCTATACAGAAAACAGTAAGCTCTCTGTTTCTTACAGTTATATGCCAGACGACAAACCAATTTATAGTCCAGTAGAATTAACCCTTCCTTTAATTTCTCATCTCCCTCTGGGGACTTTTTTGCAAAGGTTTTTTGGGGTCTTGGCAGTTTTGGGGGAATTTTTTAGTTTTTTAAATCATAAGCTGTAAAACCAATTTGGTGAGACAGTTTGAAAGAATTCCTCATTTTTATTTCCTGGATGTTTGGGTAGAGAACTTGACTTTTTTAAAAAATTACTGACCTGGTCTGTGATAACTACCTACCTGTTTATTATTTCAAGATGATGGGTGAAATGATCATGATTGAAGGTTAAATATCAGTTTCTAAAAAGTTACAAGTTTCGGAGTTTTATTCTAGTTCAGATTATGTCAATTCTGAGTCTCATTTCTTATGATACACAAGCAAATTCATACTTTTGTCTAAGAGACTTAGGGCAAGTGAGAATATTTTCCCAAATGCAGCACCTCAACACCATTGCAGATTTCCTCCACATTATAAACTGGATTTAGTTTGCCTTGTAACAAAATTGGTTTTTATCTCTACCTGCAGTCACTTCCATTTGGCATTCCTTTTTTGTGGTACAAAGGGAAGGAACTAAACTGGCACTAAATGAAGTCTAATCACAAAAATCTCAGCATGGAGAAAAACCATTAGTTTAGTCCATTCTTCTCACAAGTCACTGTGCTCTCATTGTAGGAAGCTCCAGAAACCACAGAAATATAAGAAATAAGATATAAGAAAGATAGATGCACCCTACTGCAGATGGTTTTACAGGGCATACAAAATGAAACCAGCACTCTTCTCAGGCTAAGGTAACCTCCACAGAGCCATAGACCTGTTCACTCTAACTCTCAAATAATGAGGGAGCACTAATGATCTATGGTGAGAAAATGTAATCCTAGAAGCAGGATTATCCAAAATTTACACACCATTTTAATGAAGAAATAGGGTGGAACTTCAATAAGAATATTTGTGCTTTCCAGGTGAGATACAAAATATTATGCAAAATTAATTAAAGCTAATTAATTTGACTTCCAATTGTTTAAATAAACCTCTCTCAGAAAAGCTCCAATATACCCAAAAAAGTGGGAAAACTTCTGAAGGACATGTCATAGATGGTAATTTGAGTGGAGAGTAATGACAGCAAAGCATTTCAAAAAAATACAGCAAGGTTGAAAGAAATCAATTATGCAAATGCCCGAGTAAAATTCAACTTTTTGTCTGAGCCAAGACCCATATTCCCTAATATTTGGAACTTTGCCGACTAAATTTCAAATAAAAAGTCATATTTCTCCTAATGACAGCCAAAATACCTTCAGCAAACCTAATCTGGTAATCTGACTTGACAAACCTTATTATCTGTTCGACACCACTGTCATTAACAGTTCGATTCATTTCAAATCACCTTGTACAACTGAAAAATGAGTAACACTATGAGGAAAGATATCTGCTTAATTGTAACCAAAAGCATGAATAACAACTTATACTGACTTATTTTTAAATTGTATTCAAGCATGTCTACAATCAAATCACACAGTATTGACATATACATCGTAGAGTACATGAGACTACTTAGAAAATGTAATATGAAAACATTAAAATATAATTTCTAAAACGAATTAATACACTAATAGGTATTAGGTACTTACATTAAATATTAGCCTTTGTCATAACAATGGGAACACTGACAAACTAAATCAGTGAGATGATCCAACTACTCAGACTCTAATTTTACAGCACAGTATTTTCAAAGGCTATATCATTGACTAAGAGAAAATCTAATTTCTCTTGAAACCAAACAGGAAAAAAACTGTCTTCATGACTTTGAAGCCACTTGTTTCATGCAACTATCTGTACCCACCAGTTCAGCTGCTACAAGAAGGCTCAAGACTAAACCACTGTGAAGGTACTGAAGAGAGAGCTAACTGCACCAATAACTGTCTTGAAGAGAGCACAGGTGTCCTCAGTAAAAGGAAACGAATGCTCCAAAAGAATGGATAGCCTTTATCACCTAGAAGTAAAAATGCTAGTTTCCTCACTACTGAATAGAACAAAAATACCCATTTGTCTCTTTTGACTCCCTTGCTCCTGATAAGCTGGTGTATTTTTTTAATTCATCCAAAGTTTAAAGAAACTGCTAAACTGCAACAAGAGTGAAAAGAATCACAGTCATGAAGGTATCACTCAGTTCCTCACCTATTTCCTTAAACACAGTAGGGTAATTACTGAAGGTGCACAGGCAACATAAAGCATTGTTTTGCATTCTCGGATAAGTGAAGTGACAAATGGGATTTTGTGAGATCTTTCTCTCCCAGCTCATATTTTAAAGGGCAGAATCGTTTACTACATGCAGTTAAAGAACAATACCAATAGCCAAGTTGCTAGGTTTGGCTCAAGATCTGAGCCCTTTGTTCCTTGGTGTGCAGGATTGAGAGAATATATAGTATCTTGGCACCTGCTGTTAGCAGCTATTTAAGGGAATTCAAAATTTAATTAATGTTCATAGTAATCCATAAAAGATGTTATATAAGTTCTGAACTTCAGAATTCAGAGAATTTAAGGTTTCTGTATTCTTTACCTCTCTACTTGTTAATCCATGGACAATGGATGCTAGGTGAAAAAATGTGCCACAGTCTCATGTAGGTAGTTGTTTGGAAACATTTTACAACATCGACAATTTGTTTGTATAAATTGGGAAGAATCCCATGACTGGCATGTTTGCGCTTTTCTTAAATCATAAGGCCACACTGCTGACAAGCAAAACTCTAGAATTACAAGGCCATCCAGTCACTGCTGCTCTGACAGTACTGTGAGCTGAAGTTCCCTGAGGCTCCACAACTCTGCCAGAGATGCCATTGCACAAGTGATTCCGTTTGCCTGTGGTTGTGCTTCCAAAGCATCTGAAAATGTCTTGAAGACCCTCTGTCTACATAAGTGCTTTAGAAAATAGTAATTTATGAGCGAAATGGGGAAAAAAGTAGAAAAAAGTAGGGTGGCATATGGCCAAACTTTTGACTTAATTTCACCACAGGTTGCTTTTTATTTACAAGCAGCTAATCCGCTCTCAAGCTACACAATAGAGCAGCCATTGGCAAAGGCAGGCAGATAAAATTGGCATGCCTCTATATTGTTCTTGTTAATCTGAACCATTAACAGAAGGGTGAGAAGGCTAGTTTTGTCATTTAAACAGGCTTAAATCCTTTCTCCAAATGAGCTTTTGTCTAAGTAGAAGAATTCATCCAGGAAATTTAAGGGGTTTCTGTTAGTGTTGCATTCTCGAGTTGACTAAGCTACAGGAATACTAACCTGTTTATTTTGTCTTCATATTGTAAATGCAAAAATTATTGCCAGCTGTCAAAACCAAAAGGGGTTCAACCTGAATAAATTATTTCACAGAGGTGAAACAGGATGAGATTATAAAGTGCTAAGAAGCAACTATTTGAAATCCTGAACTGCACCTGTGCAACTAAATCTCCATTTATACAGGTGCTTTTCAAATTGGATTTGAACCCTTAAATTCCCTGATTCATCCCCTGAAAAACCACAGAAGCTCAAATAACTAATGAAATTCAGAGACAGAAGGGCTTTAAATAGTTTCAAGCTGTGAAGTAAGGCCAAAGACTAAGTACGTTCTTTGATTCACTGTTATGTGACATATCAAGCATAAACATAAGTTGCACAATTCAAATGCCAGAGATCAGAGGGTAGCCAGTAGCTAAGTAATTATTTTTTTCTCAGCACAGGAGAGGTCATCACCTGGCCTATAAGCACAATGCACAGCCAAATACCTGGGGAAAAAATGTATTGGTTATCATGATCTGGTTTTGTTTTGATTTTACCTGGCACATCTTGCACATATATTCAATGTGACCTTTGCTTGAGGCTCAGCCGTATGAGCACTTCGAGTTTGATTGAATTTGCTCCCAGAAGACACCACACTTGTTACTCCTTCCATTCTGAGATCATCAAGATCCTCTGCAACAAGACAGAACAATGGGATGAACACATGATTAAATGTGGCAATAAAGGAGCCTCACCTGTAGAATGGAAGTGCTCAAAAATTGGGAAGGAAACAGTTACTTGCATCCTAATATGAAAAGATATTTGAGCGTATATATTCTATATATACATATATATTCTATATATTATCACCCTCTTAAAAGGGGTTCCTTAAAAAATATTCAGTATCATTTCCACATCACACCATGCATAGTTTTTAAATCTTAATTTGGTTCATTTCTAAAAGTATTGTCATCAAGAGATGCTGTCCAATAGCTCTATTTGACACTGGATATATTGGAGACAAAAATAATTTTTTGAGTGTATGCTACTTCTCTTTGGTTTTTTGCACAATCTATTCACTTAGCAATGAAAAAATATTGCTAAAATAAAAGTGTTCTGCTAAACTGTGAAAATGTGAAATGAACATATATATCACACAGAAAGGGACTGTAGCATGCATACTTAAGTCTACCATATTTCTGTAGTATGGGCAACTCATAACAAAAACTGAATTTTCAGCTATTGTAAAATCATTCACATTTTGAAGGGAGACAGCAGAGGGTCTCAGAGAATTTTTTTCCCAAGATGACACTGGAACAGTGTAGCCCAGTTGGACTGAAAATGAATTCTCTTGGTTTACAGTCTGGCCATTCTTTAGAGATTCATCTGTATCTTTTGCTAACACAAAGCACAAAATATTTTTTTTGCTAACACAAGTTCTCTATGCCTCATCTATCTACAAAGCCCATTTTTCAGTTGTTTATAACTTGATTAGACTCTAGTTGAAATGCAAACAAGCAAAATACTGGCTAGCTTCTACTAAATGATCATATACTGACCATGTCACCATTCCATGTACTGACTGATGCCTGTGGTTGATGATATACAGTATGTCATAATTTGATTAAAATGTCTTTCAGATATTGTATACGCATGGATTTTCATATATTTACAATTAACAAAAGAAACCTAATGTTAAAAGATCTGAATTAAGCAGGAAATACAAAAATATTTTAAATCCCAATACAAGATGAAGAAAAGTCACAGAGAACTTTCAAATCAGAAGAGGTACAGAGTATTTTAAATTCTAATAAATTCAACCAGAATTTAAAATACACAAGTAGTCATTATAGATACAGTGCAGAACCAAGCAGCTTTTCATATACCAAGGAATGAGATACAACCCCCAATATCTTTACCCAGAAATACTTCTGATTGTCCTTTATAGTTCATAGACCCTACTCTTACCACTGTGCTTCAAACTCACCGCAACATGGTCATAGAGTCGGTATTATGTCCTGTTAAAAACACTGTTTTGGGGAGACAAGGATTTTAAAAAGCAACATTAAATAACAGGTATGCTAAACTCACATGAAAATTTTGCGACCAAAGTCCTTGAACTACATTTTCTTCTCTGAAATGTTTGATTTTACTGTTTAAGAAAACTCTCCTCCTCCCCACCCCCCAGGCAATTTGTTGCCTTGATATAAACTGACAAGTGTACTGAAGTTTCTGGCATCGTTTTATACCATTTCAACACCTTTTGCTTTAAATTTCATGTATGGTTAATATACAAACTAATTCAAAGGACCTGGATGGTTATATGCTAGAAAGCTATGAAATCAATCATCTATGAGTCATTTCAGAAAAGGTATTACATATTTGGAACACATTATGCATTAAAATAAATACAGTTTAATTGTGCTTTAAAGAGGTGTGAAAAGTTCCATACTTTTTAACAGATGTAAACCACTGGATGAATTACAAGTTAAAAGAAATCGAAACATACGCCTCAGGTTTTTCTCCCACTAAGCAGATGTGATTTCTTTAAATAAGGTTTTCAACTGTTCTCTGCTTGATTAACTTTTGGCTCTCTGACGACTAAGTGTTTTGACAAAGCAATGATACACGATGGCCCTCCTGACACCCTTTATATTTGAATTTGTATATCAAACCCATGCCTTTTTGTCATTTTCAGTCAACTACCAGCCTTTTCCTCTCAAAAGAAAACTAAGTGAAACTTTGTGTAAGAAATGTGGATTCAAGAGCTGCCTGTAGCTGTAGCCAACAGACAAGTAGGCAGAATAGAATGCAGTATTGATTTATTGTCACATACTGTTAGACCAACAGCATTAATATGCATACAAAATGCAGATTTAAGATATCAAAAACCGACATTCTCAAGGAATTTTAGTTGATCTAATTCAACTTGGATGAAATTTGTCCATGGCAAACTACAAAAAGCTGTTAATAATACAACTAAATTGGGAAGTGTAACTGTATTTACCAAATCCAAAGAATAACTGCAGCATTTGATTTAATTTGATTACTGCACCTCTGCATTGGCATGGAATGATTTCAGTTTCTTCTGGATATCTCAGATTTACGGTGAAGATATTGAACATTTTCTCATTAAAGCAACTGGGCTTTGCGAAGCTGCTTGTTTTGCAATACTCATAACTTTGGATGGGAATTTTTGAGTTTGTAAGCAAGTTTATATGCCATCTTCCAGATCAACCCTATTCAACAAAACCTAGCAGCAATAGAACAATAAATCATACAGAAGTGTTAGTACTAAACTCTGAGTGTGTGTGTATTGTTCAATAGTTCATGTGTGCTTTGAATAAAAATATTTGATCACACAGAAGAAAGTTATTAAAATAAATACACTCAGTGAATGCAATAGTGCTTTTTAAGAGTAAAAAAAAAAGAGCTTCAGAGGTTCAGATGCTTCCATTCGAAAGAACCAGTCTTAGCAAAATAGGATTTCATTTGAGAGTCAATTTAGTTCCAGGGTCTGGACACAGAATCCTTTCTCTTTCTTTTTATTCTTTGCTAGACCAACTAGTGATGATACAGCTGAGTGGCTCAATGATTTTATTGAGCAGCCATGAGGTAATTCACAGAGAAAAGAGAGAGAAAAGCTAAGCCAGTGACTGCTTGTGTCATGAAAGACAAGAATACAGCAAAACTCAAATCCGTAGAAAATTGTTATCTATCTGTGTATAGTAATAGGCTGGTAGTTCACCTAAATGAAACAATCTCATTTATGCTAATACAACTTTGTTATTTTAATACATGATTGTTCACTGTATTTCTCTAATTTAATATTCACAGTCTGCTATTCTCTAAAAAAGGTATCTAAAGACCCAGCTTCATTTCTATAGAAATTTCCATTAAATAGGTTCTGTGTGTTAAAAAAAATACATGCAAAACAAGCAAAAAGAACCTTGCATTTTCCTCATATCAGCAGTTTACCAAAATGAATTCACACAGCAGCAATCTTTATGCTTTGCCACAACAGCAATACACAAAAATACTGAAAGTGAGACAAAGATCACAAGTAGAATGTAGTAGAGCATAGAACCAGATGTTTTCTAGATTAATAATAATGCTGTGGTTTTTTTAATAGAAAACTTTCACAGAAACAGGCAGGGGAAAAAGTTACCTACTTTAACTAAACAAGAATATAGCCCAATAACAAGGTTATGTTTTTAAATAGGACATTACTTCCTTTCTTTTTTGGGAGGAAGGGATGGGGAGAGAGAAAGGGGCACTCCTAGTGCCAAGTATTCTGGAAACTGTGCAAGATTTCTTATTGTCTTGGGATGACAGGGTGTGGAATCATCTCACAAACACTTACAAGACTTGCACATCACTCCCTTTAAGGACAGAGCCCTTCTTATGCAAAACTCCTATAAAATACAATGAAAGCTTAGTGGCACACAAGGCTCACCTAATCAGATCATACATTGTATTGTTTTATATGACAGTCACTTTTGTTTCCTTCCTCCAATAAAAATGTAGCAATTCTGCAGGAATACTTCAAGAAGTACAAGGTTCAAAACTAAAAAGACTATTACAGCCCAGTTTGATTGTTCAGTCTAATACTAAGAAAAGCGGTAAATTTTTTCACGTGAGAGTAAAAATTCAGATAATGAATTCTCATTTATGTTCTTGCATGCCAGGAGGCAATTCTGGTGCACCAGTAAAATAATGCCTCTTTCTCTGAAGCAATTAATTTCTCAAGGTAGTGTTCTTACACTGTGGCAGACAGTGATGTATGCCTGGTATATAGCATTGATTTGTCAAGGCCTGTTGGCTGAAGCACAGACTCTTAATATGCTCTACTAATTTCATGTGAAAGCAAACAAACAAACAACCCCCCTACCAACCAAAAAAACCCCCCAAAATACAAACAACAACACACCAAACAAAGCAACAATGCAAAAAGCCCATATCAACATCTGTCTGCTGATAGAAGTTCTGCTTGTGGAACCAAACTGCTTTATATGTTACATTTTTATGCGTCTTATTATATTAACCAATTTCCTTTGGGTTAGATTAATTATCTTGCCAAATATCAAGAGATTCCAAGAAAAAGTCCAGTATTATAATTCCTAAAGACATATTGGGGCAACCAGGAATTACGCTTCCAGACAAAGAGGAATCATTAACTTTGAATATCTGACGTTCCACTCCTGAAAAGGGAATTTTAAATACTTGTTTCAACAGATGCAAAACTAGAGTTATGTTCTGCAGTACACTAACTACAGGACATTATAATTTTGTTTCTTCAGTGTCATGGAGCAGACAATGCTGCTAATCTGGTACATATGTTCTAATATGTTTTATCATAAACATCTTCAAACAGAAGAATTTTGCATGGTTCTGACCCATGCCATAGATTTCTGATAAAAATATAATCCTAAATAAATACATCAATAGACTTTCACTCCTTAGGTGTATCTAAGATTTTTGAACACAATGTTCTGAAGTCATCTTACTTAAGAAGCATCTCAAGTTGACAAGAAATTCCCTAAACATTTGTGCTTTCACTGATGGACGCACAGAAATCCAACTGAAACATGATGCTGCTGAGTCCTTGAGTTTGCACATCTACCTCTACCTGCATCAGCTGTCAGAGCCAATCTAGCAGAATATCACTCCATAGTCTAAAAACCACAAAACCAACGTGGGAGTGGGAAAGCAGCATTGTTTCAGGTACTGAAATATACAATGAATCATTGATTCAAGTTCTCACTTCTAATCACAAGACAGAGAGGAATCTTTCTGCAGTTTCTCCCTCTTTCTATTTTTCCCCAGCTGTTGACATGAATTAACACAGGAGGTAGCCTTTTCTGGTGAAGTGTTTTAGTTTCATTAAAGAACACTTCAGTATCTTAGAAAACTACATGAAGCACTGGCCCAAACGGCTCCTGGTTCTTCTCCCTTTTTCTACAAGGTGTGATATTTATTTATGCCTGAAAACAATTATAAGCCGCACCTGAATATAAGCCGCACTTCCGGGTAGCCAGGACGAC
>VRYO01001463.1:33113335-33174506 GCA_009812075.1 Sialia sialis
CGCTGCTGTGCTGCCATGCGGGGCCCCGAGCCATAACGTCACGGGCTGCCCAGAGCTGCTCCGCTGCGGGCAGTCCCCAGCTGCTCCGCCACGCCGTCACGGGTGGTGCTGAGCCACGCTGTCCTGGGCAGCTCCAAGCCGCTGTGCCGCAGGCAGCCCCCAGCCACTGCACCGCGCCGTCACGGGCGGTGCCGAGCCGCGCTGTCCCGGGCGGCTCCGAGCCACGCCACCACAGGCTGCCCTGAGGCACGCTGCCTTGCTGCCACGTGTTGCCATGGGCCGCCCCGAGCTGTGCCGCCTCGGGTCCCACAGCGCCCGTGGTCCGGGGCGGCCCGCGGCAGCTCTCTCACCAGTCGGCTTGCACTTCCAGTCCGGCCTTTCACTGGAAATTTTCCATAAATAAACCGCACCTGAATATAAGCCGCACTACTGGGGTAGGATGGATTCTTCAAGGAAAAAGGTGCGGCTTATATTCGTGAAATTACTGTAACTTGCAGGCAAGACTGATGGAACACTGACTTAGAAGATGAGAGCATCTCTAAGACGCAGTGCAGGGGCTTCAGAGCTCATTATGGTCTCATTTTACTTACATGAGAAAGTCCATGACCACAGATGAAAAGAATTGGCATTGTGCCGTCTTATCATTCCCCTCCTGGTAATCCAAGGATCTAGTATCACCAAATAATCACTGCTCACTCACCAGTTCAGCAACAATACCTGACTAAATAACTATTGTTGCTCCTTACCAGTAGGGATTTCAAACTCATTGGTCTAAGCTATCAACTTTCTTCCAGTGCTAATGAATTATTTCAAAAACTTTATTTTTACATTAATGGCAATCTAGTATTATTTGGAGCATTTTAATTACTTCTACATTTCTAATAAAGTAAAATTTAGAATATTTCACTTGCTACATCACATTCTAAAATACATTGCTGCAATTGCTGTAGCTGTACACTAGTGCTTGCACTGTAATAACAGAGAATTTCAAAAAGGTCATAATGAGGTAATACACAAAACCACCCGAAATTCTGGACTTCAGAAGGCATCTAAACGCGTTTTTTAATGTTTTCCCTTGGTAATTTTTTTTCCACTTTAGCTTTAAGTAAAGCAACTTTTAAAATTAAAAGCAAATTATGATCAGTATTTCTAATTAGTCCCAATTCTGATGCCACTCATTCCTGCAACTACTATATTTATATGTAATTTGGGCCACAGTTCAACTTTGCATTCATAAAGAAAATCACCAAAATAACCCTTTTCCATAATAGAAAAAGCCACGTTTAAATCCATAAGGTTTTCCTCAATCATAACAACAATATCAAAGCATTAGAAAATAATGTCTATTTAAAAGGTTTCAGTTTGTGTTTTTTATTTTTTAACAAAGGAGAGAGAGCCGTAACATTTTGAAGTGCACTTGGTTAATGTAGTACAGATGTGCCTTACAATATAAATCTGCAACACGGAATTTCACATTATATTACTGCTTACATTTTTCTTTAATATGTCTATTTTGAATTAAACTGATAATCTGCATGCTGTTTATATGAAGTTTTACACAAATGAGCTAAAATAAATAATTCATTAGTTCAGTAATTCTCACAAAATACAGAGCAACTACAGCGCATTTTCAGACAATCGGAGAAAATATTATCCTGTTTGGCATTTTATGAATCAATTTTTGAACTGAGTGCCACCTTCATATTTCTTTGCAGCCACATAAGTTACTCTACCATAATCCACCTTGGCTGGATTAATCCTAGCTAGCTTGTCGACAGGCCAGTGGAAATTCATACACCTTTTATTAAAATGAAAGTTGAGGCAAAGCATAAAAATGACAAATAATCCTATGCCAAACATTTTCAGTACCACTGAACCTTCCAAGAATTGTTTTGATTTTTTTAAACTGTTAGTCTCCAAATATTTCTGGAGTGCCAATATGCATATTCTCCTTCATAAACCTACACGTATCAAGAATTCCTACAGAGCAAATATCTCTATTTCCCCAACGTTTTTTAAATCAAAATTATTAAATTGCAAATATAGTCAAACATTTTACTTGTCCTTCAGAGAATATTCTAAGAATCACACTAAGTAAGAAGCAAGATGCTTATACAGCTTAAATTTTCTACTGATAAACTCTCTCATTTTAGAAAAACTGCCTTTCAGTCAGGCACTATTGCACCTATTGTGCTAGAAAAATTCCTGTTAATTGGGGGGACTCATATATGAATGATCTCAGATGGGAGAGTTTGGACAGACAGGAAGAAAGCAAAGAAATCTCTAAATTCTCTTTGTGTAGAGGCACATTTAGCAACAGATATTTCGTATGTTGTATATGAAAGTTCCTAGCAAGCTCTAGGTGCATTAAAGTCCTGACTGTGACAGTAACACTTAAGTAATTCTGTGAAAAACACCAAAGCTCTTAGCTAAAAAAACTAGAAGAAACATACTGTGGATCTTTTCTATTGCTCTTCAACTTCTGCCCAGGAACAACTGCCCTCCATTACTTCTGCTAACTATGAATCCAGGATGAGAATGGGTATAGCACGGCATCCAACGACCGAGGTTCTGCCATTTCTTCCAGCCACATCTCTCCATCAGCTTGCATCAACTCTGCTTTGTCCTGAGACAAGACATCTGTTTTGTATCACTATCCCTGTTTTGGCCAGACACTGGGACATCTGGAAGACTGCACTGTCTACACTCCGAGAAGCAGACACTGAGCTGGATACCATCAGCATACCAATGGCATCACAGCTGACAGTACATGCTCTTCCTCACTCATTGATTAAATTCATACCACTGACATCTTTCCAAAGAGGGTAGAAAAAAAGTTGTAATTTTTTTCTACCCAGCTGAATCAGGCAGATAAACCAGCAGGTATGTCAAAACCATTCCACATATCCAATAGATTAATCATTTAATAAAGTTTCAAATATACCACACGGTTTTCCAATATTTTTCTTCTTTTTTTTTAATAAAGAGAAGTAAATGCATTTTAAAGAAAGTTTAGGTTATGGAAAAACATGTGCAGTTGGAGATGTTGTATAGGTGCTGTTTATTCTGTCTGATTGCTTTGTGTAACCTGTGAGTCCAGTGTACTACTGGGTTAGGTTTGCAAAGGACAAAATTAGGTTTTCGGTTTTGCTGCAATGCTTGTGCACGCAAACATTCTGCAATACAAGACAAAGATCTGGCTGAAATGGAAAATGGTCTACTGGTACATATACATTTGGTTGCTACACTTTCATTGACTATTGCAGGACAAGTTATAGCCTAAAAATAAATCAGGCATTGCAGCATGTTAGGTCATACAATATTAGTTCAAGCCTAGTATCCAGTACCACAGAGATACATTTGCTTTTCTTCCATGCTACTTTATCTTCTGGTTATGAACAACATATTTCTTCAGAATACCTCATTTCAGAAGATTAAACCATTTTGAAAATGAAACAGAAAATTTTACCTGACCGTTCTGCTTCTAAAAGCACACTAACATTAATCATGACTCCATTGAACTCGAGGGGAATTTTCCATGACTCCACAGACTGAAAATTTATCTTAAGTATTTCGTTTCTCCCTTTTGGGTTTTAGCTCCATAATATGAGAGCTGTGAAACTCAGGTAGATCTTGTGACATCTTTAACTTTGGAGTCCACAACAGTGGAACAGAATGTGAACCATATCCCTTGGCAGTCACAGAATATCCTTTTCTTGTGGAGGATAAAAAAGGCAGGCTAACCATTCTATCTACACTATCACTGACTAAGAGGGTCTCAGAGACTCTAGACGTATCTGATGCAACATCAGATATGTTCCTCTAAGAGCTGTGAAAAAACAAGGGTGAAGGAGACACAAAACATTAAGAAGCACAATCATCATGTGCTGGATGGAAGCAGCAGAAAAGAGTACATTGTATCACAGAAGATAAATTAATAATTTATTATAATGTCCTTCTCAAAAAGAACTATCTGTACTAATTTCTGAGACTGCTGGCAGTTTGACTGATAGAAAACCTAAAAATGAAATAAAGACAAAGTCACAGTACAAACTATATCAACAGGAAGAACAGAGAAAATTAAAGAAAAACCTCAACAGCAGACAAGGTCTATTTCAAGCCAAAAGGAAAGAGGTAGCACTGCACCAAGAAGAAAGCTAGGTCAACACAAATAGGCCAAATAATTCATGGTTTTCGATCTTCAGGCTTACTAGCAAACCTCACTAGCCCTGAAATACTGTTAGCTCAAATGGTTGATGAATGAGTTCAAACTCCAAAGTGCTAACCTGCAGTTCTGTCTTCCAATAGCTTGCTTCCAGTGGTGAAGAGCACAATATTCCTGCGCTCTTACCCCTTTCTACCATTCCCAGTGATAACAGTGCTTGATTTTCACCTGACTCTGGTACAAATGCATATGAAAAATACTGTATTTTTGGTGGAATCTTCTGCATGTGTGTTGGTAGAGTTGCAGAACTGCCATGACACACTGAGCAATACAAGCATTAATATCCATCTAAATGAAAAAGAAGCCTACAGCTCTGCCTGAAAGAATAGAGGAGGAAGCAGGATCACCTTCTCCAACAAAAACAAGCTTTCATATTCAGTTAGGCTCAGCCCTTCTCCCAGAGCCAGAAGCTTAAGGGGTAAAAGCATCTGGTATTTAAATAACACTAACAAGTCAGAATATGAACATGTTTATCAAAGCATCAGTAATAAAAGAAAACAAGATTATCATTTTTACATTAACAGAATGATACCCCATCTGCAACTCACCATTGCAGCTTCAATGACTTTAAAACTTAGTGTAATTTTGCTTCTTGCTTCTCTCAGGAAGTTCTTCAAAACTGAGATTCTATGAGAATATTCACATGTCTTCAGAAATGCATTCCCAATTTATTACCACCATATGATGCTTAATTCTGTGTTACCACATTAAAGATACCATTTTAAATTTCTTTTTAAAAAGTATTACACATGGCAAGTAATCATTGCCTTTTATTTTTTTCTTATTTAACTGAGCAATGCAAAACTGATAAAATCTAATATGATTGAACTTGGAAATAAGCTTGAACATGAGACGCAGGCTAAAATCAGGCTTCTTATCAACACAGCGTCTTACCTTCTTATCACATTTTCCTCATCTGTTTTAAAATTGCTGAAATGTAGTAATGTGCATAAATTAAATTATATTTGATATTATGATATAGGTTTTTAAGTGAATGTAGACTATCCATTAAGTCTCACTACTTTGAAAATCAACAGAAATTAGAAAAGTGATCCATAGGCTCAAAGAAATTTTCGAAATTTAGTAATTTATCAATTCTCATATTACATATACAAATATTATACTGAAATTTGTGTACACATACATTTGAGCCTTCATAAAATTATGTCATATCAATTAAACTACAGTCCTCCAAATTCAACCCCCTTAAATTCCTCAAAACACAGGAAGTAGTATATAACATCTGAGTGTGCTTCAGCATATCCACAGAAACACTTTCCTCAGCTCCCAAATGACCTTAGCAATTATCTATGCACAATCAAAATTCCTTCTCAGATGAGCACTTCAAAACAGTCTGGTTAAGAAGTTTAAGCAGCTCAGAACCATTTCAAAAGGCTGACACAACTTCCCAACACACCAGTGAATGTCCCCCATATGATTAATGTATTTCTCTATGTGAAGACTCAATATGACATGAATTCTTGATACTGTTGCTCATTTACAGACTATAAATTATGGCTAATATAAAGAAATCAAACCCATATCATCCAAATAAATTCTAACCAACAAGCTACCAGAAAGACAATTCCCAAGTAACGGGTGGTATAACTACAATATTTCTAGAATTTGGAAGTTTTATCACAGGGTTTTAGGTTCCTTAAGTAAATATATTATTCAAGCCATTTCACCAATACTTTTGGACACAAAACCAGAAAATTAGTATTCTAAGACCAAAAAAAATAGCTACTGCTCTGTAAGACCTTAAAAATATTTTGCCCTGATAACCAGACATGCATTTAGAACAAATTTCACCCCAAAAAGAATTGGTTTTATCAAATCATTGTGTGAACATTCATTATAAACCCCACAATGATAAATTCAGCCTAATTATTTGTGACTGACATAACCCAGTTGCTACCAATTTCCTGAAAATCATCAGGAAAACAAGTTTCTCTCAGAAACATTCAAATATGCCAAAAGATTTTTCTATCCCTCTAAGGACATCCAAGCATGAAAACCATTTCATAAAATCCTCCACATGGACACATTTCCCCATGCAGCCAAATAGAGAAATAGGTCTGGAAACTATTGTGAGACACCTTGACAAGTCTTCTCTATCCCCAACATCACTTAAGAGTACTTCTGCAGTTAGGTGATAGTGATTGGATAATTAAATCTGTGACATTCTGAGGAATTGTCTCTCCAGAGACTTTAACTCATACTTACTTTTAGTCATTTATACTCTAAGAAATTGACTGAGAGTCTGAAACAGGAATTAAATTATACATAAAGTTCCTTTGTATACACAAAAATGACAATGATTCACACAACTTCTGAATATTCGAAATAAAATTAGTAATTTTGTGTGTCAAGAAAAAGCATTTTCCTGTGATGTCCCAAAGTAATCTTTTAGAGATGGGGCAGGTGAGCAGGAGGAAACAATTCTATCAAAGCAAGCATTAATTAGAAGCGACTGTATTCTCTACATGTAGCAGAAAAATGAGGACTTTGGTTCACAGTTTAATGTTTGAAAAAGGAAATAAATGTTTAGTCACTTTGTGCTACAAAAGGGAACTGTCACAGTGAATGGCAATCTCTCTGTAACGTATGCGCAGGACATGCACCCGTGTGTCTATGAAACCAGCTGATTTGCCTTCAGGTGCTCTGAAATCTGCAGGCAACAAGAGGAGTATTTCTGGATGAAAACTAAAACATGCACATGGCAAGCATGGCTTCTCTTCTCCATCTCAAAGCTTCATATTTTCAGTTTAGTTAGGCAAAAGATTACATATGAGGATAAAATTAGTTGGCCTTCATCTGCATTTCACATAAACTGTGCATAATGATTTGTAATAATTATTTAAAGCACTAAATGCATCTTTATATAATACAAGTATTACTTTTTCTAGCCTACTGGACAATACTTTAATCGTCTGAACAAACTTGAAGCTGAAAGAAGACTAAGAAAGGATTACATGCAACATTACTTTCATACTTCAATGTCAGCATTTATCGATTCAAAAATAGGAAAATACTAAACTGAATATTTTAAAGCTCTGGAATAATGTAGGAATGTTTGGGACAAACAAAGTATGCTCTTAACTTATGCTAAAAAGGACAAATATGTGGCTATCACTTGTTTTGTTACAAATTATGACTTTAAGAATAATGTTCTTTCATATTTTCATTTATACCACCTTTTCAAGTTTTTATTCTCATTATACTGAAAATAAAACAATCTCCTTGTAACTTCTGGTTTTAATAAAATAAAGGGAGAAATCTTTTTGAAGACTCAATTGGATTTGTCTCTCTTTGCATCTGGTTAAAAATCAAAACTGACAAATCCTATTATTTGCATATTTATTTATATTTAATTATTCCCAGGACTGTGAAGTTTCTCTGAAGAGAATTAAAAACAATGAAACAACTATAATTATTTTCATTTCTATTTTATTCCATCATTATTGGATACTTCAAAGATACAACATTTCTTTACAGAGAAGAAATTTGGGCTACATCAATATAAGCTAGAAAACAGTAAGTCAATAAATGAAACCTTTGTGTTCAAAACTCCTTCTGTCACAAAGGCACACTGTAATCTCTACTGTTTAGTCCACAAATGTACAAACTTTATGCATACAACATCACATACAACACACAAAAATTAAATCTTAATTTCTTTTCCAGATGCTCAATATCTCAATGCTTTGCTAACCATTTCCATCCTCACTTTATTTCTTCCAAAGGTGACTCACCATCTTTCTTGCCATGACCACACTTCCTCACAGCTAAACCTTGGCTTTAAATGCATTGGTGGCTACACTCATATTTCACTGCAGCAGAGCCGGCACTTAACTTTCCTAAGTGTGCTCCCTGTACCACTTATAGCTCAAACACCTCAGTGACTAAAGGAGAGTTTCACAATCAGTTTAAGCTAAACAAAGTCTGTGCTGCCACTGGAAGAGTCAGACCTGCTAACCAACTAATTTGTCCATCCTTATTCCAGCAGCAATGCCTATGTGGCCCACAGGAAGCAGGGCCAAGCAGCTCATCTCTCTGAAGGTCATCTCTTTCCTGCTGCATTGATTTTGAGATCAGCTCAGACTCATTCAGCACTATCCTCTCAGATGGCTTTTGCTCAGACACATACCCTCTTAAACAGGCAATCACAAAAGCTGAATTTAAAATACAGCTTAGTATTTGTTTTGAACTCAGTGTCTGTGATATAAAAACAGTTGCATTTAAACAGGATAATGTCTTGTTATTTGAGTTAAAATAGAAGACTATTGGGAAGCATCTTTCTAGGAAACAGCAATACTAAGTCATCTTAAAATATATTTTCCTTGGAATATGAAATTGAAATCCTATAGCCTACAATTTGAGGAAATATTTGGTATCTATTAGAAATTAATTTTAGGATTTAATTTTAATTTAGGATTTTAATTTAATTTTTAAATTTTACTTTAAAATTTAAAAAAGCTCTTGTTTTGCATGTAGTATATGCAAAAACATTGTATTATTACCTTGAGATCACTGCAGTAGCAAAATACAGAGAAACACAGAAATCGTCAAAACTTTCACAACTCCAAAACAAAAGGTTAGAATAAAAATGTGCTTCAGAAATTGATATTTGGATTAAACCAATACTCTTGACTTCAGGGGGAAAAAAATATGAAATAAGGAAAGGACCCCAAATAAAGAATTATGTACAACAGCCTCCAGTGTCTACTTTTACTTTTTACAAGTCCATTGACTTCAGATTATCTAATACCAAAGATAACTTGGATCCTTATCTTTAAATCTAGCATATTTCTCTTTCTTGCCTCATATTTGCCGAGGGCCATGCTTTTTTTTAATAGACTTGTTACTTAGTGTATTCTTACTGTACTTGTCTCTCCCTCATCCTTCCAGTCCTCACTAATTATGCACAGGGTCTGGTAGCTATTTATGATAACTGATCACAGCCTTCAGTTGAAATCCTCCTTTAGTTGCTTTTTATTTATTTTCCAGCATTCTTATTTTTTGATGTTATAAAGTGATGATTACCCCAACTTATCAATAATTGTTATTTTTGTAAATTTCTCATATCCTGAATACTTTTTGTCTCCACAACTTCCAATCTGCCACCTGTCTTGAAGTATAGCTTTCACTACATTTTGCTCTTCTTCAAAATTGATACACTACTTCACTCTGTTCTTTCTTCTTCATGTTTATTCTTCCTCTTTGCTCTTGTTTAATTTTAGCAATTACAACCAGCACCCCACTCCCATTTAATTTTATAAAATGAACACTCTCAGAAGTTGTTCACATGCAATATACTACAAAAAGAATGTCAGACCAAGCAACAGCTTTTTAGTTTAATATCCTGTTTTCAAGTAAAACCAGGTAACCTAACAAATAAGTTTGCATTCTGCCATGTTATTCACAGCTTTGCATATTATTTGCTGCTTGCAGAACTTACAATTCCATTTATCTTCTCAATTTTAAATTCAGGCCTGCACTTGGTATCATGTTGAATGGTAAAAGCACACAACTTGCAACATACAATAAAATTAAAATTCAGCCTGGCAGGGAAATTAAAATACACAACGTAGAGCTAGTTACTCTGTAAGCTGCAAATCTAACGAAGTTTGAATTCTCGGGGATCTGTGTTACATCTCAGTAATTCCTTCATGCTAATACCAGCTGTTTCTCTCCATATTTCTTAGAGTATCCTCTCCCGAGTAATCCTGCCCACCTTTCTTCTCTTCCTCTCCTTTATTAACTCAGCTTGTCCCAAAATGATTCAGTGAGTCAGCAGATGCTTTGCTTGTTTCAGAGCCATAATAATGATCAATCTACTCTGTATTGAAGCTTCAGGATGGTACTAATGAGATTGTCTTCTAGCCAGATACCAATTTCCAGGGAAATGGAGGAAATTTCCTGTTTTAAATCTGTCCATTGCCATTGAAATTTTACAGTAAGGGCTGGAACTCAAACACAGAGTTGCACACCTTACAAAATCATCTAAGTCCACACAAAACCTAAGGTAAAGCAAACGTTTCCTTTTTTATCAGTTTTCAGTAGTTAGTAGCAAGCTTTAGTCCTTGAAATTTTGAATATATGAAGTCTCTGGCAGACTCACGCTGCCTGAAGCCGCTACCAGAGAAACCATCTTTCCCCCCTCTGCCAGACAGTGCTGCTCTCCTAGGCAGAAGCAGCTTTCCTTAACGCACTGGGCTGAAAACAACAGTGATTCACAAGCTGATTTACAAGCACATCAGATGGCTCTGCCTTGAGGGCTTCCATATCTATTAAAGGCCAGGGTAAGGCAGATGGCTGAGGGTGGCAACAACTCCAGCCAACAGACTCCTGTGGCAAGTCTGTCAGAAGCCAGACAAGAACCAATTTATATTCACTAATGATTTTGTATGCCCTTCTTCATTCCTTCAGTAAACTGCTATCTATAAAACTTTTCAACTTCTGTCTGTCTTCAGTCTCTCATTTTCCGTCATCCTTCCTTCTGCTATACCTGCTGTGAGATGAGGGTGCCTAGAACAGAAAGGCTTTATACCAAACTGGGAAGGGATAGCTCACTGGACACAAACAGGAACAACTGAAAGACACTTGAAAGCGGGATATCCAGGACAGACAATGTTATTATTTTGACCTAATAGCATGCGTCAAAGGTATCTGGCTCCTTTTATGTTCACAGCTGTTGTGGGCCTGCAAAAATATCATCACAACCATTCATTTTAATTTAGTTGTCTGAAGAATGCAGCAGTAGGACAAATCATTCTAATCTGTTCATGGGACATTTCTCAACAACAAAAGACATCTAATATAACATTGCTAACTTATAGAAAATTCTTCACTTGCTTTTGGCCCTGACCATCTTGGCTATTTTAGAGTAATGTTATAAATATCACTTCTCTTATCATCTACTTTCCATTAAAAGACAACATTCTAATAGAGGAACTCACTGACACTGGATTGCTAAAATAATAAATATTATAATGCTTAATGTATTCATTAATTATTATTTTTTTGCCACATGGGCAGCTATTATTCCATGACAGCAGTTTGTTTTTGGCTTTATCACTACTTTATCTCCTTAGTATGCTTTTGTTAGAGGTTTTGGCAAAAGTTTTTTATGAAACTCCAAGTCATCCCTACTAGTAACCTACTAGCTAATATTTTGCCAACATCTTCCTGAATCATAATTACACACATTCCAAAAGGAAAAGATACTTGTACTCAAGCCTAGTCACTAGGAATATCCCCCTTCTGTAGCTTTGTAGAGAGAAAAATAAATTTGACACTACTATGAACACAAACCTTTCAAAATCAGAGAAAAATCATATTCAGTTTACTAAATATTTAGAGAAAGAGAAGCAGTAAGTAAATATTTTGTGTTTGAGACCAGTATTAGCCTCAGAAGCAATATCATAGCTCACATCCTAAGAATGTATTTCTTATGAGTTCTAAAATATTTATATGGAAACTCCTCTGATGTCTTCTTTCTGAACCTAGTAACCAGCTAACTAAATACACATCAGACTGCAAAGGCAAATTCATACAAAAATTTAAATACAATTTAAAAAAAATTATTTAAATTCAAATTTTTTAAAGTTAGTCATACTATGAAACAAATTTTGAAATAAATTCAATTGGTTTTAGTTTTAATGTAAAATAAGTATTACTTTAAAAAAAAATGATATTTTCTATTTTTACTACACAAGATGCCGGTTAATAAAACAAGTACTGGGCTCTACAATTTTTCAAATAAAGTTATTTCTTAAAAGATATTCAGTGTGAATTAATGACACGGCATGGCAGTGGGGACATTGCATACCAGCTGACACCAAAGTGTTATTTTACCTATCACCAAAGGGTTAAGAAAATACCTTCCTGGCTATTCTTTGAATTGCAGGGTGCAATTCAAAAAGGGTTCTGATATGCACTGACATTTTTTTTTCCATCAGGGGAGCTTAATAAACCTACAAAATAGAACTGAACTCTTCACAATAAAACACCAAACATGATTTTATGGTCTTGAATTCTGCTAATCGTGATTATAACTAATCTTCATAGAGAAGTTACTTGAAATGATGCATAAATGCAACATTACACCAACAAGCATCAAAATGTAACTTCTAAACTCTCAGAAATGTTATGCTGTGGCAAAAATTATAGCGAAGGAATGTGGTTTTTGCCTTGTCTTCATAACTGTGTCAGAATCTTTCCTTATATGAAATAGTTTTGTAAATTCTGGCAGCTTTCCCTTTTATGCAGCCTGACTACATCAAGAAAACATTATCTATTTCACAGCCAAGAGCCGATCATTCGGAATTGGGCAGACTGCCTTTAAGAAATTATACAATGCCTAGGGGGTACAAGCACTATTTATTCTCTAAATTTCAGCTCATTTTGTTAACCAAGCGTGCAAAAGGACAATAGCTCAGAGCCCATCTTGTTAAAATATGTAAAACCACAGACAGAAGTATTTGCCATACTGTTAGTTAAGCAATGCCTTTCTAGAGGTAAAAAGACCACATGCTTTTTCAGAATTGCACAACTGTCCTGGGCCACTGAGAACAGAAATCTACCTTGATGACCACCAACAACGTTCGAGATGTTCATTCCTTCTTTTAGAAAAAACAACTTTGAGCTGTCAAAGGTAATTTTGGTGTTACCTGCTCTGTATTTCAAATATGGTTCATGCTAGCTCTAATTAAACATTATCAAATATATTTTAGCAACAACTCCCTTCACACCAAAGTGGAAGACGGATGTTCAGATATCAATCTTTTAGCTATATTCAAAAGTACTCTATCATTAAGCTTAGGCATATTTAATTCAAGAAAAATACCAGGCTTGCTGTATTCCTACCCCACACAGCACAGATTTACAGCGGCTTTTTTTACCCAGCAGCAATGATTTTGGTAGGAATTTCTCACAGATGTTGTTACTGGAACCTACTTGTTGCCACCACACTGGCCTGAGAAAGCCTACTGGGCAGCAGTCAGCATCAGCTCTCAGAGTATAAGGGTCAGGAATTTCCAAGGAGCTGGTAGCCTGCAGTTTAAAGAAGCTAGAGCTCTAACTAAAGATGAGGTTTACATGCGGCACACTGAAGTGAACACGGCATCATAACCCATCCTTTAACTGCAGTTTTGGACATACACCACCCTTGTGAATTCTGAGCCATTCTGAGTGAGGTGGCCCAGGCCTGTAATTGCACAACCCACAGAGGAGCTGCCCCTGAGCCGCAGATTTTGCAGGTCCCAGCGGCTCCTCTGTGAAATTGATGTTCTTGTTTTTCCGCCACTACCAGTACTGGGAAATTGTCAAGAATGCCATTTCCAGCAGCCTGTGGCAGCAGAATCATGCATCTTCACACAAAGAGATTTACAAATTCCTTACTTGGAATAAAAAACATTTTAAAAAATAATAAAAACAATGTCTGCCACTTATTCCACCTTAATATTCACTCTTTTTCTTTGAGGCATGTCTAAATAGGCATGTGATTCATAAATGTCAAAATTTTGAACCTAAACTGCAATTTAAAAATACTCTGCCAGTTTCAGTAATCCTCAGGGTACAGGAAAACACAGAAGAAAGATGTAAGTACTTCTCACAGGAAATGCTCTACCCTTTTATTGGCAACAAATTATGAGAATGCTGCAACACTCATTCTTACACTGTAATTCCTGAGTTCAAACTTGTAATATTATGACAATCTTCTCCTTCATGGCAATGAATTAATAATACCCTATTATTTGTAACAAAAAGAAGTAAAATCCTGTAGTCAGTAGGAAAAAAACCCCAAATATCAGGCTGTGAAAATTGGGATTGTTCAGTCAGGAAAAGAGAAGGCTTCGGGGTGACCTAATTGCATCATTCTAAGTACATGAAGGGAGTCTACAAGAAAGATGGAGAGGGACTATTTAAAAGAACATGTAGTGACAGTACAAGGGGAAAATAGACTTAAAATGAAAGAGGGTACATTTAGATTAGGTATTAGGAAGAAATTCTTTGATGTGGGGGTGGTGAGGTACTGGAACAGGCTGCCCAGAGAACCTGTGGCTGCCCCATTCCTGGAAGTCTTCAAGGCCAGGTTGGATGGAGCTCTGAGGAATCTGGTCTAGTGGAAGGTGTCCCTGCCTACAACACGGAGGTTGGAACTAATGATCTTTAAGGCTACTTCCAACCCAAACCATTTTATGATTCTGTAATTATATATACATACACATATATGTGTATCACAGACTTTTGCTGGAGATTACTTGAGGTCATGCACATAAATATATACTAAAATTCTGGTGGAAAAACTGATTTTATTTTCTGAAAAATAAAGAACATGATTCTGCAGATTACTTAATTTGATTCTGCAGATTTACTTCACTGGTCATCCTGAAAAAATTACTAAAGATGCTTGTGAGAAGTAAACCTTCAACCTGAACAATAGTATAACTGTTTTTCATTTTCTTACGATAATGATGACTATATGCAATTTCATCTTATTTTTTTCCTTATTTCTTGTACCTCTCAAAAGATTTCTGAGAAAATATTACTGAGTTAAATGGTTTTATCATTTCTAAGATAAGGAACACAAAAGTATGTCTGCTCATATTATGATAATTATCTATTTTACCAAGGAGTTTTTAGACTTCAGACACTGAAGCAGGAACCCGAAACTTTGTGGCAAGGCATGAGAACTTCATTACTATCAGACATGTTATTGACGCTTCTGTGAAAAACATAGTCAATGCAGTAGCATCTTTGCAAACTTCAAATTTACCCGAAGTTAGTGAAAGCTTTTAGGGCTAGCAGCTCACTCGGTATCATACAGGGACACTGACAGGCGTATCCTACCTGGTGAATATCCCACCTCTACATTGTATATCCTTTTCAAAGGCTTCAGTATTGGACAGCTAATCATTATTTGTTCTGCTAGACACTTGCCAGCATTGTTTCACCAAGCATCAGAACTGAATTGCATGCACTGCAAATGGAGAGAAAAGTGAAGGACGGACTTGGCTGGAAACAGGCACAGAGAACAAGAGCAAATGTAATCATATATTAAAAAATGACATTCCAAGTACGTATTCTAACAAGAGGTTCAGATGACATATGCAATAGAAACCTAAGTCTAGTATTACTCAAGTTGGGATTAAATGTCATGTCATTTTTCATCTATTCATATTTAAAAAAAAAAAAATAAAAAAAAAAATCCTATTTTTGATAACCCACTTACTGAAGACAGAGCTTACAAAGGGAACTGCTTCTTGAAAACTCTTCTGGAGCTGTAGTTTTGTCACAAGGTAAATCCCTATAAATTCACTTTATTTTTTGCCAGCTAAGTTACAATTATGCCATTCTTTTATCTTGCATTCTTTTCCTGCTTGTAACTCATGTCAGTTAATACATTACATGCCCCAATAAAATAATCCACACTGTTGTCCATTCTGCACTCTTATCTCCCAGGAATTACAGGCAAATTGCATCACAGATACAGGTAAACACTCTCTAAAGTTTAAGTTGAGCTAGTAGTGGTTTTCAGTAGCAGTATCCATGCAAGCTTACATCTGTTTGCAATGATCATCATAAGCTTATTAGATATGATCTCTCTGAAGGGAATATGAGCACTGTCTACACTCCAGAAATAGATACTATTTTAAAGCATCTTTTGAATAGCATTAGCTTGTTTTTTCCTCTAATCTTTTGTGTGGAAGCAATCACTCATACCCACACACATACAAGAAGAATCTATTAGCACTGTATTTTACCCTACAGACTTTTGAGCCCTTCATTTTCATCAAGCAAGGACTTCTATTTATATTTTATAGCAAGAACCCCTTAAAAAGTAGGTGATTCTATCCTAATGCTCTGCTTCATTTTACAAAACAATTTGCAAAACAATTTTTTCCTTTATAAGAAGAGGAGAAGCATTAGGGTTTTTTTTTATTTAAACCACAAGTTCTCCCTTCTTTCAACAGTCTTAACTCAGTCAATTATTTGAGATAGGCTTTTGTATAAACAAATAAAATACCAAAAAATTCAAGTCACAAAATTGTCACACATTATACAACTTGCCAGATAAACAGTGGCAGGATTAGAACCATTTAAAAATCAAATTTCATACATGATTCTAACAAAGTAACAGGTGTGCTAGAAACTAGAAGTATTAATTAAAAGTCTGAAAAGAGAAAGCAATACATCCACAATGAAAAGTTTTCTTTGCTGGAGAGAAGGAAGGCCTTTAAACTCATTTGACCTACAACTTCTTAGAAAAAAAAATGTTTTAAGTACGGTAGGAGGGGTTTGACAGCAGCTGTAGCATTTTGTTCTTATTTTCTATAGGAATCAACATACACTTCATAAATTAATTGCAAAAACTACATGTACTTTTAGTCAAAAATTTTAAACAATCAAATTGTCCCGGTTAATCCAATGCAGTATCTTTTGAACACAGCAACTGAGAAGAAGTTACATGAACAGCAAAACTCATCTTAAAGAGAAAATATCTGGTTAAAATTTTAAACAACTGAAGTTGGAGATACTAAGCTCATTTTTTAAGTTCTATACATTCACTTTTTCTTTCCAAGAGTGTATTTTTCTGGACTCTACACACAAGGTATTTTTAAACCTTATTTTGTGATAAATATTTCATAGAAATAATATCAATGTTATACTGAGGAAAAGGATATAATAATCACTGCAACAAAACAAGGAATAATTCTATTAATTAATTGGCAAGAGGATGGATGAAAGATGACCATTTTGATGATGGGTTTCACATATCTTTTTTTCCACACTAACTAGTTCCTTTAGACTGATATAAGTAACTTTATAGTTTTGTACATGTGTTAGATTAAGCACGTTATACCATATACTATGTCACGCTCTTAATCTATAAATCATTTTCCAGTACTATTTAAATGTCACCATTGGTAAGTACATACTAAGTTAATTACTAATGTAATAAAATTAAGTTCAAATTCATCACAGCAACAAATTTTATTCTTGCAAAAATATAACTCAGCAACCTTAACTGAACATCAGCAGTTCTTCTCCTTCCTACACATTTATTTCCTCCCCATACCTAAATAATTGCTTTGCCAGCAGACTTACAAAAATTTGGATAAATTACATATACAAGAGAACAGCGGTGGCAGTCTTTATAAGCAACAGTTGTTGATATGATTCTGTCATATTTTGACAAGTGTTGCTCTCTGAGTTCATTTGCTTCTTCATTAATCAAAATGACACAAACCAGATATTCAAAATTTGTACAATTAGATGAATCACGCAACAGGCTTACAGGACCACTGACCTAGACTGGAAAATTGGGCAAAGCCCCCCACATTTTATTAAAAAGGATAAATTTGTGCAGTTTCAAATAGCCACTATAAGGTGGGCTAAATGGAGGTCCGTAACGCCTATTTTTTTTTCCTGCACAATTCAGCATTTCTTGGTTATACAGAGGAGTAAGATGTTTGCTTTCCCCCTAGGAAAACTTTACTTTTTATTTTAAGGAGTAAAAACTGTATTTGATGCACATTTCCTCTGTGCATTACTTTTATTTTGATTAATATTTCTATAATGATAGTTTTAAAAACAAAGTTAATTTCAAAACAAAAACAAACAAACAAAAAAACCCCACAAAAAACAAAAAAGACAAAACCAAAAAAATGTTTCTGTGGACCACAGAGCATTAATTAAAAATTGCTTATCAGTTCTTGCAGTCACATGCAGTCAACAGTGTGAATTTCTATACAACTCTTAGTAAAACAAAGCACCTATTTTATTTGGGTATCATTTGAATGGACAAGTAACACTAAAGATTTACACTGGATCTTTTTTCGCCCCGTTTCCTTGCCCATATGGTATTTCTGTCCTGCAACACGAAGCACTTAGCTCGCCTTTTAAACAGATTAAATCTCATCAAGTTTTAGATTAATCAACCCCTAAGGAAAAGCGCCAGCGCCCCCTGGTGGGCACGGCTGCCCTCTGAGCACAGCGGCGCTACAGTTTTACTATAAAAACATGGGAAAAGGTTTATGAGGAATACGACCTCGATGCTCTTTATTTTAGCAGCTTCTTTCACGAAGTAATTAGAACTAGGAAATCACATTTATTGTGCTGGCTTGTAATTTTAGGATAAGCTGGATGCTGCTGTAGGACACAAGAATGATAGGCTGAACTGGAATGGTCCAATCCTAGTGCAAATGGACATGATAGCCATGCAATGTACACAAGTAAAATGCACTAAGGAACTGTCTCTGTTTTAGTGAGGCTACTTGCAGGGTAAAGTCTATGTTCCCAGTGCCATTCATTTTTTCACAGTGTTTAGCTCTGCAAATTCCTATAAAGTCTAAAGTTACCAGACAGAAGTCCCACCTGAAGATAATTCCAATGATATAATTGGAATTTCAGAGTTAACAGCAATCACAGTATCCCAGTTATAAAGTCTTCAGAGTATAAATCTTTGGTGCAGAATAAAGACATAATTGCAGCACCAATGACAAACAGAGTCCCAAATGCAGAGCAGTATCTGGAACCAGTGTGCCAATATAAATTAATTCAGGAGCCTCTCAGTCCACTTCTGGAATCATGTTCACCTCTGTAGGCAGAAAGTGTCTGAGGTCATATCTCAGGCTTTTCACTGAGGCATACACCAGGTCATTGTACCTTCTATTTCCAGGGTTTTACAGGAAACATTTCCTTTCTGGAAATAGAAAGAAACACTTCCAGGCTGTCACAAGTGGCAAAGACATTGGACTGAGTCAGTGCTTGCCGGAACCCTTAAAACTGAAGGTTTTAGGCTTTCTGTGCTGGCAGGCACTGACGCACAGGAGAACAAGTGCCCAGGACTACTGCAGAAGATGAAGCCTATCCCAGACATTCTCAAAGAAAACCATGAGTTTTTGAGCAACTCATTTTGTCTATGTGCAAATACTTGTGCCAGAGTGATACTCAGGATATGAGGTAACTTTGCATCCAAGCAAAAAACCTTTAAACAAGGTTCCACTGAATTCACAGTACTGTATGAAATTAATGGGGACCTACTTTTGTAAGAAATCAGTATAAAGCAAACAAAAATCTTAAGATTTGGCCAATACCGAAATAGAAGATTCCTTTATTGTCCCATTTTTTCATTATTGATTTAAAGGAAAATACTGCTTATCCATCAGAAGCTTTTTCTGCCTTTGGATTGTTCATTTTCTTAAACACCGTTAATCTCATCAAATAAGTAAATCAATATAAGCCCTAGCAATATTAGAACAACATTAATGAATTTTGAAGACAACATATTCTGAGGCAGAGGCTCCCAAGTATCCTGACCAGGCTGTGCAGTAGTGGAAAAGGACTAGATGTTTATAACTCAGGCTCCCACATGCTTTTCCTAGAACTAATATTACCTAGGTCTGTGGCTTCCTCTCACTTCCCAAGATCTGAATACTGTAGCTTCTCTGCAGACTGCAGCAGTGAGCAGTGTGACTCTGCATCTCTCTGCAAGATACTACTAAGATCTCATCTCTCATCTGTTCAACCAGGACTGCTTTGTGGGGATCACAATAACACCTCACTTCAAATTATTATATCTATAGCATTTTAAACAGCACTGCCTTATCTGTGTCATGGTTAAATGTACTAGTCCTAGTCTCTGTCAGGGATTTTGGAGACATGAGGGTGTTGCTGATTATATGTAGAGATTCTATCTGCCTTCATGTGTAATTTTGTAATGCTTCCTTGCACCAGATACATCTGTATTTTATCACCTCATATTCTACCAGATAAATTTCCCACTTGTACCAGAAAAATTCACACACTCTCTATTGACTATTCACTGATTTTTATTTTTTTTAATTTTCCATTAGGATTTTTCTATCTGGAACCCATTGGTTAATACCAACTTTTCATCTAACCTGTAGCAACTTTCTTATATCTAAATATGGGTCTCTATCACACAGTCTGGGATGCCTCCAGCTTTGTGCCCGGGGAACTCATTTTTCCATGTATCTTGTCATTCTCCTATTCCATCAAAAAATTAACACTTAGGTATTTATTCAGAACTAAATGGACGAAATGTATTACTTCTACTAACTTTTTACTCATAGCATTTCACCTCCTCATTTTAACTTCCTGTTACTGTGCTCACAGCTGCTAAGCTACTTACCAACCTTTAAAACCTGCTACCATTTTTTAAAATTACTTGGTATGAAGAGAAAGCAAAAATTGGAAGCCATTCACTGCCACTTATTCAGGTAATTTCAGGCAGGCATTTCAGTCCACTTCAAAGGCTCAGGAAAGGTAAACAACTGTAATGGGCTGTAATTATTTGTCTAGGTCATTTTACATTAACTTTCTATCTGTATAATTTTAACTACTTTGATGTATCGATTTCTAAAACGTGGCACAAAAATGTATTTACTTGTGAGTGTTTACTGGACAATACTCAACAACCCTCTTACCTGTTTTTCCCTAAGCAAAATGAACATTCTGGTATTGAATCAGCCTGCAGCATCTTTTTTACACCCATAGATCTGGAGATTACCATAAGGTTTGACAGAATTTCAGCAATACTAGAGGGCTCATACAATTCCCTTCTAGATAACTGAACTGGTTAGTCAGAAGTGAAGCTTGTACCTCTAGTAGTTGTTACCATATTTAAAACTGTCTTTTTATGTTAACTATTACAGATGTGAGAGGAGTAAGGAAATACAGCAATCATTCACACATGTTTGCAGGACAGATGTAATTCTTATACAAGTTACCTAAGCCATCTAATATTTTAAACCCCTCTGCATGTCTTCTAATCACACAGGAAATATCCTATTTCATTACTATCTTATTTTCCCTCTGAAATCTAGATCTAATCCCTTTGTCTCAGCCTGTGTGTTTAGTTTGGTAAAAGGTTTATTTGCACAGTAGTTTACTCAGATATAGATCAACATTACATTTCTAATGATCTCATTTTGAGTATATTACAAGCAGAGTACAGCAAAATTACATGCCATGGCCCTCTATACACTGGCAATTCACTGAATCATTCAGGCTCAGAGGGACCTCAAGATGTCTAGGGCTCATTGTCCTGCTCAAAGTAGTGTCATCCAAGATGCCTGGAGTTTTACCCAACTGAGTATTGAAAACATCCAAGGTCAGTAACTCCACAATCTCCCTGGGCAATCTGTTTCTGCGGAGTCCATACACTGATTTTTTCCCTCCTCCTTCATATTTAATCAGAATTTTGCCTGTATGAATTTCTGCCCAGTATCACTCGCCTGCTGAGCATCTCAGTAAAGAGTGTGGCTCCTCTCAGGAGCCTCCATTTCAGCTCTGCGAGGCTGATTTCCCTCAGCTTCAATCCACAGATAGGACTCCTTTATACTGTATAGTCTTGAAAAGGATGTCACCGGCTTCTAGATGCTAGACTTGCTGCAGCTTAACAGTCTCTTTGCTATCACAACTTATATCCTGTATACTATTCCATGCATTCAAATTTTTTTCCTTTTTTTTTTCGTTAAAGGATTGCAAGAAACCAAACTGTAAGAACAAATGAATGTGAAAGGCACAGAAAAGGCAGCACCTCTACATCTTTATTATCTGCTTATCTCAAAACTGTTATATCCCATCACATCAAAGTACACAGATCTACTGCAGCAGCTGAAGCTTCAGGAAACCTGAACTTCCCATTTGATCCACATTTCTGTTAATGAGGTTTTGCCATTTTTAAGAAAAATAATTTAATAGCCTCAAGGAAAAAGGAAGCAAAGGCTCTCTTTTTCTATTCATCCTCCCAACTGTACTATCACTTCTTCTCTAAATCACTTCCTCTTTATTATTTTACTCTTAGTAGACAGTATCACACATACATGAGATATCAGATGTACCAGCTCATTGTTGTTTCTGCTGGGAATACTAGCTATTTTGAAGTATCTCACTTGTGGAGAAGAATGTGTTACTGAAGCTATCATATTATTCCCCCACCCTGTTATAGTACTTGCCAACTCCAATTTCATTTAGTTAGGTTTCACACTAAAAAATGGCAGTTTTACAGTCTGAGAAAAGATCTTACAATCCAATTACTTCTCAATAAAATCATACACTTAATTCTCAGTTTCTTTCTCATACTTACAAATCCACATGGCAAATCTGTGAATCTAAGCCTGAAAAAATAAACTACACATTAAAAACTAAGTGATCAGTCTTCTGGAGTTACTAACATTGGTAGTGTCCAATGTAACACAGACATTTCAGTCTGATTTCCAAAGTAACAAACTCACAGTCAGCACTCCCTACTCATCTTCTGCGATTTGCAAACTTGTCAGAGTTTATCAATATCTTTTGAATAGTTGATCTATTAATTCTGCATCAATAAACCATAGTGGCAATTGTGAATTATACTAGTTGCTAAACTGGATGTCAAGTCTCAGCACATGCTAATCTGACAAGGCAAAATTAAAAGGCTTTTAGCAACCGGTTGTATAGATATGTTTGAGTTCAGTTTTTTTCTCCCTGATAATCCACTAACATTTGTTGGGCACTGATTTTTGCTACAGGTTTTGATGGTAGTAGTAGTAATTGTGTTACTTTATCACATGATTTGCTGCCTATATATCTTGGACAATATATGTTATCCTGCCACATGGCAAACAACTATCTTGCAGGTGCGAGTTAATTTTAACATCACAAAGCATTGCCTCATAACAATGGAAAACCCCACCAAAAGGAAAACGGAGTAACGCACAATTTTTACATCCCCTTACCTTTAACTGGAAGTATTTGGGGTAGATGAGGTAGGAAATCCCAAAATCCACACACACAGTCTGTTGGAATGAGCAAGAAGCAATAGCTTTCCTGCCCAGAGAAAAGCCAAAAATATTTGGTGTATTCGTTTAATGAAAGGAGATGAGGAATCAGCCCTCAGGGAATACATTTTAATTAAGCTCTGTATGATTTTTCCATATTATCAGCAGAACAGGAATAATTAATACAAGAATGAATGGATGAGTGATTTAGGGACAAGGAGGTATGTTAAGAGTATCACCTAAACAGTAAATCTAGAAAACACTTTACCTAACTTCAAAAAAAGAAGAAATACTTACTGTTTCAAGGCAAACTACCTAAAACTACTTTGTATGAAGATCCTAAAATGTACCAAATAGATAGCAATCAAATGCTAAACTCCACATCAAAACACATTTTTTGAGAGAAGGAGAGAGATGGCAGCAATGTATTAGATACTGACTTCTCATTACTATGATGGCATGCATAAAATCCCACCCATAGCCTCATTCTAGCACTACTGAACTTGGGATCAGCTCCATTACATACTCCACCTGAAGCTGAAACAAATTTAACTGCCCTACCAAGACACAGAAAGATGTAGAAAACAGATAAAGCAAAGTAGGAAGAAGTGACTCTTTCTACTGCCACTGAGTGTTCTGAGCTGCCTGGGCCTTGCACTGAGTACATACACACTGAGTATGTATTTGAACCACACATCTAGCTTTCATAATTTATTTTTTCATAATTTAGTTTTGACTTCTAAGTAAGAGGTTCAAGCATATTGAGCCTTTTCACAGCTTGTCACCTAAATGCTGACTCCTTCTTTGAGACTAGAACACACTTATGTGATTCTCAATTTCTGTAACAACATGAAGATATTATTTCTCAAAATACTCTTTTGTTCCCTTCTAGAATCTATTCATACGTGGTAGCTGAAGCTCTCATATAAGTGATATCTATCTACATTGAGATGTAACAGCAATACACCTTCTCCTCTCTTTCTCCTTTTCTTTAATGGCAGAGGAAGCATCATGAGCACTGAGTTTAACATGTAATTTTTTACTTTCTCCCAAAATTCTTCTCAAAGACTCACTGTGCTCCATACATTAGAAGCATATAAGCTCATATCTTGACAAATGCCAACACAATTTCACTGAATCATGTGAAATTAGGCCTCTAATGTTAGGAAGCTGTAAAAATTGTATCTTTTGATTATGAATGCTTTCTGGTGATCATTTTGCATGGCATACATTATCAGTTCTGGAAATAGACTAGTTTCAAATCTAATTTTTAATAGAAGCCACTAATATAAATTAACATCAGTGGAAAAGCAGTAATTAAAATAAGCTTTAGTATACTAGTTAGGAATAAACCACAAATAACCTATGTCTCAAACACATTTGGAGAGCCAAACTCAACTACCAAAGCCAAATAAAACAGAAAACCAAAAGCAAATACAGTATAAAATACTGGGAAGCGATACATAACAAGTTTTGAATCATAATACTTACATAAGCAGACAAGATATTCATAGTATTTCAACAAAACTGTCTTAGTTGGGTGCATCAGATTAAACAAATTGCCTTTTTCAGAAATTTTATATGCTTTCCCCTAACTGAATCTGAATGTAAAACATTTATATTCATTAGGAAATGTAAATAAACCCCTATTTTTTGAAAATGGCATTAAATTACAGTTTCAACAATTGGAAAAGCTTCACCAAGTAATGACTGCATCAGAAGAGCCCGCATAAAAAATGTATTAAAAATATGAATTTTTAAAAAAGGTGCTATGTGTTCTGCAGCATATAGCAATGGATTCAGTTTTTCTACGTGGATTTTCAACACCTTCCTCTCAAAAAATTCTAGTTTATAAAGATGGACCAAAAAGCACATTTTAAAGTATTTCATTCATAGTTTTGGCTTGGTTAATTTTGTTTCAGTTCTTACTTTGTGTTGTTATATACACCAAATTCTGTCTGTTTTTATAAATAGCACTAAAATTCAGAGTGCAAAACCTAAGAAATATATACAAAAAATATATTTTATTTGGGTTTCTTTAGAACTTATATGTGCGATTATATATATATATATATCTATAAAAGTAGATTTCTATGGCCAACCATGAAAACACTACTAAATTTATACTTGACTGAATGTTCTTTCTGGCAGTAAGTATCTTATTGTGAGCAAATTACCTGTATATAAAATAAAGGACAATTTATTCATAGAAGTTGATACTTTCACAATTCAGAAAAACATTACACTAATCATCCACATATTAAAAAGGAAAATATACTTAAGCTCTGCTGTGTTTGGATATAATTTCTTGCCTTCACACCCTTGCCTCACAAAATTAATTAAATTCACAAATGTGTCTCTGAATAAGCCCTCTCCCTATCTATTACTCAGATTAACAATTTCCCCTCAGTACCTAAAAAGAGTCCCAAAGCCACGGAATTCAAGGAAGCAGTTCAAACTGATACCCAAAATCCAGTAATCACAGTAACTCTCACTCTGCTGTCACCTCCCTGAATTGTCTGGATAGCTCTAGATCAATCCTGTTCTCCCAGCACAAAAGCAGTGATTTCAAATGTCTTTAACTGAATAGTAACGAACTCCCAACTAGAGCTCAAAGGGTTCCTGCTCTCCTCTGAATCTCCAAGGGAAAAAATCCTGTAACTTCTTCCTAAATTACAAGTTTGACTGTTGTAACTGGCTTTTTTTCCCAGTTTCTTTCCCTGCATGCTCCAAGAAGAGGATGTGATTGCTCAGGAGCTGGCAGCAGTTTAGCACATAGACGACTCAATCAAGAGGGCCAGACTTCTCCAATAAGCTTGTGAGCTCCAACATTCGTATTTCGAGCTTCAGGGCAAGCTAAAGAATATATGTGGAATATATGAGGATGCAAGTGCCGATTACTAATACTGGAGAATCAGCACCCTGACTAGAACAGATCCAGGCACAAAAGTAATTACATCAATTTGTGGATTTCCTTACATATATTGCCACAGAATGATTTCTCCAGTATGTCTAAACTAATGTGAGTGTCCTTAAAAAGTACAAAGCAGTTTGGACATCAATTTATTCAGCATCCTAGGGATATCCCATTTCTAAGGATGACACAAAATCAGGGGAAGTACAGTAATTTCACAATTATAAGCCGCACATCTGGGTAGTCAGGTAGACCACGGGATTTGTCCATTTATAAGCCGCACCTGAATATAAGCCGCATTTTTTTTTTTTAAGCAAGGATCCATGTGCAACAACAGAATCACGCCAGCAAGGGGTTTGGTGTCAAGTGCTCAAGTTGCAACAGTTTTCATAGACCAGCGAAGCCTTTAAAGGCAGCCCCAGGCGCCCTCCCCGGCCAGCTCTCACTTCCGGGTTGGCATTTCGCTGGGATTTGTCCATAGATAAGCTGCACCTGAATATAAGCCGCACTACTGGGGTAGGCTGGATTCTTCAATGAAAAAGGTGTGGCTTATAATCATGAAATTACTGTACATAAAGATATTTTATTGATATAAAAATATGAGAGGTTAGCAAATATGGCACCCATCTACAAGAGCAGCCAGAGGCATCAGATGAACTACAGGTCTGTTAGCCTTGGTGCTGGGGAAGGTCATGGAGCAGATCATCTTGAGTACCACCACACAGCACATCATAAAGGAAAACCTCATGTCCATGGAGATCAGGCTCACCCAGTATGAGTTTATGAAAGGCAGTATCTGCTTGACCAACACGATGTCCTTCTACAACAAGGTGACCTACTTACTGACAACAGAAATGCTGTGGGTGGTGTTCCCCTGGACTTCGGTAATTGACATCATTTCCCCAGTATTCTCCTGAAGAAACTTGCTGCTCACAGTTTGGATAAGTGCACTTGTTCACTGAATGAAAAACTGGCTCAAGGACCAGGCCAGAGAAGGGTGGGGAAACAGAATTACATCCAGCTTGTGGGTGGTCACCAGAGGTGTTCCCCAGGCCTCAGTACTGGGGCCAGCCCTGTTTAATATCTTCAGCAATAATCTGGATGAAGGGTTCAAGGGCACCCCCTCGTCAGTTTGCAGATGACAGCAAATTGGGCAGGAGTGCTGATCTGTCAAAGGAAGGTTCTGCAGAGGCTGGATTGATAGGCCAAGGCCAAAGGTACATACAGGGCTCAAAGAGGCAAAGGGGTGGGTGCTGCCCTTGGGTCACAACAACCCCACTCAGTGCTACAAGCTGGGGCAGCATGGCTGGAAAGCTGCCAGTGAAAAGGGCCTGGGAGTGCTGGTTGATAGATGACTGAACATCAAACAGCTGTCTTCCCAAGAATGACAACGGCATCCTGGCTTGGATCAAGAACAGCATCGTCAGCAACATCAAGGCAGTGACTGTCTCTCCTTGCTCAGCACTGGTGAGGCCAGCCTCAAATTCTGAGTTCAGTTTTAACTCCTCACTAAAAGAAAGACATTGAGGTACTGGAACATATCCAGAAAAGTGAAACTGATGAAGGGTCTGGGGCACAAATCTAATGAGGGGCAGCTGAGGGAGCTGGCGTTGTTTAGCCAGGAGAAAAGGAGGCTCAGGGGTGACCTTATCACTTCTACAACTTCCTGAAAGGTGGGGATCAGGTTCTTCCATGTAGCAAGTGATAGGACAAGGGTCTAAGTCATGCCAGGTGAGGTTTAGACTGGGTATTAGGAAAAATTTCTTCATTAAAGGTTTGTCAAGCACTGGAACAGGATGGCCAGGGAAATGGCTGAGATGTGTAGATGTGGTGCAAGGTTTAGCAGTGAACATACACTTCCTCCAGTCTTGTTTAGGTACAGGTTTAAAATAAACTTTGGTTTCTTTTCTAAACTATAAATTAATGAAATTTTAGGCTTCTGCACATCAATATATTCAGTACACATCTATTCCTTGATAATTAATCATTCTTTTGAAGCTTTTTTATTAGCTCATGTAACTTATTTCCACTTGAGAGAAGCTAGTATCTCTAGCTATAATTGGTTTTCTCCCTCTTATTGTCCCTATAGCAATATGAAGCAAAATCAACCACCCTTCCAATCCATTTTATGCTTATCTAACCAGTAGTTGCAACAAGTGTTGTAATATGTGACTAATTCATCTAATAATTTATTCTAACATTACAAACACACTCTTAACCAAACAACAGAGCTTACTGAAATTTACTGTCAGGCTAAAAATTCTTTTTAAACATCAAATACTCCTAGTACTAAGCATAGTAAAATACAAGAGCAGGATTCTATCAGGACTTTAAAACACCAAATCTCTCTTCTTTGAACAGCAAGTTAAAGCTTTGCCTATTCTCAGATCAACTAAAATATTCTCACAGACGTTTCTGTCTCTTAGCAAAGGGACAAGATGAAGTGAAATCAATGAACTCCATGAATGACATTAAACAGACCTGCACATTTCTCTTGCTCAGTGACTTTATATATTTGCAGGAAAAAACCCCAAACCTGAATATGGTATTTGCTGAACTTTTACCTCAAAAAGATATTTAAACCCACACCTGATACAGCCTGAGTGCTGTTCTAGAGGACATCTGTTACACACGCAGGCACCAGTGCCACTGAAAACTTTGCAGTATATAGCACAGCCAGTCTCTGCATGCAAAGGAGGCCTCCTGTCTCCCAGGAGTGTCATTTTCTGTATGTGCCCTACACAGCAAATGCCCTCTGGTAGTTCTGCCGATTTCCCAACAGCTTCCAAAAACAGAAGACTCAGTGAAAGGGAACATTAGGAGCAATTCAAACATCTTCCTCCCACACAATCATTCTACTTAAATCACAACAGAACAAGCTATGGGCCAGAAAACTGTTCTGAAGATGTAGTACAACTCACATCATCTTTTCCAGGGCTTTGCAATCTCTTTTCTGAAAAATTATGTATCCTAGTCACATAATGGAGGAGGTTTTGTTCATCTGGGAAAGGCAACAAAAAGGAACAACCTGTTGCTAGTATTCATGTAATTTATCACGTCTAGACTCAGTTTCCTGCATGTTGTCAAAGACCTTTAGGAACCAAGGAAATCAGGAATGCCTGTTAAACCAGAGGAAATGTACTGAAAACACTGCAGCTTGCACACCCTTTAATTAGGGACTCAGAGGCTCATTAGAAAACATATTTAAGGAGCAGACTACCAGATATAGAGCTACAGTCTTATCCTTCAGGCAAATGCAATCTCCACAATATTCTATTTATCTCTTCTTTGTAAATATATCACCAGACAACCTTTCAAGAGTGTTAAAATGATTAAATAATTAACATTTGAAAGCTCTTGAATAAAAAAGAAATTCTAAAGATTAGAAGAAGAGTTATTAAAGCAAAGAGAACACATCAGGTAGCTCCCCAAGTAGTAACTGAAAAGTTTATTACTAATTGAAGTGCATTTCTATCTTTAAAGATTCTAGTTTATTACTGTATAGAAGGAATTACACTAATAAACATGAGGCAAACAATCACTGAACTTTCATTTAAGATTTATACATTATTGAAAAAAAAGCATTATTTTTGTGAAACTAGCTCCAAAGAAAAGAAGAGATAGTTTTACAAGTCCTGGTGCTCACTACACTTAAGTTCAGCTCAGATATGAGATAATTTGCATTGAAATCAGAGAGGCTCTTCAGAATCATACAGACTGGCATATGCATCAATTGCAGGAAATTGGTTTCAGTTATCACCACCTTTCACTTCAACCACAGTTGTGTGAGTGAATCTCCTGGGTACCCTTTCCCCTGGTGCTACAGAGTTTAACTACTGCATAGCATCTGTTAACATATGGTAACACTTTCAGTACTGTGAACACACAAAGATTGGGCAAAACCAAGAAACTGCTGCTTGAGCATTGTGACTAAGTATCATGGAACTGTAGAATCATTTAGGCTGGAAAAGACTGTTAAGATCATCAAGTTCAATCATAGCCCTAGCACTGACAAGTGCACCACTAAACCACGTCCTTAAGTGCCACATCTACACATCTTTTAAATCCCTCCAGGGTTGGTGATGCAGCCATTTCCTCAGGCACCCTGTTAAAATGCTTGAAAAACTTTTCCATTAAGAAACTTTTCCAAATATTTACAGTAATTTCAAAATTATAAGCCACACCTTTTTCCTTGGAGAATCCAGCCTGCCCCAGTAGTGAGGCTAATCATCAGGTGCGCCTTATTTATGGACAAATCCCAGCGAAATGCCAACCCAGAAGTGAGAGCCGGCCAGGGAGGGCCCCTGGGGCTGCCTTTAAAGGCTTTGCTGGTCTATGAAAACTGTTTGCAACTTGAGCACCTGACACCAACTCCTGCTGGCTCGATTCTGTTACTAATTTGTTACTTTGTCACACATGGATCCTTGCTTTTAAAAAAAAAAAGATGCGGCTTATATTCAGGTGCAGCTTATATATGGACAAATCCCTGGTCTAACCGGATGTGCGGCTTATAATCAGGTGCGGCTTATAGTTGTGAAATTACTGTAACCTAAATCTCCCCTAGCATGACTTGTGGCCTTGTCCTTTCACTTGTTACATGTGAGAGGACAGAAAACTCTGCCTGGCCTTCTTTCAGAAAGTTGGACAGTGCAATAAGGTTTCCTCTGAGCCTTCTTTTCTCCAGGCTAAACGAACCTTGTTCCCTAAGCTGCTCCTCACAGGACGTGCTCTCTATACCATTATTGTATAAAGCAACACAATGTCTTTCTCATCTTCCTTACTTCTAAAAACTTTAAGAACATATATCTAAATCCAAGTGTGCTATAAAAATCCTTATACTTTTACCCTGCATACATTTATGCACAGCAGCACACTTAGACAATTATATTCTTACAATTAGTCAAATAATTGATTATTTAAAACCAAACAAGTCATGCTTTGGTGACTGTATAATCAATATTCACAGCAATTTCAGTGAAAATAAACTGTTTAGTCCTCTCCAATGTCCATCAGTGAGATACTGAGGAAATAACATAATTTCAAAGTCTCAGTGGACTTCAGCCAAACGTGAGAGACAGCTTAAGCCCAAACATCATATAACTCCAAAAGGGCTGCAGAATTTCTCAAAGAACTATGTCAGCTACCGGTTAGAAAACACAATTTAGAAAACACAACACTTGGCATTATGATGTGTAAAAAAATAATCCCTTGATATAATTTTGTCACAGACATTAATTGCATGACACATGTGAATTAACAGTTACAGTTCTCAGCTTTTTGAAGTCAAGAAGATCCTTTCCACTATGATGCTGTCACTAATCTATTTCAGCCACCTGCTTAACTGAACACACTTAGAAAGTCACCAGCATGGCAACAGCCCTCCTATGCATCTTATCTTACATATAAAAAGTGATAACTGGAATCAGAACATAGCCCCATAACAATTTTTTCCTTCTTTGCATATTAATTACTTTTGAAATGCATAACAATGCAACTGTTTCTTTTATTCAGAATATAAAAGAATTCTAGCTAAAACCTTCATTAACTCACTTAAGAGATGGGTTTTTGAAGAAAATATGCAAAAAGTCGGTTTCATGCTTTTAATATCTACATTAATCAACTAAACTCTGAAAAAGGTTCTCTTGAACATACCTAAAGATGGATATTTGAGTTCTGCATTTTAAATGAAGTGTATACATTAAATTATCTGCTATAAATAGCAGAACTGTTTTCCCAGAATCCTGACTTAAAAGCATGAAGTTTTGTAATTTTTTAACAAAGGGCTGAATAAACACTGAATACTGAACTCTGAAGAAAACAAATCAAAGAGCTTTATGCAACAATGCCCTGCAATTCAGTGATGGCAGAAAGCCGTGATTTGAAATTGGTTATACTGCACATGAGTTGTGTAAAAAGCATCAAAGTAGTTAATGGATTAATGTGGTACATAATTAAAAAAAAATAAATTTAATCTCAGTATCAAATAGTTACTGACCTGGAAAATATAGCAATGAAAAATACTTATATTTGCTGATAGAAACTGAACTTCTTTATGTTACCTTCAAAGGAAAACTAAAACATCCTTCCCATATAACACAGTCATTTCCTCAAAATGAACACTTCTGGAGAATGTAGCCTAACCATTATACCAAATACAACACACATACTGTCAGCAAATTGCAAGTACCAAGATGTGCATATTGAACTTTCTCTCAGTGGTTGTTACTGCAACATGGTGATATTATAAGCAGTACAAGCATGGCTACTTCTCAAATACGTCAGGATTTTGCCTCAGAATCTCATATTCATTTATATAATATCCTACTCAAACTGGAGTCCTGTTCGTGAGCTTCCTTAATTTTAAGCTGATTTTGTGTAAACTTAGCCTGTTTTGATAAACTGAAGGACAGAAAAATATTCCAGGTTTTGCATGGTACAAAACTAGAATGAATTCTTGCAAAGAAGTACTTACTAAAAAAAACCAAAACGCTAGTTTGTACATTGATCATTTTCTACACAAATGTCAAGAAAATTCCTTTCTAACATCTATTTGCTTCCAGATACCTTCAGTTCAAGTTTCTGGAAGAACATACCTGTGCATCTATTGGATACATTTTGCTCACTATCTGCACAAAAATTAACAAAAAATCTATCCCGTATGGGATAAATAATGATGATGCAGGCCTTTCTCTTCTTTCTTGTAAAACAAATACATGTACCAAACTTAAAACTACTGAAAAAAATATTTATTGATTCACAATTACTTAAGATGATTTTTTTTTTACACTATGAGCATTGTCAAGCAGCAGAACAGGTTGCCCAGAGATGTTGTAGAATCTCCATCTTTGGAGAGAGTCAAAATCCACTCAGAAGAACCTGCTATGGTTGATTTTTTAGTAAAAAGGTTGGGCTAGATACCTCCAGCAGTCCCCTCCAGCCTCAACTATTCTTTCTTTGAAGACTATAGTAAGAATGCAACACAAATACGAAAAGCAAAGAGAGCAGCATATGTTTTCCTGATTTTTAGATTAAGGTCCAACCTGAAAAAAAAAATTATGCCAGAATTCATAAACTCAAAATAGCTGAGTTATTCTGAGATTGTGAATTTCCATGCTTTGATCCTACATAAAGTTCCATAGAGCAGAGACTGTGAACAAATATTGAAATCCAAGCCTTTTAAGCATCATACACAGAAACTTAGCACTGAAAAATAGCAGATAAGAAAATATTAAGTTCAACTAGAACTATTATTATTGAACACAATTAGTAACTCTAGGAAAGGGAGGCAGCAGCGAGCATCAAGTCTTCCAGAGTGCAATTTAAGATTTAAGATACAATACAGTCTAGTGGAAAATTACAATCAAATCCTCTGAAGAGATTACAAATTCACATTACATAAGCGTTAGTAAGTAAGTAAAAAAAATAAATATATATACTGAAGTTAAAACTGTAATACAGCTAAGAAAAAGAACCAGATGAAAGACAGTGAAGCTGATTCTGTTCCTTGTACAGAAATACATTCTGCAAGTAGAACCTGGAATGGATTTATGTAGGAAACGAAATTAATTACTTTAAGCACCTGAAGCATTTGATTTCATGGAATAGGGATGCAGCTAGGAATTTATTCACACACATTTATGGTCTTCATTACACTTCTCCTGAAGGTTAAACTCTAATAACCTTCACACAGCTACTGAACACTTTAGCTTCAAACATAGGGAGCAGTTTCTGACTAATCTCTGTTTGATTTTTTATGATAAAAAAATTCAGAAAATACACATAATTTTTTGCAGTTACCCAGTAGTTCCATTGCATCATCTTCATTGTCAATGTCTTCTTCTGTTACAGATGGAGCTGTGCTTTGAGCAGAATCAAAGGAGTCCTGAGAAAGCATGGCAGCCAGCAGTTTCTTATGTTGCTGCTGTTGATGTTTTAATCCTTTGGTCTTTGGCTCCATTTTTAAGCTGTGAGGGAGGAAAGCAGAACTTTCTCTTACTGGTGCTCTTTTCAAAATACATCACTCATTCCCTGATCATGGGATGTCCTAAGACATTTTGAGTTTCTGCTTAAAGTTTTGATTGAATTTGGGTTATGGGCACTAATCAAGTCTAAATAAGCTACATGTACAGAACAACAGGATGTCAATAAGTAATCGGTATTGCTAAGGCAGTGATGCACAGCAAGAAGTTAACAACAAAGAACTGCTCCCTTGAGTGGTTTTGATACAATTACCCCAAAGGATTAAGAGCTTTATAACAATTTTCCTGATTTCTTGAATTGTGTCTCTGACTAAAATAACAGAGTACTGGAATTGCAGAGATGTTAGAAGAATCTAAGGCAGGCCTTCCTACAGTTTGCCATTTCTGATTCATACTGTATCAACATAAAATAGACAGAGGTTTGGTGCCCCACATGAGGGGCACCTCCCGAGCATACCACCAAAACTTCAGACTGTCCTTACAGTCTGTTGCAGGAAGGCAGAACTGTTGCAAATGTATGATTTTTAGTATAATCAACAACTATTCACTTCTCCAGCAAAGACAAACACTAATAAGACAAAGCGCACTTTGGAGATGGAGAATGGGCTTTGAGTTTAGGATATGAGGTTATGGATGAGGCCTCTGCAAACTCTAGTTCATTTCATGCTCTAAAAGTCAAGAGTATCATAATAAAAACCATTCAAATTCCCCATTATATTCACACATTATCCCTGGAGGAAGATTCCCAAGAGCCTTGCATCTTCTCAGAATTCCTCCAAGACATTTTTCATTTAGAAAATTACTAACAGTGACTTGGAAATGAGTTTACTCCTGTTTTAATGGAGTTCAAATTCCTGAAAGACGAGCTCGGTACCAGCAGGATTGCCCTAAGGACTTTTCTATGGTCCCTTATCACTTATTAGTACCTTGTCTTTGTTCCTTACAGCAGCAACAGAGAGCAGTGCAAAACCAATGATAAACACAATCTTTCCTCTGTAGCAATCCAGAACATTAAGGATAAAAAGGTGACCATCATTTGATGAGACATCATTAATACAGCTACCTCAGATTGGCTGAATGTCTTTCCCAGTCAAAGCAGTAGTGAGACCTGTCCCTTCAGCTCCTCTTTCTTTTCCTTTTTTTGAGTTACTGGGTCAGGCTTTCAAATATATGACATGTCTGCTTCTGTTGCTCATTGTCACAGCAATGCATGCTTTTCAGGAGGAAATGGTGGTTCTGTCACACCACACAGATGGCACTTACTCTACTAATAATTTGTCAATGCCTAATCCTTTGCATATTTACATAGTGTTTCATATATGTACCATTTCTTTACGTTTAGTGACAGGTAAAGTAAAACACAAGACCTGAAAATAATGGAACAATTACAGTTTTGACTTTCCCATTCTTATATTTTAATTGAGTATTATAATTAGTTCAAAGAGTTTGCTGGCTTATCCCATAAATCCTGATAAATAATTATCAATAACCGATCACTTTTTATTAAAAGTGTTGCTAAATAAAATTTAACAAGGTAAAACTGGAAACACTGACTGTGGAATTTTCAAATTGCCCCCTCTTTCATTTGCCAAAATGAAACTTAGGTTGACAAAATGTAACTTAACTTTAAGGCTACATTAACTATGAAACAGATTACTGAAACACAGATGGCATAGCCAAACTTTTAATATAACTGATAATGTCACTCTTTTGAGGGCAAAACATATTCTTCCCACTATTTTTGGATGTACTAGATATTTGCTACCCTAAAACTAAGTTATTATTACCTAGTACTTTTCTCATGCAGTTGGTATGTGATATATTCCAAAATTCTGCTAATAGCACTTTAATTCACAGTAACACTAAATCAGACCTTGAAGCAACTGTCAGTTATTAGTGAACAATTATTAAATATTCAGATTAACCTTGATGAACATGGGTAGTTTAACCTTCATGTATAACTGGCACCAATTTTAGTATCACCACTATCTTGAAGTTCTGCAACTCTATGATACCTTTGCGAGACTGCAATCATGATTTTTATAAATGCCACACAAGAGCTGACGAAATGCTAATGAAGCAAAGAATTATCCTAGACATAAAATCAGTTATCCAAATGTAAATCCATATTCTGCATGTAATTTAGAAGTTACTCATTTCCACTGAAAATCAGTACTCTCACTTATTGCAATACATATTTTTCTAATAGGTCTTCAGTGCTTACTGCACCTAGAAACAGAGGAATCAATATCCTTGAGTCTTTCCTGGCATCAAGTTCCCTATATTCGCCTTATTCACACACCAGGCAACCTGATTTTGTCATGATACTCAACAAGATTCCTCAAATACTATTCCCAAAGCCATTAATCACATTTTTAATTACAGCATTAGCTGTGAGGTTTCTCACAGCTTGAACCACCCTTACAAATTAAAAAATGTGCTGCTTTGAATCATCTCTGGTCCTCAGAACTAGACCTCTTTCTCCCTTCTGGAAATTAGACAGAAATGCTTATTTCTTCTTCTTTCTATTGACATAAAGGATACAGTATCCTCAATTTGCTCTGAAATGTGGAACAGATCTTTATTTAATGGACTGCTGAATAAGGAAAAAGAAACCCAGGCCTGCACAATCAAGCTGCAGTGCCAGTTGCTGACTCCATTATTTTCCCAGGAACTGCACTGGAGAGACCCAGAGTCTGAGTTGTGTTGATTCCCTTCCAAGGTCTGGCTGAGGGATCATTACTACATGCTGCTACTTATTTGAAATTGTAGTACCCACAGCTACCCCCACAATAATCTAATTAAATGAAGTACTCATGGATAACAAATATTCCCTAGATGTGAGGAAAGTTAATGAATGCAGTCTGTAAGAGCACAGCTAGTGACACATTCGTTTTGATGTGACAGGGAGGTGAATTTCAGCATAGAAGGCACATGGAAGAATGGGAAGGGAAGGAATACCTCAGATCTTTTCAAAGGGAAAGTAGAGAGTTTCTGCTTTCTAAAAAAAGGAAGAAAAAGGTATCTGCTGAAGTCAAAGGACTACTTATAACCCAGGAGATATGCTACAAGGCTAAGGGAGAAACACGGGTGTTTACACCAATTAACACAGGCAGTGCAGAAGGTTTATCCCTTTTAAAGCAAGGCTGTGAGTATTTAACCTTCCATGATAAACATATCTTTAAATCATGGAAAATTAACTCCTTGTATTATATATAATCTCTTCATCTTGCTGAAGCGCAAACTCTTTCAGTCAAGCTCAATAAATCTTCAGAAATTACTGTAGAGAACAAAATTTCTCTTGGAGAAAAACTTCCTATTAACACCAAAAACCTAAGATGTGAAATGAAAATCAATTTAGGAAGACCTGTTAAAAATAACATAGATACTGTTTCCATCACAACATTATTACAAAATCGACCCCAACCATGTCAAAATACACCTAGCTTTTCACATGGGAATAAATCCATAGGATTGCAAATGGGTATTAAGTTAATCACACAGAAAAGCAAGAGAAGAAAAAAGTCACATGTTAATGACTTCTATTTATTCTGCATGTGCCCATACTATGGCACGGGAATTCAAAAGCCCTGCGCTCTGCTCTCAGAAACAGAATTTTCGTAACAAAGACAGCTCTGTTTCACAAAATATAAAGTTTTCTAGGCCAGATCAAAAACCCACCTTCCTCCAGGACTGCTGCTATCCTCGCTGTCCCACTGCTCATTTTTATTTCTTGGTATTGGTGGCTGCAGCATCTCAGCAGCCAGAGGGTCTGCATCATTCTCTTCACGGCCAATCCATTCTCCAATCACACGAGGTCTGAGAAGGGGGGTGTTAAAACCTGCTGTGTCCTGAGGAGAAATAAAAAGGTTTTAAAAAAAGAAACAATGCATTGTTTGTTCTCAACCATAGATGTAAACAGAGAAAGAAAAGGAAAAGAAATGAAAAGTACAAAACCAACACATTGCATAATCATTTCACAGGGCTACAAACTACCCAGAAACAATGATGGACTAATGAAAAGTTCCCCATTAACAAAATTCCAAGAAATAACTGTGTACCCTGATGCCTCAGTTTTTTTTTAAATTGCAACTGTATAAAAATCACCTTTCTTAAAATAAATGCACAACTCTTAAAACCTTCAGTGTATCTCTTCTGCTAAGCAACACGATGAGCATTTGTATAAAAAAATCCCAGCCAAAAGACTGTTATAGATTAATAGCATTACTCGTATTTTCTTTATGAATTAATGCAAAACTAATAAATACATCTGCATTTTGCATTTTAAAAATAACAAAATGTATCTTTCTATACTGAAATAGTATTAACATTTGAATAAAATGCATTTCTGAAATATTTTTAAAACACTTACTGTAAGACAATAAACTGGACAGGATTACAAGAAGCAATCAAAATGTAACTGACATATTCAAAACAACAGCAATAACTTGCACCATCATATTAGGAATTTAGATTAAAGAAACAAGTTGGTCTTAAATTGTATGAAAAAGCATTCTGATGTAGTGATTATCTGTGTTCAATTTTGCTAGAATACTTGTAGATAAAGGGTCATGTAAAACAGCATAGTCAAACTAAAAACACACCCGCATACCAAAAAAACTGAAATTATGGGATACAAATAATTATTTTTCTTTACTTAAATTGTGTATAGGCTACTAAAGACATTCAAACACAATATGCCTAAATAGGAGAGATATACTCCTATCACTTAACAAGTGAAAATTACAGGAAAGCAAATTCTTGCTGTTACCTAACGTAATGCCTCAATAAATATTCCTGCCATAAAACAATGCTTTCCAAACAAAAAGTATCTGGGAAAAATACAGCACACAGACTACATAGCCTAGAAACCATATTTTCTCTCCTTCCTAAAAACAAACTACTTTTGAAATCTCCTCCTAATTGAAACAGATATAGTAAAAGCAGTTTGAAATAGAGGTCTCTATTGAAATGTAAGTAACAAACAAACAACACAAAAAATGGCTGCAAAGTGCTTTTAATACCAATATATTTACCCTCCTCTGGCTAGATGCTGCAATTTTGCTGAGCACAAGAACCTCTATTTTGAGAAACAAATGCAACCCAGGCCCCAGATCTGAGTCACTCACCTTGTTCTTCTGTTTTGCTTTTTGCAACGTGCCTGTGAGTGCTTCAGGACACTCTACTCCCCATACCTCTGTCCAGACTTGTCCATTACTTGACTAATTCACTTTTACACATTGTTTGTTTGCTGCAGTGACCACTGAAAATTGAATCCATGGCTTCAGATGTTTTAGGATACCTAACCACTGGTGGTTAAGTGTAACTTGTCACAGGTGTGACAATTCTTGAGAGCTTAGAAAAAAGATTATTTTCGCTTTCCATAATGCCTTAATTGCACAAGGTGCTTACATTAGTTTAAATACTAACCACCTGGCCCCTTTGGAGGTTTATTCCTGTTATTCTAGCTATTTTCCCCCTTCTCTTTCTCCCTAGGATAATATCTAACAATTATTAAAAATTGTTCCTGGAACTAGTTAGAATAACTTGCACTGTCAAGCTTGCTAAAAGCATTCAGTCCCTTAAATGAAAGGGCAAAGCACCTAAAAAATTGCCCGTTTTTCCTGACACTACACACTGCAAAATCAACATATGAATCAGTAAAACATGAATTCTGTGACTGTCCTTGCTAGGCTAATTTCTTTTGTAGGCATTATAGGAATAAAGTAGCACTTTCATACTCTGCTTAACAGAAATGTAATTCCCATTACATAGCCATGCTTTGCTTCACTTTATCACCTCGCCTTCCTTTTTGAATTGTGTTAGATTAGTACACCATGTTTCAGTGACCTAATTTATTGTCCTCCTTTCAACTCTATAAGCAGCCTCAATGAAAACACTAAATGGACTATCAGAGACAGCTCTGTTCAGAACAGCTGATGTTTGTTTGGCAGTCTTTCAAAGGCTGCAAAATATTGACATGCAGTATTCTGTTCTCAAACAAGATTCTATAGTTTTGGTTGGTTTTTTTTTTTCATATAAACTTTAGAATCTTAATTGATTTCCAATTTATATTCACCATAAGTAACAGAAGAGATTGACAGTGACATCAGTGTGCACAGAAATATTTTCAGGTAGGTATTTGAATCTGCACTAAAAGGAAGAGAACTATTTCATGGTGCAGTCCACTTATCCACATCAGTGGCTACCAACCTGACACACTCAAGCTTCCTTTTTGTGGAGAAAAGGAAAAGAAGGATAAGACTGACAGCAGTTGGTTTGCCTCTTCACATTGGGCTGAGGTGTTGTTGGATGAAACCTCTACCGAGAGTACAATGTTTGTGTATCCATTCATTTACACATCACTTAAAAAGCTCAGTATTCCTATTTTCTGATATGGACTTTGAGGGAATTTCCATAGTGAAAAATACTTTGGGATAAGAAGAAATTTGTTTATTTTTATGACTCAGGAATAGTTGTTTCATCTTTTTATTAATTGTAATCTGTTTTTATTTTAGAATACTACATGTAAGAAGAAAGTATGCCCTAGACAGGATAGACATCTTAATATTAACACTGAGGGTCAAAATCTACTATTAATTTTTAGATCTTCACTTAAGTCTAACTCTGGATCTCTAATACTTACGTGTCTCCCATTATTAGTATTTGAAGTGACTGAAAGATATCATTGGGAAGTCCATACAAATGTCACAATGTTATGACAGGTTTCACTCTTCAGTGTTTTTCTCTAGAGTTTTTTTTCAGCCTAGAACTCAATGAATATTAAAAAAAAGGCAAACATCCTAGCTCTTTTTTGTTTACATTAAACCCTTCACATTATGCATGGAAGTGTGCAGTTTCCTAAAATCCTTCAATAGTTTCTGTTCAGTGGCAATGAAGGTGAGTCAGTTCAGAAATTTGTGTTATATTAAATCTGCACCTTAGTTTTAAAATGTATGAGTGACAAGGCATCACTTCTTATTTTCTATCCTTACATAGTGTACTTGCAGTGCCAATTTCTGACTTTACATGGCTTCCACGGCATAGTCAGAAGCTGAATCATCAAGAGAGACAGAACACCGAGCTCTGCAAGCCTGAAGTAAACAAAAAAGAAGGTAGTCTCTACAATAAATCTATTTTAATTGCAGTAATTTTAAGATTTGACTTTTTTTTTTTAAAGGTTACAGTGAACTCAGAAATTTTAGACGATCATGTCAAACTGAAAGACTCTATATTAACTGAAAGACTAACCTCGTGTGGTGGTATTTTTCTATCCCTGTCTTGGACAAAATCCCTTGTACTGATAAAAAGCTAATACTAGCAGATATCTGACAAGAATCCATTTAAATGAAACACTTCCACAAAAGTGATTCGGATCAAACTGATTCTCCAAATCTAAAAGCTTGAGTAACTAAGCAACTAACTAATTAACTGGATTACTTGGTGGAGGAGTTACATCAACCAACAATGCTGATTAAGTACTCCCCTGACAAAGGCAACTACAGGTTACTGAAGCCAGAGAGAAAAAAAAAATTAAAGGACAATCAGAAACAAAAAATAAACAAACAAAAGTAAAGAAACATTCACAGGCATAATCTAAACCACAGATAAAACAGCATAATTATGGGCTCTGTCATAGTCTTAGTTCCCCAAAATATTTCTATTCATCAGGAAAATCAAGTGGGGAAGAGTGTACAGAAAAGCTTTATAAGTCTCTCATAACATCTATGTGATTCTGATGTTTTAATGGAATCCAGTGCCAAGTTTGTTCATGCTGATCTAGACCCAAGACATGCAACTAACGAGTTAAATTATTAATCCAAACCACAGATAAACGTGATTTCAAAAATTATTCAGTGCAGTTTAGATAAGGAAGCTCTAGTATCAGTTTGTATTAAAAAATTAAAACTTGACTGCCTTTATATCTGAAAAATAAACATCACCCATGAACACATTCAGGTGAAATAGAAGCAAATTCTCTTTAATGTTAAAACAACTATTATCAGGTTGTAGTTTTGGCCATTCTTAAAATTTTTAACACAGGTTTTACATTGATTAAAAATCCTTAAAGGCTCGAACAAGAAACAGAAATGGAGTTCAGTACAGATCATGAAGATAAAAAATCACTCCTCTTCTCTAAATCTATGCTGAAAGCCTGTTGAGTAGTACTGCATAAATTATGCATACTAAAGAGCTTAATTGTTTGGAGTTTTATTTATTGTAGAAATAGCTTTTGACTTCAAAACCATTCAGTCTATTAATTGAATGTATATAACCTGATTCCAAGTTTTATTTAAAAAAGCCTACCATCCTCCAGTTTTGAATTACAAAAAACAAAGTATATAGTAACAAAATAACCCTGACCCTTCACTCAAGCTGCATCCTATGGAAATTTCCCGATTATGATCTCCATCTCAGTTTTACATCGAGTAACTAAATTTTAAAAAATTAATGATTTTGAACAATAAGGTTTAAAAAAACCAAACCAACCAAAAATTATTTGCTAAAATATATATGTAAAAAGTACGTGATACCAGGCTCTAGCATAAATTTTCTTTTTCCTCCACGAAAAAAAATTATTATAAGGTTTTTCAACAACGAAAAAGAAAACAAATTGAGTTCTCCATAAGTATTGTTAAAGGTCAGGGTTCTAATGGAAGGACTTTCTAATTGTATTTACTATTCACTTCACAGCCCAGTTATGGAAACAGTAGGAAGAATTAGGCCATAGTTTGGAAGTGGCAGCCACAGATGCACTGGACTGCATGGTAACATTTATCACTCTTAATTAACTAGCCTGCCTTGGAGAATGCAGCAAAAGTATTTTACATGTACTTGTGTCAGAGGGATTTGTGTCCTCATTTTACCAGCAGAAACAAAAGTTATTTAAAGAAAAAAAAATTGTTCTATATTAGGCATTATTCCTGTGTCTTATATACCTTTTGAACTCATTTTCCTGACAGCAATGGTTTCACACCAAGAACACAATGCAAGTTGCTTGGCACTAGAAACACAGTGCTGCTCACTGCTGAGAATAGGGAAGAAAAATTGGTTCTGTTTCCGTAAGTATTTAAATAAACCTAGCTTGATCACTCTTTCAATGTAGAATTTAATACATCTAGAATTAAAATTCATGTTAACTGTATAAGGTATGAAAAACGGCCAGAACAGAACATTTTTGCATTCAGCAAGGAGGTAAAGACTGATCATTATGACTTATGCATTCCTGAGTAAATCTGGGCAGTAAAAATTTCTAAATATTCTCACAAATCATATCTGGGAATGCAGAATTCTTCCAAATGCTTCCAAAAGTACACAAAGTAATCCAACAGACTATATTAAGCAAAGATGTTGTCAAGATCAAAAGTATTTCCCATGGTCTCATTAAGAGTCTCTTAAACTCAGTGACTATTTTTTTTCCATACTTGACAGCCCATCCTTGGTCAAGATCTGAATGTATCCACACCTACTGTACTTACCCATATAGACTTCCACACCCAAACTTCCTCTGAACCCAACAGACCACACACATGTATGCCAGGACAGTAGCATGTGTCTTATCAAAATCATCTGTCTCTTTGTACGGTTCATTGGACATCTTTTATCAGTCTTACCTTATCGAGTTCATCAGAAATAGCAATGCCTGAAAACAAAACAGATTAAAAATATATATATATTTAGAAAAATGTTTGCTACACATCTTTTACTATGGTAAGTAAAAGTAAAGTTAAATCTGAAAACTATACATGTAATTCTCCGCATGCTGTTGTATCATACAACGTATTATATTTTCTTCATTTAGTGATATTGCCTGGAAATAATACACTCTTCATTTTCCTCAGCTGCAATATTATCAAAATGACTTCTCAAAACACCATGGAAATGAAAATGGCAGATGTGCCAGAGAAGTGACAACAAATTTAAGCACACTACTTTGCGCTTTCTAAAATTAAATCAGCAATATCAGATTTACCAATGGACACCTTATTATGAAAATCTCACACTGACCAGCATGCATAGCACATTATGCTGCAATTACAGGGCAACACAGACATTTCTCTTCTCTCTTTTTTCACAATACAAAGTGGAAATGATCCTATAAAACCAGGCAGAACTTCAGAGAATAAAGTAAAATTTCTCAATAGAATGCAAAACATTTCCTAAATCCTCTCACCAAGAACTTGCATATTTGCTCATCTTTCATGCAGATGCCTGTCCAAAGCTTTCCTAGGCTTGCTTTCATCATGTCACGTTTCAATTATTTCTACTCTGTAGTGTATTAAATATGCAGAGTTGGTCTCAGAATTTTTAACTTATTACAAACATTAGTGTATCACAAGGGGTGCTTAAGTCATCATATATATAATGCTACCATGCTGAAAATTCTAAAAGTTTGGAAGCAAGTGCCTCCTAGATTCTTATGAGATTTCATAAGAAACATTCCCAGATTAGAACTTCAAAAAGCTTCTCCTGGTGGTGAAAATAAGTACCCATACATAGGAAAAATCAGACTTGAAAATTGTTTTTTAGCTCCTATCACATTATCAAGACACCTCCTTTGATGAAATGCAAGAGATGATATTGCAAAATATTTATCAGCTGAGTAGAATTACTCTTTCAAAAAATCACACTGAAGAGTAGAGCATTATAAGCTAATATGTAAGCATATACATATATGTCTATACTATTTGGTATACCACAACTACTTGAAGTCTATGGGGTTTTTTTACTGTGCTTTTCATCATTAACTCTATTTGGCTAATTCTCAGTTTAGATGAATTCCTCACAGCAATTTCTGCTTTTAAAGGAACAAAGAAATATGACAGGTGTTAAATAAATATTTTACAGTAATTCCATTGTACTAAAATGGATTAAATGTAAAAAGATCTGCTTTGACTAATTCTTCTCTCACTACAATTAACCAGTTTTTAATAACTTCAGACTATTATTTAGCCCAGACACAATACTAATGCCCATATAGTATAATTATCAGGTTGCATCAACCAGACTTCAAGTTGTTATGAATTTCTTCAATCCCAAATGGACACCTTCTAGAGAGAAGGTAACTGCACTCTTGAAGGTAGCAAAAACCTAATTCAAGCTTCTTTTCACCTCATTTTTGAAAACCTGGCTACCATCAACCAGCTCTCCATCACATGGATGCATCTTGCATAAACAAGGTCATTCTAGAACCACATATGCTCACTAAACAGTCAAACTACTTTTTCTCAGCAATTCCCCATAATGTCACTATAGTTAATTTGGTTTTGATACAGGCTTATTTCCCCATATTGAAAATTGGTACCCTTTTCTTCTGCTTTCATATATCCCTGTGAATGGGTCTTCGTAACTTGGGAGTGGACAGAAGGGCAATTTTATCGTGTGTTGACTTACCCCTTAAAAATATAAATTATCAAGTATGGTAAAAGAAAACATAAAAGGTAATCCCATCACTTCCAAAAATCTGTTCCAAAAAAATTGCTAAATGTTTGCACTACCCAATTGCCTATGTTGCCTATCAAAGATCAGTACTAAAAGTACAAATTAGCAAATGGAAAAAACAGTAGGCACTACTATATGTCTCATTCAAAAAGCTCTACTAACCTCTCTGATTAAACTACATATAAGACATAAAATTTTAGAACATCCCTAATCAAAATTAGTTTGCTTTTAGTAAAATGCTTTGTGTAAGTCCTATTCTCCCTAGAAGTTAACTCTAAATTTAGGAAGAGACTGAACTGAGTAATTGAATTGACCAAAATGCTTCAAATTTCTTCTTTACTAAATTTGAAACAGTACCAAGACCCTAAAATGAACTGTATTTTTTAGACAAGCATGTAGAGAATTAGTCACTTCTGAGGACGTTGCCAAAATAAAATTTACAAATTTAGAAATCTTTGATCTTTGCAATCACAGAATTAAACCTGAAAACTCTTCTTAGCTCTAATATGGCATCAACAGAAAAGAACAAGGATTCTGGGGAAGAAATTTTTAAGGAGCTTGTTACAGCCATCTTAGCACAGTGATTCCTCTCAAGGTGGTATTCACCATGTCAGTCACCCAGATCTTTTTGTTTTGCCTTGAGCCTCATTCATATTAACAGTACTCTTTTAGTCACTGGTAACACAACTTCATTAGCAGACTAGAATAAATAACCCCCAAAAACTCTGGATGTAAAAGCTCTCATTTAATTCCAAGACACTACTGCATCACAGTTGGTGTGTGCCCAACTCTTAATGATTTTCTTTGCAACTGCCAAACTCACAGAATGTATTGGCTGACTTTGAGAGGAGGGGGATTTGCACCATGTGCAGTTGACAGAAAATCCCTACAGTGACATCATTTTTTGGGGACAGATGTCAGGTAGAGTAATACATAGTACAGTTTTCACAAAGTACCTCCTCAAATGTTTAAAACTCTTGCATAATTAACAGAACATGAAAAAAAGCCCAACCAAAGAAGCCTTAATCCCAAGTCTGGAGAACAAAACTAGAGAAATCACATTATTGTAAAGGGGTATTTAGGATTTATGTTAATTTCTTAACCCTTAGCAGACTTAAAATTTTTCAGTAGTCAAATAGGCCACTGTCAGTTACTTTATTTTCAAGTAATACACTGACAATTTAAAATAGCAGAATTTCTATAAAGAAGCGATAACAATGGTTGCTATCTCCAGTTCTTGTAATTGCTAGTATCCAGACATCAGCATTTTTCAAAAACAAAGCCCTTTTGTCACGTCTTAGTATAAGTGACAAAAAGTAATTGATTATGCTCTCTGCACTTTCTATTATTGTTTCATTTACCTTTTATATAGTCTAAATAGAAAAGCAGCATTATAAAATCACAGAATACTAGAAGCAAATGGAAAGCCCATTCCTTTAAACTACTAAATGGAAACAACATTGCAGTTTTAAGAAAAATATTCATAGGCATAGCCAAAATGTCCATACTATAAAAACTTAATTGACAATTTAGTCACTTCTTCAGACTGCAACCTTTTCCATCAAAACTTAATCCTAATCACAAAAAAATCTCTTAACACTAGAAAAACTGACACATCTAGTTTATTCAACCTTAAATGTTATGGTTTTGTTAGAAATAAAGTTACTATAAGCAACTATTTCTGACTTCCCCCAGCTAAGAGCATTTAAAGCCTGACTCTACATGATGATAAATGTAGAGAATGGAAGTTTTATAGCTGCATCATCATCGCCCTGCTGCAAGACACCAAGCGACAGATAAGAAGGGAACTGTTAAAACCATTCTCTTGCTTTTTTTGAGAGAGGTCTCCTGATGTCAAAGACAAATCCTCCAGAAATAAAGGAGTATGCTTTACCTTTTCTCTTTATAGAAGTTGTTCTCACCAACAACGTTTGCCATAGTTTAATATCATAATGTGTTTGACAGCTATACAATAGACCAACCACTCTTACCACTCCAACTAAAGAGGTGAGAAGTTTGCTTCTCACCATCAGCTAATGCTCATGTGGACAAGGTTTAACGTGGTAATTATTGAGGTAGCTAGCTGCCAATTTCATGTCTTTAAAAAATCCTCCCTTTTACAAGTAATTACTGAAATTTGATGAGGCATCAGAAGTATCCAGCCCACTCAGTTTTCTGATGAATTACACAGACAAATTCAGGGCACTTGTTTCTACTTTAGGATGTAACAATCCTCTGTGCTGTAAGGGTGCTGAACAATGAAATAATTGGCATGAACATGTTTTCCATAGTCCTTCAGAAATGATCCACAGCCACAACTACTGCCATCTCTGATCAACAACAAATCTGCAGAGGGGCTATTAATGCTAGTACAACCTCTCTCAATTGGAACACTCATTCTGTCACTAGCTTTTGAAGAGTACTGGAAGAACAACCTACTGTCTGATTGCAAGAAAGGTCTGGCATGCTATGATTATGTGAAAAATATCTAACAAACAATCTAGTAACAATGCAATTTATTAATATTTATTATACTTTAATTACTATTATCACATCTACTTTAAGCAGATTGCCTATAAAGTGCATCTCATGCTGTATTAGCCATTTACCTTACACTTTTTTTATATCTGAAATACTAAATCAGTTGTTTGTCTCTTAAAATGCCTCTTAAAATTAGCATGGATTATTAAAACCATTCTTTATATGGCTACCTTAGATTTCTGTTCCCAGTCTTCTATCCCTCTGACAATCTGCAGCAGCACAATGATAAGTATGGAGAAATAAAGATGTAGATCAATACAGCATTACAGAATCTTCTTTGATGCAAAAGCCATCTCTAAAAACATTATTATTACAATTATATTTTAATAAAATCCTTTTGAGTCTAGAATAAGTATCTTCCACAGTACAGGTTTTCTGCCTAGGACATTCTGCTTCATTTCTAGTTTACCAAGAAATAAACCTTCTTTTTAAACAAAACTGAACATCACAACAATTCCATGAGTCTTTAAAGTGCTTTTGCATATGCACTTCTTAGCAGAAGAGTTTTATTTATCCAACACCTAATGTCTCCACTTAGTGATATTATTTCTCTTTGAAAAAAGATTTTTAGACTTTGATGTTCTCAATTTAACAGCATAAAATTTTGGAAACAAAAGGCACCACACCAGTTCAGGTCTTCTTGATAAAGAGCTACTGACATTATTTACATGAACTTGTGCAGGGCATTTGACACTGTCCCATACAACATCCTTGTCTCTAATCTACAGAGACATGGCTTTAATGGATGAATCATTCAGAGGTTTATTGCTGGATGGCCACACTCTAAAGAACCGTGGTCAGCAGCTCAGTGTCGAAGTGTAAACCAGTAGTGAGTGGCATTCCTCAGGGGATGGTATTGGAATGGGTGCTGTTTACTATCTTGATTAGTAATATGGACAGTGGAGTCAAGTGCACCCTCAGCACATTTGCTGATGACACTAAGCTGTGTGGTGCAGTTAATACACTGGAGGGAAAGGATGACATCCACTGGGACCCTGGCAGGCCTGAGGGGTGGGGAGACACTGCCAGCCTCAAGGAAGTTCAACAAAGCCAAATGCAAGGTCCTACACCTGGGTCAGAGCACTCCCAAGCACAAGTATGGGCTGGTCAGAGAATGGAATGAGAGCAGCCCTGGGTAGAAGGACTTCTGAGTGTCAGTAAACAAGAAGATTGACATTACTCTGCAATGTGCACCTGCAGCCCAGAACACCAATCAACCACACCCTGGGCTGCATCAGTAACAGTGTGACCAGCAGGTTGAGGGAGGTGATTCTTTGCCTCTACTCCTCCACCAGGAGTGTGTGCTCAGCTCTGAAGCCCCCCAAAAAAGATGGGCATGGACCTGCTGGAGCAAGTCCAGAGGAGAGTCAGGAAACTGCTTAGAGGGTCTGGAACACCTCCCCTATGAAGACAGCCTGAGAGCACTGGGCTTGTTCAGCCTGGACACGACAAGGATCTGGGGAGACCTTACAGTCTTAGAGGTCCTGAAAAGGGACTACAAAAGGCTTTAACAGCTTCAAACTAAAAGAGGGTATGTTTAGATTAGATATTAGGAAGAAATTTTTTATTGTGAGGGTGGTGAAACAGTGGAACAGGTTGCCCAGAGAAGTTGTAGATATCCCATCCCTGGAATTGTTCCCAGGTTACGTGGGGCCTGGAGCAACTTGATCTAGTGAAAGGCATCCCAAGCTCAGGAAAAGGGATAGAACTAAATGACCTTTAAGGTCCCTTCCAACTCAAACCATTCTATGGTTCTATGAAATTACAAGGCATAAAATGTCTTACTTCTGCATTATAGCTGATCAGCTTTACAGTAGCTTAAAATCTGGCAATATTTTCATATGCTATACACACTTGAAATTACAGATCTGGTGTTCTGGTAAGAATGAAAGTTTTGGAACTTCAGAGATATTTATCACTTTTGCTTTTATCTGTGGTTCTTAAATAACTACAGGAAGAAATAACATAAAATAAAAATTTATTGAGGGGCTTTTTTAAGATTTGCATTTTTCTAAAGGCACAATGTACCAAATCATAAGAAGTGCTACTACTTTAATGTATGTCCGACTACCATTACTTAATATTCAAGGAAGTATTTATGCATTTTCCTAAACATCCAGAAGATGGCCACAGAGCTCCCAATAGCCAGTTTTCCTACCTGCCAAACGAAGTTTTCTGGATTTGATACATGGCTTTTGATATACAAATCCAGACATACTAAGACAACCTCAATGAAACTCTAACTTCACAAAATTCTTTCTCAGGATCAGTCTAGGCCAGGGAACATCTGGATGGCTGGACTGTCAACCTCATAGTGCATATCACAGATTCTGCAACAAACTCCAGGACAGAAACAGCATTCGTATTCTACCATTATTAATCCTGCAGCTTTGAGCACAAACACAGAAATATTGCATCATGTATCAACTGTCCAACAGTTCACTCCCCCAATGCATTCTCCAACTCCAGATCCTCAGGGGAAGCTTATGATCTTCTTACTGGTGGGACAGGACATCTCAGATATACTTGCATCTCCCATGGCAAAACCTTGAGCCACACTGCAGCAGGCAGCATGCTATGTTCCTGTCCCTGTACCTGTATGAATCATGTGTTTAAAAATTAGGAAAACTGAAATTATTTCACACCATTCTTGGATTATAAGGGACAGAAAATGGTTGTTGCTCTGGCTGCACCAAACAAAGCATACCTCCCCCAGAAAAACTACACAAAAATCTAAAAATCTCACTCGTTTCTGTGTAGGAATTTTAAAATATGTTTGTGGTTGACTATCATAATAGACATTCTTATAATATTCCCTTACCTACAGAGAGTCATTTTACCAGTTTCAAAATTAGACATATTTCCTCCAGTAGTAACTCAGGTTTTCTGTGAAAGCATGTTTAAATGAAACCTCAGAGTTTTTACCACTGAGGGACAGACGTCCTGATATAATTAAGCCACTTTAAGCTTTTTGTAGTGGTGTCCACAAGTATAATACAGTAATTTCACGATTATAAGCCGCACCTCCTGGTAGCCGGGTAGACCATGGGATTTGTCCATATATAAGCCACACCTGAATATAAGCCACACTTTTTTTTTTTTTTTTAAAAGTGAGGATCCATGTGTAACAAAGTAACAAATAAGTAACAGAATCACTGCCAGCAGGAGTTGGTGTCAGGTGCTCAAGTTGCAAACAGTTTTCACAGACCAGAGAAGCCTTTAAAGGCAGCCCCAGGTGCCCTCCCCGGCCGGCTCTCACTTACGGGTTGGCATTTCACTGGGATTTGTCCATAGATAAGCCGCACCTGAATATAAGCCGCACTACTGGGGCAGGCTGGATTCTTCAAGGAAAAAGGTGCGGCTTATAATCGTGAAATTACTGTACTCCTCTCAACACTTGGCCATATTAAAACAAGAGTACAGTAATTTCACAACTATAAGGCGCGCCGGATTATAAGGTGCACTTCCGGGTTGTTGGCAAATTTACAAAATTTGTCCATATCTAAAACACACTGAACTATAAGGCGCACTTTTTTTTTGCAGCAAGGATCCGCAACAAAGTAAAAAATTGGTAATGGAATGGCGCGATCCCAGGGTTTACTGGCAGGTGCTCAATTTGAAAACATTTTTTTTTCATGGATTGGCGTAGCCTTTAAATGCAACCCCAGGCGCCCTTCCCATGCCGCAGGCCCTGGCACTCCCCCCCGCCCCCAGCGCCAGCTGGCACAGCTCTCAGCTTGCACTTCCAGGTTGGCAAGTTTCCGAACTTTGTCCATATATAAAATGCACCAGATTAGAACTCCTGGGTTTCGATCAAAATTTTAGTCTAAAGGATGCACCTTAAAATCGTGAAATTACTGTAACTGTCATTTTCAAGGCACCACACATCAACATAGGAACACAATATACATCTTATAGTTACTATCTAGAAAACATGGATTTAATCCCTCCTCCTCATATCAGTTTTAAAAAAGATAAAAAAAATTAATCTCTAGCAAAATAATCTCTGCTTTAGACTTGCAGAATATCTATATCCAAACTTCTGAGTGGCTCCAATGGAGAATAGAAGTTCCTGAATTAGGTTTAGTGACTAATGAATTATGCAAACACAGAGAAATAAAATGCAAAGTATCCAACAAATATTATGTCCCAGAAACTCTCATAGGCCAAGGTCATCTCAGACGAGGATAATCAAAATTGCAGAACTCTTTAGGGGAAAGTGTATACTGCAATAGGTGGGTTAAGATGGGTAGCCCACAGCATTCAGTAGCCAAGGAGAGAATAGCAGCTCACATTCTGCAGCCCCACAAATTCCAACCTACTTGTACTAAGAACTAGAAAGCTCCATATCTGAGATGACAGTCACGCAAACTCCAGTTCTGCAACAGCATTAGAGAAACTTTTAGCCAAATACTAAAGAAAAGGACAAGGTAACTCTAAAAGAGACCTGAAATTTAGGGGAGGTTGGATCAAAATGGCAAATACCTTCACAAAGTTGATTAAAACATCTGCAGGAAAAAGATACTTTTAACTAAAGTAGCAGTGATCTCCTGGCCATAAGAGCCCCATTTTATAATTAAAGAGTAATTTATGCTCATATTGCTCCTCTTTCAATCTCAGAAAATATTATTTTGTATTATTACTCATATATCATACTAAATGCAAGCGGATTTTATGAGCCACAGCAGTATCAGATAACAGCTGTAGTACTGAGATAAAATTATCTTCCTTAAAGGTTTGATTGAACTTATCTAAAAACGTTGATCTCAAAATAAATCACAAGCATTGATCTCACACAGGAATAACATGAATTTAAAGTTCAGACTGAAGAGAAGAAGAGAAAAATCCTCTACATGATGACTAGTCTTGTGGTTCAGTTAGCAGAACACATTTAGGGCTAGATGATCAGCTGATAACAGGAAAGTCATCTTTATAGACTCTACGTCAATTTCAGATCAACTATATACAACTGGAAAAAAAAACCTAAGATGTTATGTTCTAAAACAATGCCCCTCATAAGGCAATTGACAAAAGTCTAGTTATGTGTCCTGAAGATGTATTCACAGTTATACCATCATGATCATCACCACCAGAAATGTCTGGCTTCCATAAATGTTAGTGGTATTCAACTGAAGTTCATTTTCCATGACTGGAATGTAAATCATTAATAGTTTCCTACAGTGTAGAAGCTTCTAAATGAAACACCATTCTAATATGTTTGTCAGAGACTACTAAATACATTCAAGTAGTTCATGATGTATATATAAATCTTCTCACATCCCACATACTCGCAGGTTCATCCACAAAACTGAGGATATGATTTTAGCAGTTTGTTCACATATTGTGATTTTGTTTAGAACTTGCTCTACCCTCCCAGTTATGAGATTTTTTACTCTTGTTGCTTATCTTCTTCCCTGTAAAATATAAACAGAACATACACTTTTACTATTTTACTATTTTATATTTTTCTTGAAGAGGTAAGATCATGCTAGCCTTTCTTAACATAATTATGAACAACACCAACTGATTCTAACATTATGGTAAATAACTGAGATACACTGAAGGGACTTGGAGATCTTTCATTCTGGAAGGTACTGAAGAACCTTGATACCTGGCTCTAGGTCAGTCTGCTTGAGCAGTAGAAGACATCTGGTCTATCACTAGAGGTCATTTCCAACCTTATTCAGAATTCTGTGAATTCAGAATCACCCATGGAAAACCATGGGTTTCTCATTTACTGATTGTTCCCAGATTACTCCCCTTCAGAATTAGAGAAACAAAAGAGGATTTTTCTCCTTTTGCTTATACACAGACACCATAAATTCTGGGATTCCCTGAAACTGACTTGGATTCATTATTGAATAGTTTTGGTTAATGCTAACTTATTAGCATTTTTTTTTACCTTAAACTGAAGTCAAAGCATGATAAATTTGTTTCTTCTCCTCTGATCTGAAGTGTACACCTGGCCTAAACAAGGATTCAAACACAAACAAAATGTCAGTTACCTTCACTAAAAGGCAATTTGTGATTATGAAAGAGTACCTATCTAATAGCAGAAGATATTTTTTCATCAAATGCAATTACTAGCACCTTCAATATGCACATATTTTTAATATGCACTCTAATCCTTAACTATTCATATAAAAGATGCAAAGTTGTTCATCAAGGATGCAGACTTCCCACTTAACTGCAGCATGATCTCACTGATTTAGTCCTCAATTTTCCCCTACTCTAAATTCTCATAATTCACTGGTTTCCATGTCTTGTTATCTATTTTTCCATCCTCAGAAAATGAGGGAAGGACAAAGGCATATTCAAGATCCTTAGCTATAAATACAGATTTTAATTCTGTTTAAAGGCAAGCAGGCTAGAAAGTGAAATACAAGAGCATACATTTGAAACAGGATGGAACTTTTCTTCCTCAATGGAAGCACAGGAAGAAAGATGACAGTAATAAAGATAGGAGACCTTGCAATAAAAGAAAATTAAATATGCACAAGGGAAATGCAATATATTCCTGTAAGTTGCTTTATAAACCAAAATCTTCCCTAAATAGATGACTTGATAGTTCCAAATCCAGTTCAGTGACATACAGCTGATTGAAGAACCAAACATAATCCAGCTCTCCCATGTGAGTAAGCCTCTGAAAAATGGTATACTTAAATCAGCAAGCTCCACCACACTTGGACGATAATTACAACAGTACAGTAATTTCATGTATATAAGGCGCACCTTTTTGAATGAAGTTTCGATCCAAACCCGGAAGTGCGCCTTATAACCCAATGTGCCTTATATTTGGACAAATTTCAGAAATTTGCCAACCCGGAAGTGCGAGCCGAGCTGCGAAGCCACAGCAGCCGCGGAGCCCCACCAACCCTGCCATCCCTCACACCACCCCCTGCGTCCCCTCCCAGCCCTGCCCGTTGCAGCTCCACCGGGCTCGCCGGCTCTAGCATGGCGCTGGCACTGGGAAGCTGGGCTCCACACTCCCTCCTGGCGCTGCGCAGTGCCCTGGCAGAAGCCAGGCAGCAACAATGGCTCTTTGGCCCCGGTGCCCCAGCAGGGTCTGCTGCCTCACCTCCTGCGTCACCCACCCCACTGCCCCCTCGCCTCTCCTGCGCAGCAGCCCTGGCCCACAGTTCCCCCCTGCCCTGCGCCGCATGGAGCAGCCCCACAGCCCACTGGGTGTGCTCGCCCTACCCTGGGGTCTCCATGGTGGCGGCCGCGCCGCCTGCTTGGCTCTGCGGCTCCCGAAAATTTGCACCTTATAGGCCGGTGCGCCTTATATATAGACAAATTCCGTGGACTTCCCAGCCCCTGGAAGTGCACCTTATGACCCGGTGTGCCTTTTAAGTGAGAAATTGCTGTAATCTTCTCCAGACTCTCAAAACTCCTCAGATACTTTAACCTCCAAGTGTGAAGTCACTTGTTGGTTTCCTGGAACTACTAAAGCACAGAATTATTCACTCTTGATGGCAGTTGGGAGAAAGGATCCAAATTAAAGCAAGCTCAGTTTTAATCACTAAAACTGAATACAGAAGAGACCAGACATCTAAGTGCCCAAGCCTCACCTTCCAAATCTTATAGGCAGTTCTAATTTTGTATGAAGTGCACAAGTTTGTCTCAAAGCAGGTATTTGGACTGCATATAAAAAGAAGTAATAGAAACTAGAATTTTATGCAATAAAGTCATGGAAACCTGCTGAAAGATCCAAACTTTATCTTTAAAATGTAAACAAATTCCAGGACTTGATGGAAAATTCATTTAACTTCAAACACTTAATTTCATGTGTCACTCTTTGCAGTTAAAATACTGAAGGAAAAAGGAGAGAGTGCTGTAAAAAGCCATTAATAGTACTTTTATATCATTTGTGCACTTAGCTGTTAGGCCAATGTCTGTCCCACACCACTTCAAAATAAGATTAGTATCAAATGCGGCATTAAACTCATGGCATGCTCATGGAAACAGAAAAATTTACTAGCCTGCCTGAAACAAGAATCAGGAGAGGTAGACATGGGATCTGTGATGGCTTTTTTAAAATTCACCACATGGGATGTTTGTTTGGGTACAGCAGAGAATGAGTATCGTGCACCTTATATTTTAAAGTCACAGACCTTCTATTCATTCAAGTCCCCTCAAGGTATTTCCTATATTGTATCTCTGCAAGAACAATAAAACTAATATATTTTCAAAATTTTATCTTCTTCTATTTACAAAATTTTCATTTTTTTTAATTTTAATTTTTTAGTATCATACTAAAATGTAGTAATAGCAAAGATGTTTGTAATTCTTGAAATTAAGTGAAACAACGGAAGTACAAAACCTGGAAACAAGGACATACAGCTTAGAATTAATCTGATGCAAGTGTTTAAGTGATACCAACAAGAAAAAACTGTTAAAGTACAGAGTACCTAAAAAGGACTATAAAAAACGGTAAGAAAAGATACTATAAATACACTAGGAAATGAGAACAAATTAAAATACGGAATTATTACATCAAAGTGAAGGATGCAAAGAATTCCCAGTGTTCAATACTTTCCCTGCTTCAGTCTTTACCAAAAAAAAAAACCAACAGCTGCAGCCAGATGCTTAACAGTAGTGGTTTTAAGAGGAAAAACTGCAAGCCAGGCAAGAGAAGCTAAAAGATACACCGGTGATTTAGACTGGTGATTCAAGTTAGCAGACTCTAGAGCATTTAACTAACTGAAGAAATCTCTAATCCATTAGCAACTGTCTTTCAGGAACAGAGAGGACAGAAAAGGGCAAATGCGTATCTTTGAAAAAGGGAAGATGTGGGGAACTACAAACCACCAAGCCTAAATCAGACAACAGCAAAAATCATAAACAAAACTGGTAAATAATGTATCAACATCTAATGGAATAGAAAGGCGATAAGAAAGAGCTGACATGAATTTATCAAGAACGAATTGCATCATATTAGTCTAATTGCATTCTCAACTGGGAAACTTGCCTAGTGGGTAAGAGGAAGAAGTAGATGCAAAATATAAGACTACTATCCTAGATGATACTTCAATGGAAAAAAAAGTTCGGGAATTACGTGAAAACACTGCAAGGTAGAAAAACACATGATGGGAAGAAAAACACTGAGTAGCTTTCAAGGGCTGGTTGTCAGATCTGAAATAGGATCATGAAGAGGTCTGACAATATTTCCATTAATGATCTGGATGAAGAAATAGAGAGCACATTCATGAGAGCGAACTCATTATCAGGCTGAGAGTGATTTAAAGCACTCTGGCGGATGGGATTCAAATTCTGTATTATCTCGACAAACCACCAGAAACCATCAAGTGCTAACAAGAAACAATGAAGTATGTTTCATTCATGAAATAATTATGAAAAACAGGCTCCAACAATGGTGACCAGGTACATTCACCCAGTCCAAGTGTAGGAGCCAGAAGAGCTGCAGAGTTTTCTTACACTCCAGTTTGCTAACTGTGGGGCAAGGAGATATACAGAGATGCAAAATCTATTATAGGTATTGTTCTATGTAGAAGTGGAAACTTCACAATATTCTGAAGGAAAGACAGATGTAGGATTGAAGAGCGGATTTAGGCATTAATTATTGAACTCTCACATATGATTGGTTTGTATCTCAAGAGAGTGAATAAATACCCCTTTCTAAATTCAAAATATTGATTCTGTATCTTTGCATAGCTTTGCTACAAGTTTCTGAAGGAGAAAAGCTTGAAAATGACACTCAGATTTACAGTCAGTCAATAGTGAAGCTGCAAATCAGACACTGACCATAACTGGTTTAGCTCCTTACAGGCAGAAAGTTTAAATTTATCAGAAAAGTATTTCAAAAAAAGCTCTGTAACTATACTACTATAGAACAAGTTTGAAAATTGCTCAGAATATAATTGTAGTGATGAACCTAAAACATTTTGGGAGAGTGTGACTTGGGAAAACCAGTTTTCATTATTTGGCACAATTTGGAAAAATGCTGAATCTCAAAATTCCTTCCAAAATAAATCTTCCCTTCCTCACTCAGTTTTGTCTGATCTTCTGATCTCTCTATCTGTAAATTCTCCAGGGAATCAAGAACTTCCAGAGATAAAATGTAATGAGAGAAGAAATAAACGTTTCTCACAAAAGCATCTCCCAAATCATGCCACACCTAGTTTTCATGTAGCATAGTGAAGAACACTTGTCACCATTTCATACTTGAAAAAATGTAAGTATTTGCTCCCAGAATTCTCTTCTATAGGCAAGAAAGGAAAAAAAACAAAAAACCAAAAAACCACCCAAAAAACAAAGCAGCTATTCCTGTTCATCTCCAGTAAGCCTCCAAGACCTCCAAGTCTGTTACATGAGTATTTAAGGGGTTATACAGAGGGTTTATTATGAAATAACTGTATATCATGTTTCTGAGTATTTGAGATGCTTTGAAATATTTTCATTTCTTCTGAAAACTAGAAGGTCAAACAAATCAAGGATACAAAATGTTTTCCAATAACAGGTCTAAATTCCATCAATAAGTTTAAGGTTTTAAAAAGGTTTTTAACTACCACACAAAGGAGCAATCTCCCTGCTGCATGTCCCATTAAACCAGCCTCTTGTGTTGATCTCTTTATGAGCTAATTCAGCTCACTAAACTGGTAGAAAGCTAATGTTAAAAAAAAACAAACAAAACAGTGTAGGGGTAGTAGTTTCAGTTTCCAGGAGAGCTACTGAACTATCTCAGACAATCTGTAAATTTTATCAATAGGAATGTAACTGCTGATGACCTTCAATGACCTTGGTCTTCATTGAATAGAAGACCACCTTCCTGATATACACTTCCAAATTACAAGTCAGGCTGCATGGTTACATTAAAAAACTAAAATCAGTCAACTTACTGCGAGACAGATTCTCAAGGGCTTTTCCAAGCTTTTTGCTCTCTTGAAGAATATGATTTAGTTCATCAAAATCATGGTTCTCCGGTTTTGTCTTCCAATCCCATTTAGGATGCTCTATTGACCTTGGCACTAAATATACACAGATATATAGATGAAGTTTAGATTTAGTAGTTCAGACTCCTACAGTAGAAAAAAAAAATCTGCACAGTGAGTTTACGAGCTCAAGTATCTTGGGTGAAAATTACTTAACTATCCTTTCATTTTAACTGCTGGAAATATTTTCTTTGGTCAATGTGAAGTAAAAACAACAAATGCATACTTGAATTACTTTTGCAGCTGAATAGCTGGTAAACAGGACAATTAACATTAACAATTGAAAATAATAAAACAAATGCAATAAAAAATGTATTTAAACTATTGCATATGATGGTAGTTCATTTACAACAAGATAGAATCGTGTAGCGTGTGGGTCAATAAAAAATTCAGAACAAAAATGAGTGACTGGTACTTTTGAGTTTACTAGTTATTTTATCAAGAAGAAGTGAATTATTTTAGATACAGCTTTAAAACAATCTTTTTCTTTTCCAAAAATCATAAAGTGTAGCTAACACAGTTCATAAAAAACTGTAAAGCAAAGTAAGTCCTTATCATTCATGTTACAGCCTCTAATCTTCATTTCACTACTTAAACAAACTCAGCCTTTGGGAAGCACAGACCTGAGCTTACAATCTGCTGCTCATTATCTATTACCAAGGTCTTTAATTTTAGAATAACACTATCTCAACTGCTGAGCTAAGCTTACCTACAACAAAGAGGAGTGTCTGAGATATGTAGGACATAAAATAAACAGAGCTTCTTTGAACAATGTGAACATTTTGAGCAATTTTTAGAAATGAAAACAAATACAGAGCTGTTTCTAGAACTGCAGTTTAATGTGTTCTTTATGCCAGTGTTCAGAATAAGTGAGCAGCTGCTTTTGCCACAAAATGCAACTGTTGGGTTATCTCCATTGGAGACAACATTAGCATGCTAGCGTGAAAATTATGATGTCCAGTCCACCTTCTCCCCAGAAAGGACTAGTTGCATTTTTACCAACCATGATTTACCACTTGCTGACCACTCACTTAAAAATAACTTCCAAAAAAAGCCTAAAATATCCAATATATCCTGGCCAGCTTCAAAATTTTTGTTTACTATTCTAACATCTGTCAATTTATCTATGCTTATAAACATAATTTTCACTACGTGCTAAGAAGGCACCTTACAGACTCCCAACGATTGTGCTAAAAAGGTGTTTTCATGATAATTTGGAACTTCAGAGTGCTTTTATGATGGTATGGGGAAATCACGTTCAGACACCAAGTCTGGTAGCTATTACAAAATGCATTAAATAACTTGGTATTGAAATTTGCCTTAATGCTGTCTTCCCTCAGTGTGAATATACAATCTGCTCCACTTTGGATCAACTTCAGCTTTCCCTTGTGGAGGTAAGTTAATAGTCACCTTTTCCAGGTAAAGAAATGGGACAAAGTTTTGTTGAAGTCATTCTTTCACAAATAACATGATTGTACCTCCTGCAGACATAAACCAACTCATCTTCACAACAGACATCTATAGAGAGTCTGACAGCCCAAAGTGTATCCTCATCTGTAACACCCACTCAGGAACCTGGCTATTAGGGAAGTTATTATATTAGACTGCAATTACAGACATTCTCAAAGACAGAAGACAAAAGAGACATTAAAAAAAGACCTACAGAGATAAGAATAGAAGGAAAGGGACAAAAGAACCCTCAATAAGGAGAAGAGAAGAGAGAAGCAAGTGGGAGCGTCAGAGTCTTGTTTTGTTCTGTGTTCAAAAAAGGCAAGCAATGTATGTCCTTCTAAAGATAATGGAAATAAGATAGAGTGGTTCCCAGGCTTTAAGGTATTAAATTATGAGTAGTGCCTACTCTGATGAGCAGCTTGTAATGTTTGTTGATACTTAAAAATTTCAAACGTTATTTTATAATTCCCTGGTTTAAGAACTAAGTCAATTAAAAGTTACATTAATTCTTTTGTAACAAAAACTGAATCCATTCACAGACCACAGATGACACAATATACAAATTAAACAGCACAACTTCAGCATTTCTCATCTTTTTTTTTCTTATTTACAGAACATGAAATATTCCACCTAGTATTTTTTCAAAACTATTACTAATTGAAAATATAATTTTTTAATAAACTAGTAAAGAAATTCTGTAAAGAGTTGTCTCTATTTTCATCCACCTTTGTTTTACATTGAGATCACACGCTCCATTTGAGGCCTTTTGCAGTCATCTTACTATCACCCTTCTGTGTGCCAACACTATATTCTACAGCTTTACTCATTAGCAGTATAACAGATTTTTCTTTCTAGTTTATGCTGAACTT
>VRYO01001463.1:33175506-33271711 GCA_009812075.1 Sialia sialis
GAGAAATGTCTCACAAACACAGGAAGCTTGGACTGCAGTTCAAGATAGATAATGGGAAATCGTCAAAATCGTGGTGGAAATTGGCTTTGCATGCTGGTGTACAGTCAGCTGTGTTTTATTGAACCATTTTGTACTTCAGTGAAAAGATACTAAAATAGATATACTGTCATTAATTATTTCTGTGTTTCAATACAGTTTGTTTTCAATGTTTCAATACAATGATGTGGCTCATTCTGAGGAACCATCAAAACAGAGGGGGAAGTTAAACACAATTAGAACTGACTGAAATTTTTCTTACTTCCAAAGAAGACATTGTTTTTCCTACTTACCTAGTCTTTCAAATAGTGAATGAATACTAAAACAACATCTATTTACTAGCATCATATGGAATGTGTTTGTTCTTTCAAGTTCATTTTCTTCTTGCTGACAGATTTTTTCAAAATATAAACTTGTATCTTCTCAGCTGTAGGATCAACAAGCACTGGTAATTTTCAAATGAATGGCCTTATTGGAAGCATTCAGAACTGTACAAACACCATGTGATCCTTCTTAGGACTCTTTCCAAATATCCTCCTCTGTATGCATGAAGTCTGTCATTTATTGTTTATGTGCATGTGTCACTACACACTTAGCAAAAATCTTTCATTATACTCTGACCTTCTTTCTTTATCACACTCACTAATTCCACAAAATTACATCAGTAATTTTAAATTTCTTATCACATTACCCACCTCAACCTCATCTCTGTTATTTGATAGATTTATTACAGTGTTATATAACAGTTCCTCTTAAAATTATATGCCTCCAATTCAGAAGATTTATTACATCTACACTGTAGCATTTGTATTGAAAGATGTAGAGTTTCCCTTCATGGAGCTGAGATTTCACCATCTCATCTTAGGAGACTGGACAGAGACACTTCTGATTTTCTAGTGCTGTGCCCTGGCCACAAACGCATATTAGATTCATTCACAATTGTGTTATGAATTCTGCCCCAAATCAGCACACCTTTTTTTTCTACTGGATGATGGTATAAGATCAGTACTGGCTTTATCTACCCATACAAGTCTTTTTAATGCAAGATCTGCAGACAGAATCAGACTAGTTGCTCATTAAATCCAACATTTCACTCATGTATTGTACAACCATCTTACATCTAAAAGAACAAAAATATATATAATATATGTGATCATTTAAACATTTCATTTATATACAAACACCCCTAGCTCCAAGCTTCTTCCTTGCCAGACAACAGCAACAGCTTCTGCTTAACTCTGGTTTTGCACACACCAAACAAGTGGTGAAGTGGCTTAGGTACTAACACTTGTGTGTTTCAGGTGCACCTGAGATGGTAACAGGCAGGAGGGAGTGGAGGTGTCTTTCCAGTAAAAGAGTTTAAAGCATAAGGAAGAAACATTTATGCACACTGCAGTCAACATCCTTCTCCTTAAGAGAAAAAAATATTTCCAAATTAAATAAATCAAATACCCTCCTGCTCCCAAAGACTCCTGTGAAGTAGCAGTTCTGAATAAATGTACAAGTTCTGTATCATTTGAAGCAGTCACAAGACAAAACCTCTGACATAGAACGTAATAGAGCTAATGGATTCCATTAAATTTTGGGTTTGTTTTGGCAGTTTGGAGGGGTATGCTTTTTAGTTTCTTCCTGTGGGGATTTGTCCTTTCCTTTTAAATGCAAATCTGAGAGTAAATTTTTAGGTCTCAGCAGGTCCAAAACTTTCTGTTTCTCAGGTGAGTCCTGACTACCTCTTTGGAGATGCTTTGGGAAAAAAAAAAGTGCAAGAAGTAGAAGCTTAAGACACAAAACAAACAGAATATAGTGTGCACATTTGGACAGAATTCCTTCTAAACACACTTGCTGATCTGTGTAGTTGAATGGATACATGGTACCTTTGATTTTGGCATAAACCAGAAAGAAATGTCAAAAGAACATTTAGAATATTAATCCATATATACAGATTTTATATATATACATATATATATATATATATATATATATATATATATATGAATATTAACCTATTTGGAAGAAAATAAGAGAAGCAAGATATGGCAAAAAGGTACATCTGAAATCAACTTATGTGATAGCAACTAAAACAAAATATAGTTCAAATACACGAAGTATTTTGAAAATTTGCAGACAACTAACCGCAGGTGTAAGTAATGAAAACAATAGGATTAATTAAGGTTTAAATATATCAGTGCTATGGAAAAAGAGGATAATTAAGCTGGAAAGGACCACTGAAAGTCTTCTAGCCCAATCTGGTGCCCTAGACTTGTCCATTGAGGGCAGGTTTCTCACACTACTCCGTTCAGTTTTAAATATACACCATGATGGTGATTCCACAGCCTCTTTGGACAACCTGTGCCAGTGTTTCACTATCTTTGCAGTTAAATTTTTGTTTCCTCTCATCCTTTCACTAAACATTCTTGAGAAGACAAATCTGACTATGTCTTCTCATCCATTCTCCAGCATACTAGTTGATGGTAACAATGGAATCTCCCCTTAGTTTTCATTTCTTCAGTATGACCAAACCAATTCCTTTCAGCTTTTTCTTGTCCATCACATGCTCCAACCCTGTCATCTCTGACCTCCACAGGACTTGCTCCAGTACACCACTGTTTTTCACAATGTGCTCCAGATGCCACCTCAAAAACAAAATCTGCTGTCTCTACTTTTGCTACTGCAGCCTGGTATCCAGGTCACCTTCAGCAGTGCATGAGCACACAACCACAGCTGGTTTATATTCCAAGTCCTTGTCCATCAGCATCCCACATCTTTTTCTGCAAAGCTGCTTTCTAGACACACATCTCAGGTTACACTATTGCTCAGGGTTATTCCATCCAAGACGTAGGATTTGAATTTGCCTGTGTTGAACTCCAAGAGGTTCCTCTCAGCCCATTCCTCAGTCCTATCCCCTCTGAATAGCAGTCCTACTATGCAGAATACCAACCTCTTCCCACAGTTTGGTCTCACCTACAAACCTAAGGGAAATTCTATCTCATCCTCCAAGGCATTAGGAAATTATCTTAAATGGCTTCAAGCTTAGTACCAGTACCTTGAGAGTGCCATTAAGGATAGACTTTCCAATTGGACTTTGCACTGCTAGTCCCAATCCCTTGAATCCACCAGTTGAGTCAACTTTTCATACATCATCTTGTCCATTTATTGAGTCCACATTTTATCAACTGAGTTATAAGGATAGGACAGGAAGCTGACAAAAGTTTTGCTAAAGTCATATATGAAATATCCATTGCTGTTTCTTTGGTTACAGGGCCAGTCATTTCACCTAAGAGGGCAACTGTGCTGATCTGATCAGACATACAGTCTCATAAATCCATGCTTGATGTTCCAATGACATTTTCCTCCTTGTGATTAGGAATGCCTTCCAGGAAAGTTTGCTCAATAATCCTTGCAGAGGATGAGGTTAGACTGATCATTTTGCCCTTCCTTAAAATAAATGAGATATTTGCATTTTTCTAATCATCAGGAACATCCCACAATCATTATGACCTCTCAACGATGCAATGATATTAGTCTCCTCTTTCAGCACGCTTAGAATCAATCCCATGTAGTGCCAGGTATTTATGAGTGTCCAGTTGCACTAAGCACACCCACACACTGTTTCTAGACTTGAGTAGCTTGAGAGTCTTACAAAGAGTATTATTAAGTATCCTTCAGCCCACAAGGACAGTTGCTTGACCGCAGTTGTCCTATGGATGTGTAAAATATTTCCTTGTTTGACATGAGACCTGATAGTTTAGAATGCCCAGCCTTCTCTTTGTCCCTCTAAAAGGACAACCTAAGCACCAACAAGCGCAGAACTTGCAGTAGACACACATTTAAGGGGAGTGACATGATGTCACCCCTCTATCTGGAATAAAGACAAAACTGGAGATCTTTAGCAGATGGCATGAAAATTTTTTGATGCATACCACAGTCTGAAAAGCAAGATCTGGGCGGAAGGAAGAAACACAGTAACAGGAACAGCTTACAATACCTTTTGGCCACTGTTTCCAATTATGGATCTCCATAAATTGCTGTTGTCCAGCAAATCTGTTAGATTAGACACAGATTTAAGGACTATGAGCATTTATTTGAATATCTTTATTTCTTCTTGAAAATAAATTAAAATCCACATGCTTCTTTTGAACAGACTTAATTCATGTGCCCATTGAGAGGTACAATGGAACTGATGATCAAATTTGAGTGTTTTTGAAGCAGGGAATGTGACTGATGAAGAAGAAACAGACAAATGCTCCATTTCTAGAAATAAATAATCCTGATAAAATCCTGTACAATGGGACATAGCTACTAATAATAGCTTTTTTTACTTATTGCAGTTATTTATTCTCAGTAAAGAATGCTTCATAACCATGTAAGACTATTAATCACTCAAAAATATTTCTATTGCATAAATTTATCATGATTTACTTTACCCATTGCTGTGTAGTATTTTGACTTAGTGAGGTCACATTTTTCCTTTGACTCCTTTGAAGTCTAGACTTTCCCATCCTGCTTTTAGATGAAAGACAACAAATTTTCTAGTGCAGTATACTATATCTCTGTTCTCATCTGGTACACCTAGTCACACTCAGTTATAAAGACCTGGCTATTACAAAAATATCAAAAAGCTACAAGAGTCAACAGAAAAAAATATAATTTTTCCATTTATTTTTGAGAAAAATCTTGTACAAACAATTCCCTGGGTATGTAACTATATTTATATATGTACAGAAATTGTAGATATATTTATTTGTGAAAAAAAACCTCAACATTAAGAATCAAGCTGAAAAACTAGATTTCTTCAATACCCAGAACACAGGAAGCTTATGTCTTCGTTTTCCCTAATTTTTTTACAGGTAGTTGACTACTACTTTAGCCACTATTTCTACTCTGCCTTTTCTTTCTGTGTACATTTAGATTTCTTCAGCAACTCTCAGAACAGTAGACCTTTTCTGCTGACACTTACTTTCATACCTTGAACTGTATCTGTTCATAATTCATAGTTTTGAATTGCCTGACAGAAAAAAAAAATCTATTAAGACCAATATCAACAGAACAGGTTTTACATGTACAAACTGGCAATGCAAACTAAACCAAACTATAATCAGTATCCAAACACAAAACAGTGCATGACACCCAGATATTAATCTGTTTTTAATCAATCTATCCAGAATTCCTTTCTATCTACAGCTGACAACATAGGGCGTTACAAAATATTCATAATTCAAGTGAGATTAAGGCAAGAACCACATTCTTCTAACATATATATATATATATATATATATATATATGTATAGACATTTAATCTGCTCACAGTTTGCTTTCCATTTTAAACCTTATTCAAACAAAGAACATGCTACAGGTTGGAAAGTATGCCCAAATTATTAATGCAGTGAAGCTTTCTTACATGACTTGGACTCCGGTGATGGTGGAGAAATGTTGGACACAGCAAGGTCGCTCTTTGACTTTTTAGGCTTTTTTGCATTTACCTGCCAAGGCTTATCATAATTTCTAAAATCTCTTCTTGTTCCTTTATTTTCTGTCAAAAGAATCAAATTACATAACCATAACATTTTAAGGGTCATTCTTCAAAGACTTAACAACTAATCAAAAACCCCAAGGTATATCAATCCAAACTGAAGACAGTTCTTTTTTTTCTCCTGATTTCTTTTATTTTTATTATATTTGTTCCACTTTTTAAATATCAAAACCTAGAAATTAATATGTTTTTAATTTAAAAAGTCTGGTTTTTGTTAGGAAAAATTCCTTAATGTCCATATTATGTCCATGTTTTACTGGCTATGTTAAAACTGTGTATTTGGTAGACTGTGTAATGGTTGGTAGATTTGTCAGTAAATTAACACTTTGGCTATCAGCTCTGAAACAGATAATTAGCCAATTTTTAAAACACAAAACTAATACTGTAATAGTAGCTAATACTGTAATAGTACCAGAATATGAAAACTCAAGACTTCTACCTTATAATCAGACCACATACTTTTTCAGAGTATCATTTTAATGTTACTGAAGATTTACAATCATAAATTATTCACACTGGAGTTATAAAGAATAGCATCTCCTCATTAAAGGCTGGGATGATAGGTATATAAAAATAAGTATTATTAAAGAAGATACCTCAATAGAAATTAATCTCGAGCACAAATACACCATGGGAGGGAAAAGGAAAACAAAGAAAGAGGACAGCAAGGGAACCTCTCTTACTGAGACTGGGACTGTTTGCAGTCTGTAGCTCTGATCCATATTCACATGATATATACATAGGCTGAGCTGACAATGTATATTAAATTCAGTATCTGATGGACAAACAGGATTTATCCTGCATGCTCAAAAGCACAGAGCAGTACCTGTTCAGTAGGTGCATGTGCATCCAGGAAATCATGGACATAAGTGTTGGAAGATTATACTGGAGAGCAGCCCTTTCCAGCACACAAAACATAACATACCTGATGTTTCACTCTCTGCCCAGAGGGCAGCAGAGCCAGACAATGTTCTCTGAAGTTGACCACGGTTTCCCTGCTTGGACTGAAGATGATCAATTAGAAATGGGATTGGCTGGTCAGGTGTCTCCGTTATCAGCTTGGTCATCAACTCCTTTAAAAATTAAACCAAAACAAAAACATAGTGAGATAGTGCACTTAAACTAATCCTGTATTTACTAAAAGAAAATGAGCATTTATAAAGAAAAAGTTTGTTTTCAAATTTGAAGAGAACAGCTGGAACAGTGACCTCCTCAAACTGCTGCTAGCTTTGTCCTATGAAGTGCTCATATCTGAAGTGTTCGCAGCCTATACAGTCTCTTATCCAAAGGAACATAGGTTAAAAAAGCCAATCCCTGCTACCTGTTCAAATTTACCCCTAACAGTAATACTGTCTATTTAACCACTCAGAACCAGCACTTCTTCACAGCAGCAAGTAACTTTTCTCTGATCAATATGTCCAAGTTTCTTCTCATTGGAAACTGGAGTGACAGGAAAGTTCATGAATTTTTCATCTCATCTAGACATAGAACAACTGTCTGGTTCAAATATGCATTCATATCTGGGAACCCTAAGGTCTGATCAAACAAGTAGACAGTTTTTAAAGCAAATCTTCAAATGTACTATAGTATAGAAATAAACAAGTATTTTATTACACTGTTGCAGATACAGATACAAAGCCAATGTCAACAGCAAAGCATCTTCTATGCCAGGCATTGGTACTACCCAACTGCTGTTCTGCACCTTGGCTGCAGAAAAAGAAACACTCCCCATTATTGCTGCTGGGGTTCTTTTTGGCTTCCTAGGCATAAAACACATTAGGAATCCAGAAAGAAGCTGTGGCTGTGCTCTGCGCATGCGTTCTGAGAGGAAATTAATGACTCGGGGCAGGTGAGGTGACCCTGAAACCCATGTAGTTCTACAGCTCATCTGTGGCTGCTGCTGCTGCATAATGAAAAAGTTTCACAGAAATAAGACTTTGCAACAAAATGAGAACAAAATAAAAACAAATAAACAAAACCAAAATTAAACTAAAAAAGTTACTCAGAGCATATATTCTCTCTTCACCTACCCCCAAGCATAAACCTTAACACAATTTTACACACACTTAAGTCTATTCCCACTTCATCTTTTCCACACACTTTCATTTAATGTAAAATTTTTCAAATGTCAATAGTTACTTAGCATTACCATCAGTTGGGAAAAGATACTTCAGGGGAAGTATACCAAATAGAAGCAAACATGAATAACTGCACACAGGATTAAGGCACAGCAAGTTCTTTGTCCACAAAAAGGAGAAAATACACCAAATCTCATGTCTTGTAAAAACAATCTTCTGTGATGTCATTTTTGATATTTATCCACAGTGAAATGAAAATCCCTGGGTGTCTTTGGTTTTGAACTGGAACTCCACAGGGAGAAATTAAGCTGCTTACTAAGCTTACAATTGTTGAAGCTATGGAGTGTTACTTCATCCAGACTGCTTCTTACCAAGGTAGAGAAATCCTCTGATACACATCTTAAAAGAAAAATTCAGAAATTGGAGTAATTCGTATTTTAGTTGCTTGGCAACACTAATAGCAAACCTTTATTCTTTCCTCTGCCAAAATGCAGAATTAGTGACAATGGAAAGATGTAATCTACAGCTTGTAATGGACCACAATAGCTGTAGTAATTCCACTGCAGATGATTCTATTACCAAAGGAAAAGTACCTATCTGCTATTACATCTGACTTGTAATTTAAATAATTTCTCAGAATCATGGTTTGAAAAATTATTTTTGTCTCAGATTAATAATACATTGCAATCTTAACACAGTATTGAAAAAAGTAATAAAGAAAAATGAGACCTTTTAGAATGCCTACATATCAATGTAAGACAAATGCTACTTGATTGCTGCCATAACTGACTTGCTTGTAGCAGGAAGAAACGGTCTTCAAGTAACGGAAATGCATGTAACAAAATAAAACCGATAACAGGATTCCTCACCCCCTCTGAGATGTAGCAAAAATAGATCAAAAAAGCAAGCTGATGTGAAATTATATTCTATTAAAAAGGACCACTTTTCATACATACTGCTGTATTGATAGTGAGACCTGAGTGATACAGAGAATATAGATTATTCTCTGTGCTGTACCAGAGAATAATCAGTCCTATTCTGAGGCAGCAGTTAGAAAATTTTAAAGAACAGTAGATGGAGGCTAGTTTTATCTGGAATAATGAATATGTGGTATCAAACCTGTACACCAAAAGTAAAAAAAAAAAAATAAATAAATAAAAAAATGTATAACATTGTTGAAAGCCTCATAAACTTAAGAGTACAAAGTTAAGAAAAAAACCCTACTTTTTGTGCAATAAGCCTCAAACTAACTTGCCTCCAGCACTCTCAGAAATGTCATTAAAAGTAAATGCAATTTCAAATGAACACAAAGGCAGCTCAGGTTACAAAATCTGCTATTTAAGGAAGACAAACCTCTTTATTACAAGCACTCCACTGCAAAAGGGGAGAAAAGAAACTTAGGAACCTGCTTCTCAAGCTGCTTCAAGCAAGGTTTGGAAGCAGTCTCCAATTCACCACTTTCCATGGAGTTTCTGAACTCTGGACAAGGTGCAGAGAAAACCTCCCCTTCTAGTAACAATAGCTTCAGACATTCTCTATATAAATTCACATTCACATGCTGAAGATGTTATCTGTCTTCCATAACCTTCTACCTCATACACTGCCAGAAATCCCAGAAATAAGATCACAGCTCCTATAGGACCCTCACTGCCTTTGACCTTCTACCACTTCCTGCCAGTTCATCAAGGGACACAACTCCATCTGCTCAGCTCTCAATCTGTGCTCTTCAAGCTCACATTTGAGACTTTTGTCATCCCCAGCAAATTGGCAATTACATGGAAATATGGTAGCTGCCTGCATTCAGTTGCTTGGCTATGCCATGAGGTAGAAGGGTTGGAGGGGCGAGAAAAACAAAAAGCCAAACCCAAGCCACACACCAAAAAAAAAAAACAAAACCCAAACCCACAAAGGTTCACACCAACATTACATAGTGAGCACTCTACTAATTTTTTAAAGTAAAAACACATACGTCTCTGGAAATGAAAAGATATGACAGATTAAGGTATTCTCATTCAAGTACCATTCTCTAGCAAAACTAACCTCAACTTCTGATTAGATGATGGAAAGCTTATTTGATGATCTCACCCGTTGCTCGGGTGACATCTTAATAGACAGTAGGAATAACATACTACATAGCACTCTAAATAGACTTTCACACATTTGAAATGTCTTTTAAAAAAAAAGATGACAAAAGTGAATGTATTAAATAAGAAAAACTGAAGCATACAAGGTACAAAAATAAAATTCCTTTTTGGTTAGCAGCAGTCTGAGCTGACTCACAATGTGCTAAGTAGGCAAGGTTTCACAAAAAAAGGGAAAAGACCAACTAGTCTCACTGAAGACGCCTCTGCATTAACAGCAGAACAAATATGGCACAAGATCATTGAAACTGAGATTCATTTTTTTCATTAACAAATCATCAGTAAATTTCATCTTTTCATAAAAATATTTCAGAAATGCAAGACACCTAAACACAAGTCTCTTAAAAATATCATACTTTTCACACTTCAAGCTAAATTTCTAAGGTTTCTACAATTCAAATAAGGCAGGTCTGTTGTCCTGTGCACAATGTGCCTTATAACAACAAATAAAAAGCCATTGAGATCGAGTCTCCATGCTGCCAAATGAACTGCTCACTATCCATAATCTTTCTCCTATCTTCTTTCCACTGCTATGTGTTTCTTTCACTCTATATCCTTCTGTCTTTTCTATCAGTTGTCTCCACACAGTCTCTTCCTCTCAGCTGTGTAACAAGTGAAGGAAGCTGTTCAGAAGTCAGTAATTATGAATTTTCTGCGCACCCTCGAGACACACTGCACACAGAAAAGGGGCCAAAGGAAACTTCTGTGGTTACTACAGACTAGAGCATGCAGATTAATACATCCGTTTCTGCTGCTTCCCAAATATACTGCCCCAAATTAGGCTCTGCCTTGATTGAAGGCAAAATGAGAAAGAAAAGCAAGGGGATGTAAATTCTTTCAGCTAACTGCTTCAAGGATTTTACCTTGGAACTGTGCAAACCACTTCTTCTTTCTTCATCCTTCTAAAGGTAACTTCATAAACTCCCAAATTCAGTAGTTTTAGTGAACTGTCACTTAGACTGTTGAAAAAAACTTGTACAAGTTCATTAGTGGATATTTCCAAGAGAACTTCATGCACGTGTAATGAGGCTGCAGAAGATCTTGAAAAAACACCAGGTCTAAAGTAGTGGCTTAATATATGAATTATTTATAAACAACATACAGAATTTATAAATAATAATTTATAAAAAATTCTTTATATCTTTCACTATTGTGCTATCCTGAGGTCGTCTATTAGTCATTCAATGAAGGCTCAAATTTTAATTTCCTTGTAACTGTCCATGCATTTAATACAAATGAAACAGTCTTCACAGTCCATTAATCATAGGCCAAATTACAAGAAAGTCCTAATTAGCCCTGTCTAAATGCACCTATTGGGTTATTAAGTTAATTAAGAGACATTCTATCTTGCCCTCTAATTGGCAATGGTAACTACACAATAATCACATTGTAACTGTCAGACTTTTATAGACTATGGCACACAGCATGCACAGATTCTGGCTGTGTTATGCTCTTTTTCCATGAATTAAATTAGAAGTTTAAATACAATTAAATACAGCAAGTCTTTACAGTGATGGTAGTAGTGACTTTGTCAATAAAGAAGTCATGAGGGGCTAGATGTCTCTCAGCTGACCAGCCAGAGTATGTCCACCTAAGATAAGAATTGCTCCACTGACTTATTGGAGATATGCATTGACTACAGTGAAGCTTGGAAACTCAGACGCCTAAATTTAGACTTGCTAACCCCTTCATACAGGTTGTAAGTGAACAAAGAAGATACAAAATTGAGAGAAAACTTGCAGAAGGACAGCAGATTTAAGAAACTTTTTAATGACTGACACTTTGTTAGAATTCCATTCTGATTACTGAAGTAACAAAGCAAGGAAACAAAAATGAATATTTTTTTTAAAGTATATTTCAACATTATCCTTGATGGCTAAATTAAGAGTCTGCAATTCTTAAATGAGAGCAGAAATTACCGCATAAATGACTTCTTCTATCAAAAAAAAGTGTTTTTTCTAGAAATAAATTAAAAATACCACCATCCTTCTTCTTGAAAATAGCCAGGCTTTAAATATTCTTGAGCAACTTTTAATTAAAAGTAGTGAAATCACATTAGGAGCTACAAATGATGTGGACTTCAACATATTTTACTTTCATGAAATGATCATCACATCTCCCTGTAACATAAATTACTCAATCCTATACAAATTTCCACCTGTACCATACTATTTGCTTCAAATTAACCTTGGTAGAATAACAGTTGAGAACAAATAGTGGTCCTATTCAACTTGCTCATGGAAATATTCAGACTTATGTGGAATTGACTAAAAATTTTTCAATCAACACATTCTTTTTTCAAAGCCTCATTGATGCCATTTCAGACAGCTATGCGGTTAAATTTGATATCACAAGACTGTAGTACACAGCATGGGAACACAACCCACAGAGAAATTACTTTGGGCATAGATGTAAAATGAAAAGTACAAGGCTCTGCTTTGGTGCAAACAAAATTCCCCTAAATTGGGAAATCTAAGGTATGGGACTAGTGGCACAGGTAACATTTCCTAGAACAAAAATAACAGGAGGAAGTCTGAAAAACATCATTAAATAGCTTTCTTAAATATTCATCTACTAAATATCTGTACCAATTCATGACAAAAGTCCAGTTTTGGGGGCTATGTTACTAACAATTTTTTAGGAGGACTCTGGAAACAGCAGACTCGTTCCATTATAAATCCTCTGCAGATCATATTATCAGCTTCCTGACTCGGATGAACTAGCTCTGTCTAAAATAATTCCAACTCACACATGTAATAATTGATAAAATATGCATCATTTATCTTACTTAGGAATGGATGGGATCTGGTGGACAATTTCAAGGTTCCACTGAGTAAGTTCATGATACTTTATCAAACTCCACCACACACATTATAACATGAAGTATCTATCTGAACCTCTTGCAGTACCTTTTAACTTACTTATCCTTGAGGTTTTTTCCTCTCCTAATCTTAGTATTTCAAATATCATTGTCCCAAATCTATTTTGCTACTCCTGAGTTCACAAAGTAGCTTCAAACACCTTCAATCTGTGGCTTGATTGCAATATTTCCATTCTCTCATTCAAGCATTCCAAGAATGCTGTCAAGAGAAAAGTCACTGCTACTAGGTAAGTCTAAAACATTAATTTTCAGTAGAAGAAGGGAAGGTTAAAGACATGCTCTCAGTGATGCCAATCACGGCAACAGTTATCACATTTCCTCCCATAGTTTAGTTTTCAAATCACAAAGATTTCCTATGATAGCCTATACTTCTTTCTGCAATCATGTATCTCTGCATGACAATCTCACACTCGTGGAATTAGGTCTACCATATCATTATCTGAACACAGCAAGGATTTCTCAAATGAAGGTTGCTCGTGTTATTGCAGAAACACTAATGTTTCCCTGAAGCACAATTCAGAAGCCTTCCTCAGTTTCCATCCACTCTATCAACCACCAAAATTCTGCCCTCAGGCATGCACTTGACAGTTCAGCCAAAGAAAATGAAAACTGCTGGTTTTCTGAAAGGTCTGTAGATTTACATCAAAAGAAATACTCATAGATAAAGACTAGGAAAGACTATTACAACCTGGACTTAAATTACAGCCATAAAACAACACTGACTGCACATCATCACCTTATCTAAAAGCTAACTCAATAGGCTGGAGCTGATCAGCTGAAGTGATCTTACTTCAATTTCAAGGTCTAAGGTGAAATCACTTGTTCCACCATGTGCAATGAATCATTACTGCAACTGTTAAAAAAAAAAAATCTCATTTCCAGCTTAAGCTTCACTGACTTAGCTTCAACCTGTCTGACACAATTTTTTTTCTGAGGAAGAGTAATACTAGAAACTAAGGTAGCAGGTATTTTTGTGGCTACCTGTGGTAGGCTGACCCCAGCCAGCAGCTAAGCACACACCAGCTACTTATTCATTCTCAAGTGGGATGAGGAAAAAATTGAAAAGAGAAAAACCAAGTAAAATTCATGGGTCAAGATAAAGATAGCTTAATAACCACAGGAAGGAGAAAAGGAAAAAAGACAAAATCAAAGAACAAGTGATATCAAGGCATCACTCAGCACATTCCACTGCCTTGCCAGTCTGCAAGCAACAGTTATTTCAGAAAACTTATTCCCAGGTTTAATTGCTGAGCATGTCGTTATATGGTAAGGAATATCAATTTGGCCAGGTTGGGTCAGCTATTTCAGCTGTGTCCCCTCCCAGCCTGTCCCTAGCCCTGGACTGCTTGCTGGTGGGCAGAGAGAAGAACAGAGAAAGCCTTGAGCATGTACAATCACTGCTAAGCAACAGCTAAAGGACTGGTGTACCAACACTGTTTCAGTCACAAATCTGAAATCCACCAACATACAGGCTTGCTGTGAAGAAATCCAGTTCCTGCCAGACCCAGTACAGTACCACTACAGAAAGGGTTATTAAGGGCTTAGGAGTGGTGACCAGGCAATATATGAAAAAAAAAACCTCAGTATATTAAGATGTTGACTCAGCAAAGCCCTTATGCTTAGATATTCTTTATACCTGAGAAGTAAATAATTACAAAGCCATGGGAATGCTTAAAATGCCTTGAAGAATTAGATCACTGCTCTGTGACTGTAGAATTACAAACACTTCCTTTCTTCTTTCTGGAAGCCTACCAAAAAATAAATAAATAAATAAATAAATAAATAAATAAATGTTTTGAAGATAGATGGAAATCCTTTCAATTGCATCCATGGAAAACTTTGACAATACACATTTTAAAAATGTGTGCAGCACTTCCCAGGTGCTTTTCTTTCTCCTCCCAAAGTCCCCCCCCACTCCCCTAGTAACTTTGCATTACTACACCATTAGATTTACTCAAATTATACAGATAAATGGAAGATGTTTTAAAACATTCTACTGCCCAGTGTGTATAGCCAAAGTTATTAACTATTCTATGTAACTTCTATGCATTAAAATTTATAATAATTGTATTCATTTTTTTTTTTACTCTTGACCAGGAATTTTTAAACTATTCACATGGAACTTCAAATAACCAGCAATTACAGTGACGCAAAATAGAGAATGTGAGTTACCAGAGTCCGGGGTGGAGAAGTTCTTACACACATTTAATTACCTTGACTTTAGCTACCTAGATAAATTAACCCTAAGTTTGCTCCAGTAACATTCACTAAACAAATGTCAAAGAAGTTAACACATGCTCCCTGGAAGTGTTCCTTTAGTACAGCAACTACACAACTATGAGCAATATGCAGCATGATTGCAAGTTTTATTCACACACCTTGAATAGATTAGTATCTACTCAGATACACATCTTAATTTCCTGCTATTTACCTATGAGAGATTGACTTGGTCTCATAAGACTTCACAGCAATGTTGTAATCAGCTTCTTAAATAGATCTAAATGTTTAATATGCAACAATACAACAGAGATTTCTGAATGTAAAGGTCAAAATTTATTGCCATGGAAAAATCTGGAAATTAATTTTCACCACAGGAAAGAGGTTTTTTATATTTGTAGAATTTATATACTGCAATTGTGCCCAAACTCTATAAATAATACTAACAAGTGCTTTTCATATAGCATTTTAAGACAAAGGTTATTTCACAAGCAGTTGCTTGATTGATTTAAAGCTACTTGTATCCTATTTCCCACCCTCCCAACAGGGAAGGTCACACTGATTTGACTGTCACAGGTAACACAAGATGTGCAGTATCTTGTCAGGATATGCACCACTGCAGACTTTCTGCAAGCTCTTAAATGTTTTGAGAACACTTAGTCATGTTCAGTTTGACTCAACTAAGCTCATACTCAGTAATTCCTTAACTTCAACTGGAAGATCTTTTTACTATTACAGGTAACACTTTTATATTAAGTTATTTCGACCTGTGTCCATTTAATTATAGATGAAGCTCTCGCTTAATTAACACACTTGAACTTGGCTATTTGAAAAATAAAAAAAGCAAAACCCACAATGAAATTAGAATGAAAGAACTGGTCTCTTAAAATGCAAGAATATAAGACTTTTGTTATGAAAAAGCCATCAGTCCACACATACAGAAAACTGTATTATAAATACATGAATTAATAATCTTCTAGTAAATATCTAAATAACCAAACTAATAAAAAGAAATATTTACTAATTTGTTTTTATACTCCAGAGATCTTCCTCCATTTTGTGTACTATCATCTATTAAATGTTACCACATGATACTGGCAACTTTCATTTCTAAAACGTATCAGTGTACCTGAATCTCTCTTCAGCCCCAGTCAGGAAGACACCTTAATAATTTCAGTTCAATTGGAAGCAAAATCTACCTCTGACAGATTCCATATGGATTTATACATCCATCAGCTAAGCCAAAATTACCTCTATAATGTTCCTCTTCAGCAACCAAGATGACAAAGAAAATTTTTCAAATCTTTTTTCTTAACATTTTTGTCAAAAATTCAGACAGATTTCTAACATTCTCTGCCTTCATGGATTATCTCTATTTCAAGTCAAATTAAAACATATTTCTGCTGCTTGAGGTGAAGAAACTTCTGAGAATGATGCTTCAATCACAGTCAGCCTAAAAAAAGTTTAAAATTGAAGATTAGAAACACATAGGGAAAAAGACATTCAGGTGTCCATTCCGACCTAAACAGTGCAGCAGGCTTGAAGTATACAGGTTTAGAATGCAATAGGAACAGTGAAGAATCAGGTAGGAGAGACACAGCAACAAAATTACAAGGGAAAGAAAATGTTGACACTGAATGCAGAGGTATCCATGTGCTACATGCCTCCAGACACTTTCCAGGGCTCCCAAACTGCTTCCCACTGGTTCTACCAGGTTCTTTGCTCTGCCTTAGCCCTGAGAAGTTATGGTCACTGCTTGCCTCCATCTATACATGGCTGCAATTTGGGAAAGCACTCCCAGGCTGCCATCTGGGATTCTCCCAGAAATCAGGCTCTTCAGGGTTGGGGTTTCAAAACGCACACACAGGACTGAGTTCTGAGCCCAGGAGATCACACCATGCTGCCCAGCTGGCTGCTCCTATGATTGGAAACCTATGCTTGCAAAGCAGGCATCAAGATTATCATACTGAAAATGCATGGTCCAAGATCCTCTCCACAGATTTACTTGTTCACCTCATTTACTGGCTGCATGGTGCCTTGGAATAAGGCTCAAAACTCATCAGGCAGGGCTCCTCTGCAATATGTCCAGACAATTTCTGTCACAATAGGGCACCTTTTCCTCACTACAGCCATAAGATGAAAATGCAATATGAAGATAATCTTTATTACAGCAACAGACAATTGATTTGACTACATATAGGAAGGATAATATTTCACATTCTGTTTGAGCATCTTGAAATCTACCCTGAAAAAAGACAACCATATTCCCCAGAAGCCACGAGAAACAAAAAAAGGTCAGACATAATTCAATAGTTGTATTCAGAACAGCACAGGTACCTAAATAATATTTAGCTCTGCTCATTCAAGAAACACGGTATTTTATTTTAATCCTGCAGTATGTAATGTGAAAAATGTCCTGTGTATCAGAGTAGTACTGCATTAACTTATTTCCACAATCAAAACATGCATGCCTAGACACAGCTACAACATCTTGTGTGGAACTTGACTGTTCTTTTTTCACCCAGGTTTGGCTACTAGAGTCACAAAGAAAAAAACAAAACAAAACAACAAAACTTTAACCAGTGCACAAGTGCATTTGTCATAAATCAAAGAGAAATCCGATCACCACCATAACAGACAAAAACCTCTCACTCTATTTCCCTGCTTTCCACAACTGTATTGCACCATGAGGAAGAATACATCACCATACAACTTCTGCATAGAAAGAATCACTGGAAAACTTCCTTCAGACAAGACACTTCCTCCTTAGAGGCAGGATATTCTATAACTATTGCTGAAGAATTATTTTCTGGGCAAAGACAAATGATGAGCAGAAGTGAACAACATACAGTCGAACTGTACAAGGAAGAAGACCAATCTTTGTTGGCCACATACAGTAGATAGATAGTGGATTACATCCAAACTTATGTTTAACAGAACAGGTCTAATAGTATTATTTGTCTCATTAGTACTAACTTGCTTGCCCAAGTCCTTAAAAAAGTCTCACCTAAGGAAGTAATGTGAAAGAACACACAATAGTTCTAAAGAGCAGTTGAAAAATGGAGAACTGTGTCAATATCAAGCTGCAAAACAAAGGCTCTGCAATGAGACTATGCTGGACACCACTATTTGACCTCTGAGGCCAAGTGCATTGGTTGCATAGGCTTAAGGCTGACACTTCAATCATCCTCACAAATAAAGCAGGTCTGAGGTAACAGGGACAGCTAAACAAATACTAGCTTACGTAAGCTAGATACACTTTCTACTCTAAGTTATAGATTAGCTAAAGTACACATGTGATGGCAATATTAAAGCCATTTTAAAATTATGCAAAGCAAAATTATGAAATAAGAAAAAAATTATTATCAGTCTCTGTGTACCAAAAACACAAACTAATGAATATATTTTTCCTGGGTGAAAAAGTAGCAGAAAAAATTAATTTTAAAGACAAAAAAATATGAGTACTAATAATTATATCATATGGATAAACTTACTAGTCACTTTCTAGCCCAATTAACACATACACAGCACTGGTATGTTTCTTGAAAGTGTCATTTGCACTTTGACTATCTCCTCCATTTAAATCGTGTATGGATTTAGTCACCATGTCCTCAAACGGACATGACCTGCAACATGCAGGAGCTGTCCTCTGGCTCAGGTCTATATTTTACCTATACAAAGGACTATACAAAGTGTAGTATATACTATATGTGTATATATGTAGTATATGTATATACTATACATATACTATACAAAGGACTACAGGTCTGTATTTTAGAAATATAGAGCCCTAGGTAGATATTTAAAGAGGTATTGCAGTACTAACAATTACAGACTTCCTATGGGTAGCAACAGTATATCTTAAGGCCAGATAATTGAATTATACCTGGAACTGAAGTTAAGCCCTTCAGTTCTCATCAAACACTTCTACCATGAAGACTGCAATGGCTTAGGCAACTAAAAAATCACTTTATTTCTAAAAGCTGAAATCTGGGTGATTTTAGACAATGATAGGGTTTTGGATCTGCAGAGTTATTTTAAATAACAGCCGAAGCATTATTAATCTGATTTTCTAATGCTTTTTCATTTAGAAAACAATGCCTGCGAGTCACTGGTGTACATTCTTTGTTTTTGAGACTGCAGAGTGACTTCCCAACCCTGACAGCAATTGCCCAATTAAAGCTTCTTGATGATTTGATTGCTCTTTATTTAACGTAATAATAAATCTGCCAGGTTATGAGTGAAGACCTTCCTCTTGTAAATCAGGGTCTGCAGCAGGGCTCCCTGTGGGAATACAGCTTGTTCACAGGGATTGTGCTGCAGCCTTGAAACTTGTCAGTGCTCTGAATTGCCACACTAAGCAGCAGAAAAAGAGAGAGAAATCAATTTTTTCTTGATTGTATGGCACCAATTAATGGGATTAATAGCACAACTCAGCACCGAGGCAGCACAAAGAAGAGAAAGCAGAAAGCCCAGAATGAGCTCAGGGCCTTGCTGTAAAAACTCCCAAGCCATATGAAGTCCATTGCAGCCAGAGGGGTTTGCAGGCTCTATGCAGACAAACAAGATAAAGGAAGGGGAAACAAGCACAAAATAATACATAATAATGTAGCAGGACAGCATCAGCAGAAGTAGAAACTGTAGCCAGATAACTGACTATCATTTTAGTGACCTAACCACTATATATTTTATTTCCTCTCCTTACTTGTTAACTTTTTATTCAGTGTTTCAGTAAATGTTAAGTATATCTTCCTTCTGGTCAACTTCATTTTTCTAATCTTTTTTCTAGTATCACAGGGAAACACAGAACCAAATAAATTCTCTTGAGTTTCTTTTTCTCCCCTGCTGTCTTTCTCTTTCAGGTATTCCTCCCTCAGGGAATAAGAAATCAAGATTAAATCTGTTACTCTAGCAATTCAGTCTTCTTTTTGTGTTTCTCTCTCTGCATTGTTCCTTATTGGTAAGTCTATATCCAGCTTTTGTCCCGAAATAGCTTCACTGTTTTACATTTTATATTAGACTACAGACATTACTATTTAATGGCATTATTCTGAACCATGATACACTTAGGAGAAGCTCTGAAACACCTTTTTGAATTTTTTAACTACATCATTCAAAAGTATGTCCTCAGCACAATTATGGGTGGTGGTTCATGTTACACCAGAGGAATTTCTGCATCTGCAAACCTTGGTATTCTCCTCAGCTTGCATTTCACTGGACATCTCCACTTTGTCCTCATTACATAGGAAGGACAAGACTCTTCAGAATCCTTAGGAGGATGAACACCCAGGTTGTACTGGGCATATGGAGTGTGTCATATCCAACTGCAATGGAAACGTGCAATGAACACAATGTGTCTGAACAGGAACACACAACACATGGGATCTCTGTCCAGCACACATGGGATTCTCAGGCCCGTCCCAATGTTTCAGAGCGTCTATATGTATGTCATGGAGCATGCACATGAAGACACATTTCAGTATAAGAAATCCCAGTATATCCAGTCATGGAAATGATCCCATCTCTCTTTTCTTCGCCTTCAAATGAAATAATATCCTTAAATACACAAAAGCCCCCAGTTCCATCTCTAAAAATCTATCAGAGTCCACATCATAAACCTTTTCCTAATTGGACTAAGCCTAATTGCTTCCACAGGTTCTCTTTAAAGGTCACCTACAGCTGAAACTACCCTTTCTTTTCAGTTTTATGAATCATCTCTCATGTCTCCAGAAGAGACTGCTTCCACTTATTTAGGCTTCTAGAATGAATTTGTTATCAACAACACAGAGCAGCTTTTCTGCATTGGTGAACCAAAAGGAACATGGAACTTACAATCGTCCAGAATTCCTTTCTTTGATATAGATACCTGACCAGAGGACTATTTCGCAATCATCCCTTTACCTCTCCACTCATACAAACATCAGCAGAGGCACAATGCCTGGCAAATAGGAGTGTAGTGCCTTCTTAATGAAGGAGTTCATGGCACAGGAACCAGTGCTAAGGATACCTTTAACTCTCTGGCAAATCCATGCCTAAGTAACACATCCAAGATCAAGTACTAGACAGATAAGTCAGACACTGCAGAACATACATACTCTTTACATCGTAAGTTATATTTTCTTGCATTTTCCCTTTCTTTGGTTATACTCTTAGCAACCACCAGCACTAGAACCTTTCTTTTAAAAAAAGTACAGACTCCGAGTAACCATTTGACAGTGGGACTATTATAAAAATAAAATAAAAAAAGAAAGAACATGCTGGCAATGTAGCATTAATCTTTTTCATCCCACCCCTTCCCACTTTCTATTCTTTCTCACTCTCACATTCAGTGTATTCATACGGTCTGTTTCCTCCTAATTTGTTCAGCCATCCTCCCTAATTACTCAATTCCCTCTTCTGTTCCTTCACAGAATCAACTGGGCTCCATGACTTTTCCCCAATCTATGAGGAAATGCACCTCTAAAAGACAAGGCCCATATGAAGCTAACAGGCACACAAGCTTTGCAGATCTCTTATGCCCACCTAGTAGCTTGCTACTGAAGAAAAGCAGTTGTCGTTCCCTCCCTTCCTTAACCTTCAGGTCACCTACATTTTCTCTCCCAAGTCCATGCCACATTCCTCATCAGACTATGTGGTGACCCACTGAGCTCAGCCTACTGAACAATTTTCACTTATTTGTAGGCTTCATTTTATTCTATTTCATATTCCCAAACTGAGTAAATGTAACATGACATAACCACCAGTTCTGGAAAAAGGACAGCAGGAATGTACAGCCAGAAATGAAGATGAACAGGACCTGCCACAACTGGCTATTAAATCAGCCTCATAGCCCATAGTCCTGAATACTGAACCATGAGAATGTCTGGAGTAAAACAAACTATGTGAGGAGGAAAGATTCAATTAAAAAGGTTCCAACACAGTTAAAAGACCCAAATTCTCATGATTCCGGCCCCAGAAAGCAGCTCCGACAAAAGCCAATGAAAGAGCTATTGTACAGTAAGTATATTGTACCAGACACTAAAGAGAAATATGGTTTATGAATAGAGTGATTTCATTTATTGAATATTGCAGGGAGCTGGAAAATGAGGAAGGAGATAGGATGTTTCACATAAATATACAATTTAAAGTTTCCAGTCTCTGTATGAACACAAATTTGTGAGAGGTGGCTAATATAAAATTGCCTTCTATTTATTACAGGTAATGCACATGTATTCTTCATTTTGTATGTGCATTTCTCATAACTATAATACATCATCTCATAGTGTTATATACAAAATCTGAGGTACTTCATTGGAAACTCCATGTTTAAGGCAAAGATAATACTTGACTTTTATGTGAATAAGGGAAGAAAACTGCCTGTATCAACAAAACAGCAAAACCAGAGGGGCATCAAAACTACAGCCAAAAAATTCTGCCTGAATATTTATAGATGGAATAAGTATTCAGTGAAACTGAGCAGACAAAGGAGAACTGACACAGCACAGCATACAGGACCTGACATAAAAGTTAAGGCCATCAAAAATATGTCTGCTGCAAGCTTTTTAAAAGGATATTACCCTCTATACAAGAAGCAGATTTGGACATTGAGTTGTCTTGGCAAAGGCATAAGAGTGCATTTCAAATGATCATGCTCTGTACCTGTCTCCTAGGATAAAAATCTGTAATACTTGTTATACTTGTTTCTCCTATCAGCTGTGTGGTACTTTGCATCACCTGTAGTAATGTGCAAGACAGCCCACTGCCTTAGTCAGGAGGCCAAGTGTTTCCTAACAATTGTATTCAAAAATGTTCTTGCTTTCACCGTTTTTTAGCTATGTCTTATGGCTTAGGCAGAGAAGATTCTTAACATAGAACCTATCCTTCTGTCATACTTCACAGCTCGTACTGACATTTCTTAGGAGAAAAAACATTCATCTCTGCAGGGGGGGTAGTACCCAATACAGGGAATAGCACCTCATGCTTTTGTCTGAGTAATTACAGACACTAAAATGTTTCGGTAGTGTTTGCTCTGAAAGTTCATGAACATAAAAGTGTTTCCAACCACCTCCTGTAGTCCAGAGGAAAAAAAAGTATCTTTAGCCCTCCTCACTCATACAAAAGCACATATGCTTTCCCAGAAAAACAAAATATCACCAGATTAAAAAAAAAAATTAAAAATCACTGTATGAAAAAATTCCAAATAATCATTAGACAATTGAAAAATGAGAAATCAGTCCCCACTTCTTTATTTGCATAAATAAGACAAATGGAAAGTGAGAATAAAAGTGAGAATAAAAGACATTGGGGGGGGAAAAAGGAGAGAATATTGATTAGATATTGAATAAGAGGCAAATTGTAAAAGACCATGATGCTAAAATTCGCTGAAATATTATTTTACTAACTCAATTTAAATATTATGTTTCTAGTTTCCATTTACTAAGTAACACTTTTAAAATAAGGAACACTAACAACAGGTGTCTGTCTAGGTGTTTCTTTTTAGTCACTGCCATGATAAAGCAGATAACTAAGAAACCCACTTGCTCCAGAACAGTAAAATAGTACATAACGTGTAGCAGAAATTCTAGTTAAGGTACTTAGCTACTTCCTTCCCTCCTAGAAGCTCCTTGGAAAACAGAAGGCTGAGACTGCTGACTCGGGAGTACGGATAGTATCTAGCCCATTTGGAAAAGCATAGATAAGTAACACCAAAGAACATGTTAGAAAAAATGATAGGCTTAGTTAAAACCATCAAAGTATTTTACTTTATATTAGCCACTTAACATTGATCTGGGCTGCAGTTATGACAAGACAGACTAGACAGACACCACCACAGGTCTTTTATTTAGAAACTTTACATGCTTTCTTTCAAGCAACTCTGACTCCTTCCCTGGTAGGCAGCTTCACACAGCTCTGACTCCTTCTGTCCTCTCTGCATAACTGGCTCTACCCAAACCTGTCCTTGCTCAGCCACCTAACTGTGACTGTCCCTCACACAGCATCTTCCCACCTTATCTGTCCCTTGCACAGCTGCATGTCCCTTACCTCCTCTCAGCACAGCCAGAAGCCTCCATCCTAAACTGCAGCAGACTCTCCATCTCAAGCTCCACCATGAACTGCAACTTTAATTAGTGGCCAGCTAACCCACTCTGTTATAACACCCAAATTCACTGGGCTGGCACGGGTGTTTCCACTGCTCAGTAATCAGTACAACTGTTATTCATCAGGAAGGACTGCCTTCTGTACTATCCTTTCAACCCATCTTCCCACAGATCTGCTGTACCAGAAAGACTGCATTAATCAAAAGAAAAAAAAAAAACTATTGAAGAACTTAATTCAACAGTGTTAATGTAATACAAAACTTTGAAGATACTTCATAATGTGATAAAATACAAAGAAATAAGTAATGGGCTTTTTTGATCCTGACTGATTATTAGATGGGCGGCCAGAAAAAATTTAGTATCCTATCTGTTAGCTTTATACCTTACCATTGAGCAGCCAGGCTTTGCTGGTATGTGATGGTGAGAGCAACTCAATTGAGAGCTACTTCTCATTTTCCCAGGTATTTTTTGATGCCTTCTGCTCTCCCTCTCAAAAAACAAAGTACAGCAATTTCACGGGTATAAGACACACCTTTTTGACTGAAGTTTCGAGCCTACCCTGGAAGCGCACCTTATCACCCGGTGCGCCTTATATGGACAAATTCCAGAGAATTGCCAACCCAGAATTGTGAGCCACGAGAGCCCCAGCAAGAGCCGGCAGGCGTGGGGGAAGCCGGGGGGCGCAGCCCCAGTGGCTGGGTGGTGAGAGCCGGCAGCAGATTCTCGCTTCCACTAAAAAATAGGGTGCGCCTTATAGGCCGGTGCACCTTATACATGGACAAATTCCATGGACTTCCCAGCCACCCAGAAGTGCACCTTACAACCCAGTGCGTCTTATAAGCGTGAAATCACTGTAACTGTCATTTTGAGAGTTTGGAAACATTAAAAGTGAATATGACAAAAGGATTCTACTATGATACTTTCACCTTATTGTATTTTAGATACAATTCTTCCAATTTAACTACTACTTAGATTACACAGGAGAGTAGAATTATGACTGCCTCAACCACATGGAAATTTCTGATATCTGCACCTTGTTGGTCACCACAAAAACCCAAGTAATAAGCATAAAGCCATTGGTTATGGAACTGTTTGTTATAGGAAAAGGGTGTATCTGTAGTTTTTATTAGTGTCTATCACTTGTTTTCCCTTCAAGATAACTTTACCTAAGGCAACTATGAAACTACATGATGAATTCTACAAAATGCAAAGGACATCTCTACACCATTTTTCCCTTTGACTTACATTCCCCTTAAATAGGTCTTTTACTTCAGTGCAGGTTAAGGCTACAATAAAACCCTACAATAACAGGCACTAACAAAAATAAAAATTAGAACTTAAATGTGATTCCCTACCCCCTGCTGTGTAAGACTGCAGCATTTCTAGATCACACATCCTTTGAAAAACAGTTAATACTAGCTTCCTGCAACAGGAACTGCCAGGCTGAAATAATGTCACTGGGTAATCGGTTAGTGCCTAAAATGATCCTTGTAATGTTTAAGTACAGAAAAACTCAGCCTTTCAAAGGCTCCACCTAGCTCTTTGAAATCAAATGCTTCATTAAATACATTTGTGTTATCCATAATACAGATGCTTTCATGCTAGCAACAGAACTTAACCTGTTAAGTATCATACCAAAATACTCAAAAATTTGAGGTTTTGAGCAACCTCAAAAGAAAAAAAAACGGTATCTCTGCAATTCAAATTGCAAATATTACAGATTAAAACGTAATTTTAAACTGTGAGAAATGATGAACTGGTTAATTAGACATTCAAGTTCACAGTGGCTACCTTTGTGTATTTCAGAACCAAGGGCAAGCACTGCTTCAGAAGACAGTCCAAAACTCCAAAATTCATCCTCAAACTTTGACTTAAGTCAGTCATAAGATGCACTTCAGACAGGCTAAGGTTTAAGTGAAAAGCATTTTTTTAAAATAATGGGCACCATAGCATAATATACACCAATAATGCTATTCCATTTAGGGAAAGGAAAAGCATCATAGATTAAAAAAAAATTCCATTGTATTTGCTTCTGTAATTATGTCTGCCAAAAAAAAAACAAAAAACAAAAAAAAAAAGAAAAAGAAAGAAAGCTAAGGGTGGTATTACGAAGCCTTTATGTTTGAAAGAAAAATTACAACCCCACATTACTTGGAGAACAAAAATCTTAGGGATCCAGGGGTTTGGCATGTTTAATTTGAGAAGAGTTATTTTGGCTTTTTATAACTCAAAGAAATTACAGTTCTTGGGTTTACATAACAACAGCGTACCTGCTGGATGCTTTTTTAGCTGCAGTTCTAGAAATAAAAAAAAATCCAAAACACTAAATTTATCTCAGAGCTCTTGAAGATTTATTGCAATCTGTTCTCAAGTGTGCTTTCAAATTCACAAAAACTAACTGTCAGCTTGCCCCAATGAGAGCACACCTGTATGCTAAAGGGATACAGTTGTACAGAAGAATAGATGCATGGATACAGGCAGCAGCAGCAGGATTATTCATTGAGATTATTAGAACACAAAAAGAACTCGTTGGATTGGATGCTTGAAATGCAAAGTGGGTCAATACTTCACTCAGACAGAAATGAGTGGGTGCTGATTCTGAATACTCCAACTCTAGCCAATTTTAGGCACATAGCTCCTGTTCACATTTCAGAAAGATGGGAGGGAAAAAACAGTGAAGCTTCACCACAAAAATAATTCATATTTAGAATTCTTGCTATATTTAACGTTAATGTGAAAAAAAAAAACTAAAAAAATCAGGTAGTGCCATGGTATGTGTTACCATGAAAATCCCAGAAAAGAAGCATTTCTAAAGGGCATTCCTCAAATCTAAACTCGTTGTCTAACCACAGTATTCTCAGATGCCCACAATCTCTTACAGAAAGATGTCTATGCTTTCAAAAGCAAAAAAGCAAGGAAACTCACAACACACAAAAACTACACAGAACAGGATAAGGAAGCTCATAAAACCTGACAGAATCTAAGGAGTTACTTTAAGACCTTTCTGTCAGCACTAACAACACCTGCATACCTTGGGGCATTTAGAAGCTGAGTTACAGGTTCTCAGGGATCTTACCTGCAACAATCTTGGGTACCTGAAAGATGAAATGGCAGAGAAGTAACAGTTTTGAAAAGCCATGACTTGGGGACCTACATTCAAAAGGGAAAATGAAGCTGCAGAATCAAAGTTGTTTTGCAACCTGTCTTAAATCTCAAAATTGACACAGTCTGAGATGTACACAGTAATTCCCGCCCACCTCCTTCCCACCTCTAACCTGTAAATAAAAATTTACCTTGTAAAAATGCTTGGAATCAAGTGAATCTGTGCTGTGCAACCATTCACAGCTGAGTGGATAGGGCTTCCTATTATGTGTTAACAGATACTGGTAGTCCGTAGAAGACCAATGCCTGCTGAGTCAGCTTAAGCTCATTAATTCTTTTTCCAAGAGGCTCCTCCTCACGTTTCTTTACAGAGAAGGAAACAACTTTCTAACCAAGGCAGAGCCTAAGGTTTCCTGCATCTCATGTGCCAGCACTACTCTTTCACACAAATTAGGAAGATAATTCAAGTGTCAAATCACACAAAACTTCAGCAAAGATGTTCTTAAGTAGATATTGCTGGTACAAAAATTCCTAACCACTGTAACAGAAGGCCACAAATACAGGACAGAATGGAGAAAAGACAACCAGGATAACTGCAAGCAACCGGAACATGATGACCTACTAGCAAGAGCAACCACTACTCTTAATTGTAATGCAGGGGAATTGTACTTCACCTTCAGTACACAACCAGCTGTTCCATCCATCAGCACTCTGTGCCTCTGTAATTGTCTAAAATCAACGGTGTAAAGTGCCCCCATCACTGATTATTCATTATGCAAGTATGAAATACAGTCTGTTTATGTGTCACTATCCCTGCCTTCATCTTAGAAAGCACACAGGTCCTCTCTCCACGTTCTTCCTTCCTGTGACTGCCCTCAGCTCCCCAGTATCAGTCCATGCACTCCCTAAAATGTTGACTTGAAGCATATATTGAGCAATTACAGTCACAACCTGCTCAGCAAATAACACTGGAGAAAACTGAATCCAAGTCCACTCTGCTCTGAGCTAGTATTAGACAATTAGTACTCCCTGAAAAAAAAAGATGGCTATCATCCATGACAAGAGATGGTTAATTAGCATCCATACCAGAAGTCATTTAAGAAAATGCTAGATGTTCCTGGATGAAATACAAAGCACAAGTCTCCTTTTGCAATGTGTCAGAACTTTCAGACGTGAAAAACTGATGTGTTAGTGACTCTATTAGGCTGTGAACACATGGTATTCTTGAAACACCACAAAGCACATTAAATAGGAACACTAGTACAGAGTACAAGATTCATCCGTGCATAGTCTTTGATCAATTCTCATCAACTTCAAATACATGTCTTCATTTTTCTAAGGACTACAAGATCAAGCACAGATTGCAGATCTTCAATAAAATGTTCAGAACAAAAAGTACATTAAAAATTAAATATGTAAGTATATTTTAAATGGCCAATCAGGAAGCAGTGGAGATAAGAATTACGATCTTCCAACGCCCAGTGTAATACATTAAAATAACTGCAAACAGCTGCAGGAATGCTATACCCCTAGAACTTAAAACCAGTCACTAGTATTCAGGTGTAAGTACATTTCACACCAAAAAACCTTCCTGGTATATAGGAGTGCACTGAGAAGCTGTAAGACAGCCTGCACAGTTGTGCAAAGAGCCTTTCACAGATTCTTTCTATCACAATGAAATTCCTACATCAGTGATTAGTGAAATACATGGTGATACATGAAATGCAAAAACAAACACAACTTCTTAATCTTTCTCTCCACTATTGATAACTTATACATCCTACAAGAATCCGAACAGAGACAACCATCTTATACTACTGAGAAACTAGGTTAAAACACAGTGACTCAGAAGAGAGATGTCAAGTGGTTCGCTTGAATTTTAATGTGTAAACCAATGGGTTAAGGAAATTTAGAAGAAAATGAGAGCTGTCGAGGGCCTAACTCTTGAACAACCCCAAAGCCCTGAATTCCCATTGAAATAAACAAGAGTCAGTTATGCACCTAGACCTAGCGACACAGCTGATTGAACAGAATTTTATTCAGGAATTGAACCACACAAATGTTTCCATTTTTATGAATTCCTTAACTAGAAAAATCACTTGCTGTTCCCTAGTACCCAGTTACTGTTCCATCAAATGGGGCTTTATTTATTGCAAAATAAAGATATCTAACACCGCTAGCACTGAACCAGCAGTCAATTCCAACAGCCCATGCACACAAAAAATATAACACCAGACCATTCATGAACAATTTTCTAACAAAATTTGATCCTTTGTTATTGGGGGGGGAGCAAAATACAGACCGAAGATGAGGCATCCATCATGCCAGAATAGAAAAGATTTCATACATAATAACCTTGATTGAGAACAAGTTAAATACTGAAAAAGGCACAGTTGTGCCTTGTGATAATACTGCCAGAGTGCAGTGCATAATATACGTGCATTTAGATACTTAAAACTGCATGAGAAACAGGATGACAAAATGGTAATAATCACGATTGCTCTAGTACCCTTTCAAATTCTAAGTATTCACAGCTTATGCACTAAAATAGTAAAATATGCACATCTCTGCATCTACAAATCCCTGCAAGTGCATCGTTGTAAGAAAACGGAAAAATATAGCAAAACCACGGTGTGCGACTGCAGATAAAAAAAAAAATCAGGAAACACCATGGACACGGACTTTTCGCCGGACAGACTTCTTTCCGAGTGCTCGGAGCAGAGGGTGTGTTTCCCGGTGGGAGGCACCCACCCGTCCCTCACCGCTGGCCGGTCGCGGAGGGGCAGCGCCCGGGGCTCGCCCGCGGGCCGAAGGGCGCTCGGTGCCCGCTGCTCGGAGCTCAGCGCTGCCGCCCTGGAGCCGGGGGTGTTTGGAAGCGCCGCCTCCCCTCACGGCGCACGGCGGGTGCGCGCTCGGTCCGCGGCTCCCCGCGGCCGGACGGCGGGGTCGGGCCGCTGTCCCGCGGCCGCCGGGGCGAGGCGGTAGCGCCGCGGGGGCGGCCCGGGGGACTCGGGGGCACCTGTTTGACCACCCGCGCGGGATCGTGCTAAGCAAAGGGCGGCGCGGCCGTGGCGGGGCAAAGAAGCGGGGCACATCCTCGGGATAGCCGGGGAGGGAGGGCTGCGCGGAGCGCCGGAGCTCGGAGGGGCGTGGAGGAGGGACACGAGGGCACACGCGTGGTGCGGGGCGGCAGGACAAGGCGAGGGGTGCCGGCACTGCCGAAGCAGCGTCTCAAACTCATCCTCGCCCTGCGTTAACCTGGGCTGCGCGGGGGGCCGCGGCCACCACGAGGACATCCCCGCCCTCACCGCTGCGGGGGAACCGGCCGGCAAGAGCGCACCTTACCTCGAAAAGGGGACCGATCTTGTTCTTCTCCAGGTAGGCTTGGATCCTGGTCTGCTGGTGAGACGCCATGAAGAGCTCCGGGGGCGGGGGCTTGAGCTCGTCTCCCCCGGCGGCGGCTGCAGTCCCTCCGGCTGCTGGCGGCTCACACCCCCGCCGCACAAGGGTTGCCACAGCGGGAGAGGGCGGAGGCGCTGCCAAAGTCCCCGGGACGGAGCTAACTCAGGTAACTGGGGGCGGGAGAAGGGAGCCGGGTGCTAGCCGCCCGCTTAGCCGGGCGCGGGGCTGGCTGCCCTCAGGGAGTAGCGGGCGGGCGCTGCCTGGAGCGGAGCATGGTGCAGGGAGGAGAGGAGCTGCAAAGGCGGCCCCCGAGCCCGCGCCGCTCCGCGCTGCGTGCGTCTGTCAGTCCGTCTCTGCCTCTGTTTCTGTGCCAGGCAGCGCCTTGGTGACGGGAGCGGCCGCGGCTGCCGCCCTCGCCACAGCGTCGCTGCCGAGGCCGATAGCCGCGGGCTCCTGTCAGCTCCGCGGCCGCCGGCGCCCGTTGACGCCCGGGCTCGGCGCACAAAAGGCGGGAGCGGGGGAAGGGGGAGGAGAGCGGGCGGGAGGCGGGGGCTGCTCTGCCTCCGCCGCTCCCCTGCCCGCCCGGGGACGGGCTTGCCCCCGGCAGAGCCGCGGGCCCCCCTCCTCCCCGCCGGTGTGTGCGGTGCCCCTGCCTGGCTCCGGTGCCCCGGGCGGGGTGAGCGCCGCGGGCCGCCCCGCGTGAGGCACCTGAGCGGCACGGGAAAACTTCAGCTGCGAGAAGGTCTCGGAGCAGTGGAACGAATCGCGCTGCCAGCAGGGACGGGGGATGCAAGGACTACAGCCAGCGCTTTTGCTTCATTTCTGTTTAAATTTTCTTTAAAATGCTACCTTTCTTATGATGCCAATAAAATTCCCGATTAGTACAATGACCATCTTAATGGAATAATTGGAGTAGCTATGCAGGTGCATCCTGGTCGCAGGTTCTGTTGAGTTCCAGCAAGCCGCCAAGGGCGCTCGGCCAAAACGCGGAGCAAATAAATATTCAGCTGGCTTCAGAGAGTAGTGAGTTAATGGCTACCTCAAAGAATAAGTATTATTCTGTCTTCAAGTAATTAGTATCCCACCATTTCTGGAAGCAGGATCATAACCAGCTTTTTTTTCTATATATATATATTGAAGAGAACAAACAAAAACATGTTTCTTGGGGTTTGACGCTTCTGTTCTTCTGCAATAACTGATTATTCTGTGCTAACATTAACCTGTTTGATGAAAAAAAATAATAGGGATTTTTTCTTTTTAAGACACAAAACAGCTTTCAAGACTATTCAGCACATCTGCTGAATCAGGCTGCCTGTTCCCAATCAAGCTGTGTTCACAAATGCAAGAGTACAAGCGTCTCCTGATTCAGAAACTGCTAAAGAAAAGGATGAATTTTTCAGGAGTCAAAAGATCCTGAGTTCCACTCCCGTAGCCATTGACTGTTGTTTGACTTCAAAGTCCTCCACTGACCTAAACCTCAAGCTTCTACCTAGAAGGAGGTCAGGTGTAAGTGTATTATAAAGAGCTTGCAGCACATCCTGTAGTGTAAGCAGTAGCCTGTAGATTTCTGTAATGGTTTGCTGGAATGTGTTCATTCTAGTCTTACTGAGGCAGTGTTTGTTTCCATAGTAGTCACTTAAAAATGGCACATTTTTTATTTGGATTCTTAGTGGGTAGTCTTCTAAAATTCATATCAGCTCAGAGTTTTAGTGTACCTTCTTCAGTAAAGTACTGCCTGGTGCCACTTAAATAGTATGGTGCTAAGCTAGTTTAATCAGCCTAATGAGGATCATACACTCATAAGGTAATTGCCAGTGATGCAGGTTCTCTACACTGGCTCTAATGATTTCCATTAGATGAGGATGTTTCTAAAATTTCATAAATCGCACCAGAACCCAGACTGCTCCAATAAATAACTTAGTAAAATTATGCCCCCTCCCATGGTGCAAAAATAAGAACATATGTTTCTATAGCCCTACACAGCCTGGCTTCTCAAAGTAGCAGCATTTCCAGACCTGCTGGGACGTGGCCATATCAGGATCTGCAAACTGTCACTGCTTTGTGTAGACCAGGAAGAGGACTGAGGAAAAGAAACAAGACTGTCAGCAATATGAATAGAAAAGAGAATTTATTAAAGGAGGATTTAAAGATAGCATAACTCTATGGTTGCATATGGCACAATTAGATAGGTGCCAAGATCTCACTGTTAAAACGTCAGAATATTGAGGATTTCTGTGTTTTGGTATTTTTTTTTCCTCCTACTGAATTACAGAATGGTTGGGGTTGGAAGGGACTGGTCCAAGCCCCCTGCTACAGCAGACTCCTTACCCAGCACTGTGTCCAGATGACTTTTGCATATCTACCAAGGATGCTGGATTTGTGTGTGTGTGTGTGTGTGTGTGTGTGTGTCTGTTGTCATTCTCGCTTCCTTCTCCCCTAGACCATTTTTCCTTCTTTTAATTCTCACCCTGACATATAATCTAGATTTTCCAGTTGGCTTGGGAGACACAATAGCAGTCCTGCTGTGGCTAGGAAAGCTTCCAAGGCCAAATGCAGAATTAGCTTTCTAAACAGACATGTCTTGTAACCCCACAGCTCCCATGAGATTTAAGTGACAGGTTATCCTTTGATATGGATTAGGTACTTCAGGGAGACGTGAACACAGTTCCTTACCAAGAGCTTCATGCTGCTGTTACCTAGATGAAGGTCTTCAGCAGTTCCCTGACAGTAAAGCCTTCTGAGTTCTAAAATATGGGAGTTCAGGTGTCTCCTGCAGAGAATACAGGCTGAGTGACATGGTATTATAGGGAAAGGAACTTCACTGAGAGCATTCTTTTCTCTTTTTCCCCAAAAAAGCAGAAAAAACTGTTGCTAGATTTAAGACATGCCACCCAAGACAGCGATCAATAAATACGTGTGATTTGCAAATAAGCACAGAAAGCTGGATATGTGCCTGCTGTCCTCTTAGTTGTTAGGAGAAAAACAGTCAAAATACAATTAAGATCTAAGTTTTTAAAACTGATATTAATACAGTCTTTTAAAATTAGCTTTCATCTTAATACCAAGGGAAAAAATTCTCTTGGATTAAAATTACTGATTTACACATGCCTGAATTTTTGTTTCTTTCAGCAACGTTTTTGTATGAGAAACTGAACACTAAATTACTTTACAACTTAAGTAATAAAATATAGTCTGTGTATTGCACTTTGCTGTGATCCTGGTTTCATGGATATTTTTCTTTCAGGAGCAGTATACAGCATGCACATCTACTGAATGCTCAGCAGTGAACTGCAAGAACAGAAGTGACTGAAAAAAATTGCACACAGGCATCAAAAAATGGAAAGTATCCCAATTTAAAAATATATTTGCATCACAAAACAAGATTCCCAAAAAGCAAGGAGAAGGAGCCAAAAGAGCAGGGCTAATTTTAAGGTGCTTGTGATATCTGAGCTCCCTGCTTCTTATCATTGTATGTTGTTGGGTTTCTCACTCTTGACTCTTTTCTTCAAGAGAACAGTGTGCATTTTTTTATAGGTGATTTCTTGTTTGACTTAGTTCAAGGACTTCACTACAGTAGGGACCCATTAAATAATTCCATAGTATTCTACATCATTTCAGTCATGCCATCCATTTTTCAGGAATAAGTTTGCTGCAGTTCCAATGCTGAGCACTGAATTTTCAAAGTTACAGTCAGTTGCAGTACCCATTAATCATTGCCAGATTTTAGTTACCCAGGCTTCACATGCAAAGGTGTTCTTCAGGAGTCAGAGCTGCCACTGCCTAGCAGAAAAAGAAACTGATGACTTGGCTGGCTGTAAAGGTACTCTGTGGGTCACAAATACCTCGTGCCAAGTCAACAATTTTTCCCTTCTGGCTAAAATTTGATCCATATGCTCTGTACGAAGTTTATTTTTTGAGATGGCATCTGGAGTACAAAAGAGACATTACAATCTAAGAGAAATATAGTGGCAATATATGAATTTATTACAAACCCTTAAATGGCTTTCTAGTTCCCATTAAGTGCTTTATGTTTCAGCTATCAAAAATCATCAGAAATTCCTTAACAAACCTTTCAAAAGCAATTACAGAGAAGAGTAAAAGTAGCAGGCACATCAAAAGAGGTAGTATTCATCAAAACCTGGTGCTGTTTTCCTTAGAAAGCTTTCTATTTTGTCAGTGTTTCCTTTCATGTAACTCTATAACAAAGAATTCTTCTTCCATTATTGTGATTGTTTCTATTGAGTTTGATATTCTATGCAAAGCCATTATCTGCTTCATGAAGAGCTAAGAGCCATTAGTCAACAGCTGACTGCAGTTCTTAAAGTATCCTTGTAGTTTAAATAAAATGCAGTTGAAGTTACATCCAGGAGAATGAAATCCATGAGTTCCTGCACCTTATAAACGAGGCATTATTTTTTATTGCCAAAGCATGGCCTTGGAACATTACAAACCTCTGTTGTAAAATTTTCTAAAAAAGCACACATGCACACACAGTGGCTAAATATTGCAGTGCTCCAAGCTGTTTAAAATAATGAAGGTCTAGCAGTTCCTGACCTAGAAAGCTGTCATCTTTCTTTTTATTTAGTATTCCCCTAAAAATGGGTCTGCTCAAATGGCATGTTCTCCAAAGAAGTTGAAAGAAAAGAAAAGAAGCATCTTACTGTATTATGCTGAAATATCCAATTTACCTTTTATCCCATATCAAGTTAACTGATAGAATTGGGAATAATATCACTAGAGGGCTGATTTTGTACACTTAATTTTATCTGGTGGAAATTTTTTAAAATGTACTCAGTAAATGATAATATATCCATGAGCTTGAGTTTAAGCAACCTCAAATATCCTTTGTATGGTTTTCTCTTCACACCGAGATAGGAGCCATACAATTTCAAAATCTGAACTTGACCCAAACTTATTGTAAAGAGCAAGGATTTCTTTGCATCTTCATTCTCGTATGGAATTCAACCTGTGTTTTGGATATTTTGTCCTTTATACATGGCGATCTTGACCACAAACAGCCTCTGTGGTAAAAGTTTGTCTATTCTCTGCAGGGCAGAGTTTACATTATCATCAGGCTCTCAATAAGGACAAGAACAAATCACTTGGAAATCCAAGATTCATAAAGCCCCACTGTACTTAAGGAGGATGAGTGTCTACCTCCTTGACTCCTTGTATTCTCAGAAGTATTCTGTAATTTGTTTTCATGTATCATGTTCACTTTCCTGCTTCCAGTGATTTGTTCAGGAATGTTCTCATCCTATTCAGAAAAAAAAAAAAAAAAAATTACATCTCAACCTGAAAAATTTAGCTCATATCATTTTAGCAATCCAACCATTAATAGAAATTACTACTCTTACAAGATTCTAGTGCAGCTTATATCCATTTTTAACACCTTTATATTTTTTTCTTTCTATTTGGCTACACATTAACATAAATAGCAGTAGCAGTACTTATGAGAATATTGGCAATAGAGTTGGCTGTATATATTAAATACATTTCAATGACAAATATGCTCTGAGAATTTACTCTTATTTGCAGTATGGAAGACTAAAGACAGGTTTTATTCAGAAGCCAGCTGCAAAGCAGAACTGTTAGTACCCTCCTGGAACTGGATTGGCCAGGTTCATACTAAAGTTCACTGACACCAAGGGACTAAAGTAATTAAATAAAAGACTTCAACACGAACTGACATTCTTCTTCCTTTCTGAGGGATAAAACTATTAATTTAATTACTTGGTAGTGACTAAGAACATAAAACTTCAACCCTTCAAAAACTGTTCTTTCCCTTCCTTATGTATCACTGCCAGAGCACAGACCAATTTTCTGTGCGCTGTTGGCATTCTGGCAGTGTAGATGATAGCAGGGACTGAACCAAAATCTTTTGGCATGTCCTGCTGTCTCAAGAGTCTAGTTTAGTTCTTCTAGCCCTCAACTAGTAGCTAATACTATGCAGACCAGCCACTAGAGGGGAATAAAGAATCATACTGTTCAAATATAGGTTATTGCATCGTGAACTGTGCAGGGACATCTCAGCCATGGCCATGAACAAGTGCTGTATCTGACTCAGCTGGCAATGCTGCTTCATGATGCAGCCATTATATTTGCATTCAGACAGCAAGTTTACTTAAGGGTCTTTAAACCTATAATATGTTTGTACACTCACTGCATAATTATTATAAATGTTTGTACTGCTAACTGTATCCTAATTACTTGCAGTGGTAAAGTTATGTAGGCTCTGAACTATCAAGCATTTCAGCATGTTTTATTGGCTAAAAACATACATCCAAGTTAGGTTTTTCAGGTGCTAAAGACAAACATATTCAAAGTGCTTTGCTAGATGATGACATTTTCAAGGGCAGGGAGGTATGGCTCAGAGGAAATCAGTCTAACTTGCCTAGGAGGGCTGTCAAGCCTAAGATGCTTGTAAGACCCTCATTTTAGAAGCTACTGAAAGCAGGTAATGGTACTAAAGCTGCTGAAGAGTTATTGAACCAGTGAAGAAGCCAATCTAGATAGTGGAAGTTTAGGATAACTGGTTTTCAGATGGTTGAGTTAGCTTTTGTCTACACAAATTTGACTTCTCTGCTCTTAACAATGCAAGTTAAGACTAGTCAAGAATTTTTATTATCAGGAGTCACCAAAACATACAGGAGGCTATTTTGTAGGCAGGTTTTTATTCCTAGAACAGACCTGCAAAGAGCAGGATTATGTTAAATAAGCATGCCAGTAATGCCCTCTTCCAACACTTAAAACAAAAGAAAAGAAGCAGATCTGATCCAAAATCAGCAAGAGGTATCTTGAAGTAAATTTGAAACATTTAAATTTCAAGGCCTCTGAACTCACTTTCTCTCCTGCCTGCTCTCTTGACACAAAGCTGTGATCTCTAGTAACTCTTTCTTTTAATAATGAAGGCAAATACTCTTCTGTATCCGTTTGATTTCTGGAAGTAGAGTCAGGGAAAAAAAAACAACACAAAAGGAGTAGTGCTAAAAAATATGAGTTGGCCATGCCGCTGTATCTTATTTTCCAGGCTTAATAGAGCTGGATTCAGGGACAAGAGCTTAAATTTACTAACCTAAAGATTCTTATCTTCACACAAAAATCCAGGCAAAGAGATATGTATTGCTTTTTAGCAAGAGGGAGGCTAGCAATGATCCCATTTAATTTCCTGTAGGAGGAAGCTTAGCAACTATTCAGTAATAATATCTCCTTAGGCGATGGCTGCTTTTACTTGGAGGGATGTGAAATTAGAGGAAGTCCTTGAAATATTAATGCCAATGCCCATTACAGTCCTTGAAGAGGAAGACAAGGACATTGGACTGAATGTGCCATTGAATGCTTGCCCTTGGCAGTGTTTCAACCATCACACACATCTGATTCTCTCTAAAGTGGAAAAATTCTTGGCTTGGGACCCATCCCCTTGGGTTGTTTCTCATGGAAAATACTGGACACAGGGCTACTTCATCATGACTGATTTGCTTAATTGGAAAGAGAGAATTATATTTCTGCTGTGAAAGTAATTGGTGTTTAACATTTTTGCATCTAACCACTTTCAGAAAGTTTCAACTGATTTTCCTGATGGAGTTGTGCACAGGTCTTCATAGGCTGTAGCCTTGATGATGAATTGTTTTTTCCACCTGAAAATCATAGCCATACAGATGTCTCCCACTAGCAAGTATGAACTTGAAACATTTAAAATAATATGCATTACAAAGAGAACATATATCAGACAATTAGCAAAAATGTAATTGAATTTGTCTCCTGTCTGAAAATAGAAGGAAAAGGTTGGCTTGTTATTAGTAATATGACATCCCTAATAACATTTTGAAATGTAATTTTAATCTAGGATTAATTTTCCAGCACTTGATAAAGCAATTTAAATTTTATAAGCTTCATTGTCCTAAACAATTTGGAAATAAAGGATTATCTGCAGCAAAACTGAATGGCTCATTTGGAGACTACCTACGTGCCTAAGCTTTTCTATGAAAATATGTAGACAGCTATTTTGCTGGAAACTTTTTTCATGCAAATAGAGGGATGTATTGTCTATTTCATAGAAATATTTTAGCTTGAGTCATTTTCTTATCAGGAAAATTAAATTCTGGACTGTATATAAAAAATAATAAGTTGGTTGGTACCAACTTTCCCTCAAAAGAATAAAAGAATGGAAATATAAACCACATATAGAGATACTAATCCAATGCTTATAAACGATACTGCAATTAACTATTAAGTGTATTTTAGAACAAAAAGTCAAGATTTTACTCTTTTTGTAATCACTGGCAGATCTGCTTTAAATCTTCTTACTAGAGTGTTTACTAGTTGGATTTGTGAAGTTAGTCTTGAATGTTTTGTTTCATATGTTCATGCCAGTTGACCCATGTAGAATTAATGTGGGTCTTTCATAATGTTCTATAGCATAGTGGCTTTCTTTACAGCAAGAACTTTTTTCTAATTATTAGATAAGCATTTGTACATGATTTACAAAACTGTAATTTAGGAACTTAAATACATTTTCAAAGACAAGCATAAGAAATTTGTCACAATTTTTCTGGCTTTCAAGGCTTTTCATCAAGTTCTGTAGAGGAGAGATTTTTTAAAAAGAAATGAATACTCACAATTGTGAATTTACATAATGACTTTTTTATGATATCTAAATGATGGCACAGAAGCTAAAAAAACATGGAGTAAAGCATAAAGACTAACTGATAGGGAGACCACTAAGGTTACTGTGTGAGCACATAAGTAACATAAACAGAGAGAGTGAAAAAAGTACTAGAATAATGAATTGTACCACATTAATTCACTGGAAAATGTGGGTTGTACACCAGGTATCGTGGTTCATTAGAAAAAGATTTCTGCCAAGCTTGCTGTACTATGCTATGATGACACTTCAGTCAAAATGACAAAGTAAACAACACATTTATCTACTTGTACCTAGGAAGGGAGGAAAATATTCCAAGAGATTTGGAATCACACCTGCAAGACAGAGACTGGATCAGTATCAGGTCCACAGTAAAGATAACAGGTAAAAATAACAGAAAACTTGAAGCTTTGGAAGTAGTTTTTAAAACTATGTTTCAGCCAGATTTGTTGGTGCAGCCTTTTTTTAAAGTAGCAATATGCTGCACTTGGGAGGGGAAAAAAAGGCATGAATGACTAGTCTGTTCAAGCCAAAGAAAATGTAAGAAAGATAACACTATTGTCAGGATAATTGTCATATTGTGAGCATTTACACAAGTTGCTATCGCTGAGCTTTAGGAAGGTGGTATTTGGAACATTTCAAAAGGCTTGGCGAATCAATTCAGATAGTTATCTGAACTGATACAGAGATAGAGGTGGTGGTGAGCATTCTGATAAACAATTTATCCACAAGTCCATTCAGGAATGCAGAACACATCTTACTCATAGTTTTGCTATTTCATTTCCCCCTGTTCACTTCCTATTTAGAATTTATTACTAATATCAATAATTACTTAGAATAGATGAGTAAATTTTCTATCAGAGTAGATAAGTGCACTATCTATGTCTTTATTGATTATTAGTAAGGATACTCTTCAAATTCTATAAGAATGTGGGGGTAAAAAAGAAATAAAGATTATTCATTTTTGGAACCTAAGCACATCACACAAAATAATCCAGATGTTCACTGACAATGCATTTTCCTACAGTAGAATCAGCATCTCTCTCTCATTTCCTACTTTCCACTGAGTTTTCTGTCTATCAGTAAAGATTTCTTACATATCCCACTGTGTCTTCTACTTTTTTCTTTGGTGTATGTGAAGCATTCCTGCCACTGAAAAATTTTGTATTCCAGGATCAACCCTAACTTTTCTCAATCCGGACACTAATATGGGTTCCAATGGTAGGAATCTCAGTTTTACTTACTGTATCTTCACAACCATGAGGCACACTGGATTATAAGGTGCAGTATCAGTTAATGGTATATTTTCAAACTATTTCCACATATAAGGCGCACCAGTTCATAAGGCGCACATTTTTGGTTTTTTTTTCAACATTGATCCGTGCGCAACTTTCGCAACTTTACCGTAAAATCGGGAGGGACGGACCCGAGGGACGTGTGCGTGCCTGCTCGCGGTCATTGAACTGCGAGCTTCATGTTTGTTGCTGCACAATGTGAAACAGAAATTGTTTTGAGATCCCGTCAATACTCAAGATTCATATATAAGGCGCACTGGATTATAAGGCACACTTATGGTTTTTATTCAAATTTTAGGATTTTCAGTGTGCCTTATAGTCGGAAAAATACGGTACTTTAGGTTTTGTTATGTTCTTCTCATCTGTTTTATGCTGAAACATTTGTAGTAAAGATATTTCTGTTCTTCTTTAAAGCAGTTTCTTTAAAGATACTTCTGTACTGTTTGGCACTTGCAGCAGATGTGATTTTTCAGTTCAATTATAAAGAAGTTAATGAGCTTCAGTACAACTTTGTTCCAGTGACATTAGGAAATATTTCCTCAGGAAATTATTAATTTTGTCTTCTGTTTCCAACACTGGTAAAGTTTTGTTTCAGGGAATCACATTTTCTGCCTTTCTACTCAAGGTTCTTAAGTCAGAAAAATAATTATTTGTCCAATAGCAACTCTATGGAAAGAATTAATGTATTGCAAGTGTCCTCCTCCTCCTCATGAAGCTACATTCACTTCTGCACTAGTATTGAAGTTGTACTGATGTTGAAATCCTCTGATCATCCTTTTCTCCTCCATTCTTTACTAGAACGTTCCAGTCTCAGTTACTGCACTTATTCCCTCTTTGTGTCCTCATTTACCTGTTTCATAGTCTACAACGATGAAAAGTTTATATTCTGCCTCATTTATTGGAATATTAATATCTGGGATATTTCTCCAAATCATTTATTTGCTAGCATCCAAGAAAATGTTTACTTATTTTTAGCTGACAAATGAATGACCAGTTGTTTCGTTATGCATGGCCATAATGACATTATGCAGAAATATATTTTCATTCTAGAGTTATGATTGACCGGTCCAAATTGATAAATTGCTTTCTACTGCAGTGAATTTTAACAGGAATTCCAATATTCTATACACCAGCACAAATTAACAAGTTATAATCTGTTTCATGACAAAATCAAATCTCATTTAAATTTTTTTTTCTTAGTTTAAAAGTAAATTAGCAATAAGAAGTATTAACCTTTTAGTTAATGTTTCTTGCTATCTGAACAAGCTGCTACTGCAAACAGAATACCCTTTCCATTATAACCCCCATTTTATACAAGTACTTTCCAGCCAAAAGCTGGATAGCATATGGACATCTTCTCCAGATTTTCTTTCAATATATCAGAAACAAACAAACAAAAGCCTGCAACATTATGCTTCAAAATTATCTGGTTCCAATTTCTGAAAGACACTGAAATTACTTCTGCCTCCTGTGAGGATAATACCTAAAGAGAACAGGAGAGAAACACAGAAAGCAGTGCATTTAAAAGGAAGGAAATGGAAAGAAAACATTTTCCTTTACAAGTGGAAAACAGAGTGTAATTTCATTTCAGTTCACATTCAAGAAGCTTGAAAAACAACATATCAAAAATGCAAATGTATACAATATGTTTAAAGACAAATATAATGCAATTGGTCTGTGTAGTAGCTAAATCAGGAAATTGACTGTAATTGTAGTATATTTTATGAGAACATAATATAATTACAAGACTGTTGAAAGAGAAGCTTATATACATCAAAATTAGTGGATTAAGACGTAATGTTCTTATATGAAATTCTGCCCTCAGACTCCAAGGCAAAGGATAAAGTGGAAGAGTGTGGTAATGGAGTTAAGAGCCCCATGGAGGATTAAAGAAAGCCATACTGCCATCAGTGCTCAGCGGGAGTGCAAGGAGGGAATCAGAGTATCATTTAAAAATGAATTGACAGGAGAACATGGGATGAAGAAACTGCTTGAACCCTAAAACAACCCTTTCTTTCCATAGGATGTAAATTAGCATTGCCCTATGCCCACATGGAGAGTCCAGGGTATGAGGACACATGGAGCATTCAGTGTCCAGCCTAGACTAGAGGATAAAGTTCCCAATGGACAAAATAATCTTCTAGCTGATTTAGAGATGAAAAAATAACGTTGTTTTCTTAGAGCTCAACAATGGCAGAGAATAAGATTTGCCACTGGCACTCATTACTAAGGGCAGGAGAAGCAATGCTTACAGATTGCTTGGACATAAAAGTGACCTGTAAAGGGATTCATTCTTAATTCCTATAGAGCTTCCATTAAATGTGTAGAGTAAGTGAAATAAAAATTATAAGATGACTAAAAAAATTTACATGGAATACAACAGTGGCAGTGAGCTGAGGGATAAGATCAGTTGTGGTTTCTCATATGAGCTACTGGAAAATAAGATGAGAGACTATTTTGGATATAGTCCAAGGTGCATGCCAAGCAGAGCAAAAAGATTATGAGCTGAAGGAACATTAAGAAATGAGTGATTACAATGAAATCAGATATAAAATATGTGAAAAATGAATGCTGCAAGATGAGCTAGTATGCTTTTAATAAGTGGAGTGGAACTGAGGTTTGGGAAGATATAAATTGCAGTGGTTGATCTAGCCTAATGACAAAAGTAATGTCAATTTGGACAAAATAAAAATGAGAAATTGGGTCATATAGATAAAAAATTCTCTAGTGGGAGTCTAGGAATCAAATAGGTTTCATATACATTCTGTACAATGAACTGCGATTAAAATTTGCAGCCTTATAATAATATGCCTCCCAAAATATTCTTAAAATGCTAACCAACACTTTGGCAAAATGACAGCCACAGCATAATCACATTTAAAACATGTATGAAACCTTTCAAAAGTGTGATCCAGCTGAAAAAAATATTGCTGCTTGTTACAGAGACATTTCTGTGGTGCTGTATTTTCTATCCGCACTTTGCATATGTTCCCCTGAGCTTCACTCCTAGATAATGCAGGAGAGCTTTTCAGTTTTTCAGAAATTTCATATTTCTTGGGCCAGGATTCTACAAAGAACAACTTTCCTGTTCTGTTTTAGACTAGGTCATGAGACTGCCAGGCCTGACTTTTCGTATAAACATTTTACTTTCTGTCAGCATTTGAAAAAGACATTACCTTTTCCAGTTAGGAATTTCTGACATGTTTGCAAAGTAGAAACCTTCTAGTAAGTTATAATGTGCTGAGGGGTAGTAAAGGTCTTTAGTGTGCATGTTTCTCCTTATAAAACAAAAATGTGCAGCTTAATGCATTAAAAACCATGTTGTGAACTTTCCACTCATCCCACTGTTACATCCCTTTTTATAAGTTAATATAGGGTAAACAACTACTAAAATACTACAACTCTGTAGACTTGGAAAAGATACAGGTTGCTTGGATTCGCCTTGTCTTACCCAATTCTGCACACATTTGTTTTGAAATAGAAATATGCAAAACTCCTTAAAGTTTCAATTAAAGAAGATCTAAAATCTAAGAGTTTCCAGTCAGCACCTTTAACATTAATTCTCTGTGCATGTAGATATTTATATGTTCATTCCACTGAACGTGGCAAAAGCTAGCCAGGAGGTGGGAAAGTGTTTGGCTTTCACAGGTGTTACTGTCACTGAAAAAAAGCCCAACTTTCTCTGCCCGTGTTTCCCCCTTTTCTTTCCTCTTTCTGGCAGTCAGCATGAACTTTCAGATTCACAGTGTGTCTTGGGTTACAATACAGGATGTGATAAAAGGTATTGTTCTATCACCATCTGTTGAGGGTGGGGGCAGTCATCCTTATCTCCGTGGGAGATATTCTGCTAATGAGGCATCCATTGAAACCAGGTGGGGCATTGTTCTTTGTCTTTTCACAACCCATCTTTCCTCCAGGGAGTTATCTTATGGTAATGGCCCATTGAGTCTCATTGTGTGACAGATAACATTACTTCATCCCATTGGAAGTTGCTCCAGCCAGAGAGAAGAGCCCAACATTTCTTACCAATAAAAACAGAGGTTTTGAGACACTAAGGTAGCCCTTTTTCCACTGGTTTTTCAGAGGAAATCCAGACTTTTCCACATCATCACTGGATCTTCGGAGGGAAACCACGTCCTTCTACAGGACCACTGCTTCATTGCCTTTCTTAGCAAACACCTATCCTCCAAACAAAGACACAGTGAACAGCTATTGTCACAGTTTTCTATTACAAAGAACAAACCCCAAACACTGACAGAGTACAACCTGACGCCCCATCAGTCAGGGTGTTGATAGCAGTCCGATTCAATGGTGACTAAAGTCCTCCTGCAGTGACAGATGTGGTTTAGTTGAAGCAGTGGTCCTGTAGAAGGATGCAGTTTCCCTCTGAAAGTCCAGTGATTATGTGGAAAAGTCCGGTTTTCCTCTGAAAATCCAGTGGAAAAAGGGCTCCCTGGTGTACCAGCTCTCAGTTTTTATCTTTGTAGGAAAAGCTTGGCTCATCCCGCTGGGTGGAGCATCTCCCAATAGGATGAAGTAATTTTATCACTCATACAGTGGGACTCAATGGGCCATTATCAGAAGATAACTTCCTGGAGGAAGGATGCATTGTGAAAAGATAAAGAACAGTGTCCCACCTGGTTTCAATGGATGGCCCATTAGCAGAATATCTCCCACAGAGTTAAGGATCACTGCCCCCACCCGGTCTGAACAGAAGATGATAGAACAGATACTTTTGTTCACATCCTGTATTGTAACCCAAGACAGTATGCTCATCCAAAATCATTACAAGGGGCTTCAGAATATTGAACTTGTGATTTGCAGCTGGAGAATCAATCGGATGTGATTTAATGCCAAATTATCTAGAAGGTACTAGATTGCTGCACAAAGGCTTTGTGAGGGGAAGAGTGGATTCCAGCTCCTGACAAAATTCAACTTCCTTCTTCAGAAGGGTTTTATTTATTTATTTATATAAATTTATTTATCTATTTTACTTATTTATATCTTATTTATAAATATTTATATTTTATTTATTTTTATTTATTATATTTTGTTATTTTTAGTTTTATTATTACCACTCACATGATGAAAATTTACATTCACACATATATCAAGAATTCGTGTGTACAAAGGGGCTATCTCAGGTGAATAAAGGTAGGAATTTGAGGAGTATGACAGAAAATACAGTATAAACCTAATAGCAAAACAATAACTAGCTTATGGAATTTGGTAGAAGATTACTGATAAATATCAGAACTGGAAAGGTGAATCATAAGATAAATTTTAAAAAATATTTTTCTTTCAAGTGGGATTAAAACTTCTAGCGCAATATCTACTAAATAGTTTCAGTGTCTCCTTTGAGTAGTTATTTCAACAGATAACATGGACAAAATTTGTAACTACTTATTATTTTCAGCTTCATTGATCATGTATGTATTTCCTCTAATGTGCATATATGCTAATTTCAAAATCTGTAAAATCTTTTAAGGCAAGTGTTTATGCCACTAATTCTTTTAGTGGCAGTTAAATTTTGCTATGGTGGAGGTGTTATATAGCAAAGCCAAAGAAGTTCTGCACCTGGAGAACATGTGATACTTTGAAAATAAAATACCTGACATCATATAATACATAAAACATCCTTAACAGATTTACAAATGAGAGGGAAAACTCAGTAATTAACAAGTGATAACAAATTGAACGAATTTTTTTTGGTCAGGAAAAGATTCACTGCGTAGTTCAGAATGGTTAGAAACTCCTAGATAAAGACACAACAGGCAAAATATGAGATAGAGATAGAAATCGCCTACCACAATTCAGTGGCAATCCACATTGCATGTAATGCAAAGTATTTCCAGTATCTGTTAGGGGAGTAAAGGCTAGTAGGATCATGTGGGCAATTCGGTCAGCCTTGTTGTAATAGAAGTCATAGAAATTGCAAAATTTAATACAAGTTATATCCAGATGTTTACATTTAGGTGCCTAGAGACAAAGAAGTCCTTGTTCCTTGGAAGTATTTATATACATGCTTAACTTTACAAAACTTGTAGCTTCATGAGCACAGAGTCACCAGCAGCTGAGTGGTCTGCATCTCAAGAAATGTGAGACCAGGCCACAGGAAAATGTGAGACCAGGACAAATGGAAAAGAAAAAACAAAGCCAAGGCAAATGCAAAAGAAAAGATCATGTTTAAATGTGTGCATATACACACATTAATGTACGTGTATACATATGTACAGATGTGTCTACATATATGGCTGTATATAGGATGCCTCAGGAATGAAAAAGAAGAGATAAAAAACTACAAGATTCTACGTCTGATTACAAGTGCCTTGAAAAAATAACACCAAAGCACAGTTAACTTGAAAAGTTTCCAAATTTCACTGGCTAGGCCAACTATTATTATTTACAACAGAATGTGAATAGGAACTTTCCAGTTCTTTTTGGTTCCAATTTCAACTTTCACACAAGGTAAACAGTCCATTATTTTTTTCTCCCCTAATCTACACATTTTTTTCGTATTTAGATCTTATACACTACAAAATTTGTGCAAAATCCTGGTAGGTAAGATAGCAAGAATCTCCCCAAAAGCCATGGCAGACAGTAATTTTTACTCCTGCAATGCACACGCAGTTGTGTTAAAAAGTGCTTAAGTTGAAATAACATTTTGGAGCAGACAGAAATAGTTTCATTGATTTCAATAATGCCATTCTTACATATAGCGTTATCTTCCCACTTCTATTTTGCATAACTTGAACACAAATTTAAAAAAAAAATAGTATGCTCAAGTGTAAAAAAGCCCCACTTTTGTGGTAATGGTTGCTTTTGAAGTAATTTTATGTTTGTTCTAAATGACCAGATACTGTCAGCTCCAAAAGAGAACTTGAACATTCAAAGTAAAGAATGAGCTTTTCTTTTCTGTTGATGCCAGCAGATGTGCAAACCTCCAAATGATACAACATTAACATTGACTGTATTCCCTTATCAGGCTGTGTGTCAGGGCAAGCTCAGGTTCCTAGAATGTCATAACAACTTTGAAAGTAAGTGTTAAAAAGTGTTCTGAGACATCCTTTAAGCCATTCTCTGGTCCAAAGACAAACTCAGCCATATTTGTAACATATGAAATATATTCCTTATGATTTGCAGTGTGAAAGACTGCACCAAAAAAAAAAAATCACCGAAACAAACAAGCAAACAAAAAATTTGCTTGGTTTCTGGTTGAGATAAAGATTTTAAAAAGAAAATGTACTGAGAGTAAACCAATTTAGAAAAAAATAAGGTACATTTTTCTTTAGAATATTTAGACGTTTAAGAAAACAATACTTATACTTGGCTGTCTGAGTTTCATTGAATCATTGTGCTGTCACTGTTTGAAGGAATACATGTATACTTTATCATCATTATCTCAGTCACCTATTGAAAAATTAATAATAGGATACAAAGACCCTTCCAAAAAGAGAGGAAGCAGAGTCTTCCAGTCGTCATGAGGAGGCTATATTTTAGCCAAATTTCCATCTCTGCATTCCCTTGAGGAATCCTGTTAACTATTTTTATTGGCAGCAAAGAAAACTAAGTTTTCAAATACTTTTTATATTTATATATGCATACCTTATCTTCTTTTTAAGCTCTTGTTTGGGATTCTGTTATCCATCTCTCATTCAGGCTGAAAACTTAGATTTTTTTCATCTCTTTTTTTTGTATGTTCTTAGATCGAAACTTTTAATTATAGTAAAGATATTCTGAATTAGTAAAAGTCATGCTATATTCATTGTTCAGGTAACTACTGTAGGGAATTATGTGATGGTCCTTGACGACGGTTAGTTGTTTGGAATGCCCTGTTCTTCCTACTTTTGCTCTTCATTATGCTTTTTCTAAGTGTATTTACTACAGAAAATTAAATCTTTCAGCTCCCATGTAGATGTCAGGAATATTTGAGTAGGCCTGAATATTGGTATTAGTTTCAAAATGGCATTTACCTTTCTACTTTATTTGTCATCTAATAGTTTTATCCAGAAACTTATATTAATTATTTTTTGTTTTATCTGACAGTTAAATGAAATTGCTGACACATTCACCACATTTGAGTCAATAGTAATATTGGATAAGTGGTATGTATTCACATTCTTGGCATGGAAAGAACCATAAATATGTGTCTCCTTTATCTCTGAAATCCATAAAAGGGCAAAGAGCCCAACTGCTTATGGGAAGGTCAAGTTAAAGACTACATCTTTGTTGAGCACCCTGGCTTCATCCACTCTGTCAAGCAGCTGCAGTGCAGCTTGGCACAGCCCTTACCAAGCATCTCTTCACACCTGCACAGAGGCTGCTCATGTGGCAGCTGTAAAGCCTCAAGGAAGCAGCACAGCCACAGGTATCCACAACTACCAGGTGAAGTGCAGAACTAACTGCTGCCTGCTCCTGCCCCTCTTCCTCCTCCTGCGTGGGAGTCCATGCCATTTTAAGTCTATCTGTCTTTCCTGAGTCTCCACCATTGCAGAGGATGAGACATTGCTACGTAGACAGTAAACTTTCTGACACAACTGGTCTTTGAAATCCAACCACTGAGCAGTTTGATACCATTCTAGCCAGTCTTCCCATCACAAAGTCTGAATCCAGAGAAGCAGTGCCACTTGTTGAATACTCCTGGTGCAACACTCCTAGCAAGAGTTTTCAGAGGCAGGCATTTGAGACTCACAACATTGAGCACCTGCAGGAAGCCTGTGGTGTCTACAACCCACAGCTTGTACTGATCAGCTGGCCATCAGTGTGGGGTCAGCATGACTGGAAGGAACATGCAGGTGCCTGAGGGCTTCATCTAGTGGCAGTTGATTCAGCAGCCAGAGTAATTTAGGTCAGAGGGGGCACGAAAGCCATGCTGCCTTCAAAGTTAGATCAAACTGCTTACGGTTTTCCAGATGAGTGCTGAAAAATTCCAGGATTGTACAGCCTGTTTGGGGTAGAATATATTGGGGTTAAGGTGATGCATTTTTTTCCCTGTAACACTAATCACACTGCATTTCCCATATTTTATCTTGTGACCATCACATCTTATGCTTCATCTCTGAACTTATCAGAAGGATCTTCTGCAACCCCCTCCACATGAGGCTAAATAAGTGCCAATCCTTCAACCTCACCTTGTCTGCCACGTGCTCCAGACGTGTCTTCCTCCTACTCTCTACAGGTTGTAGACATGTCTTGACTCCCATCACTTAACTGTTATATGAAGTAAGGCAAAGTTAGAAAAAGCTAAAATATTTAAAAGCAAAATCCTAAGTAAAGCAAAACACATTACAAAGTACTTCATCATTTTAAAGTTTGGCAGAAGCAACTTTCATCCTAGTTTGATTCTGTCCCATTGTTGACCTCAAATGTGTAAGGTGGCAGCTTTCTTCATGAAAGGCTTTGGACTCAGTTTAGCAATATGTATAAAAAAGAAAATGTTAGGGCTAATATTTTGCGCAATGAGCTGTTCTTTATAGAACTGTCCTTTACAGAAATCAATACAATAGTAATCTAATGAAGCTTGTTCTAGAAAAATCATATTTTGCAGGAGAGGATGCATTTCTGTGATTGCTTGATAGAAAAAAAAATATTATTTGAGTTTATTCTTCTGTTACACTTCTTTATATTTTAATCTGTTTAATTACATTATTTCTTGCACCAATTGAATTTGGCAGTCTCTCAGTAAGACAATATGCCTTTTAACTTCATGTTCAGTTTTTCACCAAGATGGAACAGTCTGCTGAAGGGATGTTGATGAAATCAGTGGAAATTTTCTTTATCAGTACTCCTCAAAATTTGATCATAATGAGCAGATGCTGCTGTCTTGTATGATCTCTAGAGTATATAGAGCTGCTCCATAAAAAAGTATCACCCAAAAAAACCCTATATAAGCATTATTTTTTTCTATTATTAAGTATATTTTCTAGAAAATGAAGCTTTTGTAAAAATACAAAATATAAACCTTCTTCTCAATATGACAAATTTAACAGAATACTAGAGTATCAAAGAAAATTCTATCTTCTGCCTGGCAAAGAAGCCTTTATAGTAAGAGCATTCAAAGTGTTGTTACTTTATACATAGCAGAACACAGATGCAAGATGTGATATTGACAGTGACTCATTTTACCAGAAAAACCTGGCAGACGTAGTTGAAGCTTGGTTTTGTGTTCATAGCCATCATGCTGCAAAAAGCCTTTCCTCAAGAAGCTTTTTTGCTATAAGCCTAAATATGAAAGCTTATGGTAAACTAGTCTAGACTCTTTAATAAAAACACAGCCCTGCAGAGACTCACGAGCTTGGCTATATAGACAGTTTTCAGAAATAAAAGCATTCAGAGGCTTAAATCTTATTCCTTTTCATTCAAGACTTAAGCAACTTTTGATTGAGTTCTCCATTTAGATATGCAAAGCCATGCAAAGTACTGCTGCATCCAGTAAGAGGCCATGGACCATGCTGAAATCCAGATTCAGTTCTACGTTATAAACATCTTGACATTCTAAGTGCCATGACTAGTATTTCAACAAGGTGTAATAAAACTGGAGTTACTTGGGACATTAATGAGTTAGTGCCAAGCAAAGCTACACTAAGCTAACTACTCATTTCTCTGCTGCTTCAATAGAGCAAAGTAGAAATAGCTTTGCTAACACTTATACAGCACAAAAGGCAAATCCATAGAAGGATGGTGTGTTTGCCTCTGGAACCAGTGGAATAGCAAACACCTTAATCTGTTGAGGGTTTTTCCTTTCCTGAGGCAATAACACCAATATAATTTAGGGGCATATAGCTGTCTCTAAAGGACAAAGCTCTGGTATTCGTTAGCCAATGTTCAGCTCTAGGAGTCACTCCCAAATACAGTCTGAAAAACTGAAACAATTGATGCAGTTTCCATCTTACAGCTTTATTTAAATGCTTAGCAAGTCTGCTCAAATGACAAGTTGCAATGATTTTCAACCTGTTCACAGCTTCTAAGATGCCAGCCTTGAGGTTTTTTCCTGAGATAGGTAGCAAGAAACCTTAATTAATGCAACTTACTTGAATATAGATCCCTGCAAATTCCTCTAGGGATAATAAGATGTGACAGCTCAACTGCTTCCATTCATATTAGTTCCTTTTTCAATCACTGAAATTAAAATCCTGTAAGAAGTAGATTTTTATTCATGCGTTTATTTTAATTTAAGCTTGAGGTTTGAGCCAGAATCTTCATGCAGGGAGTAGAATCTGTAGGAGCAGATACATCTGAGAATTATGAAAATACTGTGCAACAATGAAAAGGTATCTTTATGTTTCTTTTCTAGAAGGAGCGACTCTCGGTATTTTAAATGCTTTACTAAAAATATAGGAATGCCCTTCAAATTAACAATGCCAGTCCTATGTACAGTTTTCATAATTTCAATCCCAGATACTTTGTTTTTTGAGTTTTTCAGTAGTCAAGAGTCCTTGTCTCATAAGAAGATTCTCAATATCTTCTTTATCATAGAAAAAAAAATTTGTTGGATTTTGTTTGGATAAAGTTATTTGATGTTAAACAAATTCTACTGGAGAAAAAAGAGAAAGGAAATATAAGCAAAGCAGACCTCCCCTCTACCTGGAATTAAAGTTTTATTTAGTACATAAAATTTGCTGTTCTTCACATTTCTTTGTTCCATCATTTGCTTTTGCATTTGTAATCCAACTATACTGAAATTTCTACCTAAGTTTTGGCTGGGTTTGTAGAATTACGAAATTACAGTTTGTAACATTTACTCAGCTCAAATCATAGTAAGACTACAAAGCTATTATCTGAGCAAATTTGTTGAGAAAAAAGTCACCCCGAGTTCAATCCAAACCCTATTCAAATCACATTTTTCCTGAATATACAATGCTCTGTGTACTTGCAGGTTCCAAGCCCCATGAAATGTAAGAACTGAACCTGGAAATGTTTTCTACTGCCATTCTGATCATTCTTCTAGTTTTATTTGTCAGATGGAGAGCTTTCTCTCATCTTCTCATTCAAATGAAGGCTCATTGAGAGGCACCTGAAACCAAAAACATTTTCCCATTGGATCTGAGTTTAGAGCATGGCCTCTGTCTAAAGACCCTACTCATCTTACCAGTTTACTTACCTCTCCCTCCCCCTCCTCCTCAGCTGCTCTTTTCTTCCTTGCCAAGTCCTAACTAACTTAATTTGGAGGTACTTGAGAATAAAAGATGATTCTGTATACTTAGAGAATGAGACTATGCTAAATAATTAGTACACTGATGTACAACTTTACTTTTTTTACTCACTATGTAGCCTGAATATAGAAATATTGCTGAGAATTTTTTTCTTTTTTTGCACCTGACCCATTTGTTAGAACATTCAGGACAAAGCAGAGCTAATTATCCCCAGCAGAATTATAGACTCAGCAAATTGCTTCTCCTTTGATAGCTTTAGAATAAATACTAACCTAGTTGCCTGTAGAGTACTGACAAGTGCCTGACTTGGCAGGTCTGGTCCATGAAAGCCCTTATTATAGGAATAATCTATAGTTATGTGGTGAAATAATTGGGGCTCAGCTGTTCCTAGAAGCCTCTGCCAAAAGAACTGAGTGATTCATTACTGCAGCCCCTCTCTCAGTTGGTGCTTCTGAGAAGTTATTGATTCTCCAGAAAGTCCAGAGGACACAGATCTTCCTCTTCCACATTCATGGAACTGTATATAGTCCTTTGGTCATAGCAAAATCAACACACACATGTGGGCTGTATTCCCTGGAGGATGTCCTGGTTTCACTACCCCAATCTCAAAGTCGTGTCTGAGCTCTGATCTGACATTTGTATTCTGGCAAAGCTCCTGCTAATGAAATATGCAGGAGAATGTCTATTTTTTTTTTTTTAAGAAGTTAAATAGATTACTAGATTGTGGTTGAGGCTTGTGTAGTTTTGGGCATGCCCCAAAGCAAGCAGGCAGGCAGTTGACTACAGAAGTTTGCTGGTGCAAGTATCAGGAATTCAAATGTTGGTTGGCATGAAGAGCATCAAAAACTTGGACATAGATGCTTAAAAGCTGAATTTGAATGCTTTTAGGTAGAGGAAAGAGAAAACCTTAAAGGTCAAAAGGAAAAATATTTATGTTTTACAGATGTTGAAGCAGAACAGATTCCAATGGATTAGGGATTTACCATAAGTAAATACTTAAGTGCATGTTAGGTCTGAAAAGGCTTCTTAATTCCTTCCTAGTAATGAACTATACTCCTTTCCTAACTTAGTTACAACTCCGCGATAGGATAAGGGAAATATATATGATATTTCCAGGTGGATCTAAGAATGATGTAGTGCCTAAAGGACTGAAGAAGATAAATATGACAACTGTCCAGCAATACTTTCAGATTATTGTGGTGCATTTCATTATCCTCAAGGAAAACTAGTTGCAGATGTGTTCTATCTCTAATGTTTCAACAAATAATTGACTTGAGTTCTGATCTTCCAGACTATGCACAATTTTACAAAATCTTTGGATAGTTGATGTGTCTGGGAAGCTGTGGTAATGCAAATGCAGCATGAATAATAAGGTTCACAGTGAGTGGGAGCTGGTCAAAGAGCCTGTCACTAGGTGTTTAGCTGAGATATTTGTGTATTCAAGGGCATTTTTAAAAGAAAGAGAAGAGGAAGTTCTGAATATAAACCAGAATCTTTGAAAAACTGATTGTTTTGCCAGTAAGCATTTAAATGTAACTTGCCTTACACTGGGATTGGCAGCTAAGGGGAAAGGTCTCTCAACAATGACTAAAGCCAATGGATTTAAATACTGAATTTCATGTGAGTGTGAAAAATGTGCATACATAATAAATGTAAGCGAAAGATCAATAAGTTAAAGATCAAGCTTGTTTATAAGAATTTGTATTTCACTTCTATTCTGAGGGTAGTTAATGACACCATGAATATTACTTCATTCATCTTACAATTTTTAGTCATCTAGATGAGATTCTTAAAGCTACTCCTTCAGAAACAGTGCAGATAGCCTAGTGGGATTTTTAAAAGAATTTTGATGCCTAATTATGATGGAAATATTTTGGATTCAGAAATTTTAACAAGCGTTTGTGTTTATGATTAGGTAACCAAATACAAATGCCTCATAAAAAGGATTTAAGACTTTCCTTGCAAAAAAAATGGAAGAACTTAGGTGTTCACTGGAAAATTATTGGAGTTTGCTAATGGACAGGAGCATTAGCTTTGTTCTCAGTGTGATGGGTATATCTGGACACTTAGCATTTGTTGACACCAGTACCCAAACAAGGAAAAGACAAGTTGAACGGCAGAATCTAAGTCCAAAGTTTTGATTCATATCTTAACACCAGTTGGATATATATGTATATATATATATGTGTATATGCTCTCATAACCCAGCCCCAAGCCTCCTCTGAAAAGCATGACACAATTTCTGAATTTACTCTTAGATACTACAAATTCAGTACTTATGCCATAATGTCAATATTGCTCAAAACGGCTTGTTAATCTCTCTAAAATCTCCAGGTGCCTCCCTTCCCTTCTGACTGAAAAAAATCCTTAGCGACTCTAGCTCTGCTCCAGGTCCACCTAGGGGGCTGGTAGGCGAATAGGTTGCAGTCTAACTCTTATCTAAGTGCTTCTGGAATCTGAAACAAAGGCCTGATCCCAAGTACATACATTTATAACATACATTTATAACATAAATGAGAGTATAAAGATCTTCGTAGAGTTTTTGGCATGGCAACTGAAAGTTTTTAGTCCAAACTAGACAGTATATACTCCTGTGAACATGCTTATCCCAGGACTGCGCCCCAAAGGCCTGGCTGTGCTCTAGAAAAGAAGCAATTCTTTCTCTCTCCTGCTGTAGCTGTACAGGACATGTACAGATATACAGCACTGGACTAACAAGAGTGCAAGGCAGAACCACCACAACACCTTCTCTGTCTGTCCTAGCACTCCATGCTATTCTGCAGTAGCTGAAACACTATATAGCTGTCACTGCAGACACAGAAAGCAAATTATTTTTCAGCACACAGAGTGTTAAAATCTAGGTAAAAAAAGGTCTCATTTCCCATAGAAGCATTTAACAGCAATTAAACAGTCCTGTATGGGAAGCAAACGTAAAATTTCACAGGAAGGGTAAAAGGGAAGCACATTTTTTCCATTTCCCCCCATCACATTCAAAGCAGGCCTGCTTCCATGTATCACAACTTTAAAAAACCCATCAGAGCTTTTTATTTCCATGCTGCACTGACAGCAGTGCCCCATGACATGCTTCAAGCCAATTCTGAATGAAACAGAAAATGGTTGTGGTTCAGCACATTTGAAAAGCCCTCAGCATCTGTGATTTTCTTTCCTTTGTACATGAGCAGAGTCCATTTTCCATGCTGGTTTATTCTTTGTCCTCCCCACTGAGTCCGTTTTAAGGAAGGTTCACAGGGATTATTAGCATTTTGAAACACGGAAATAAAACTCAGTAGAAGAACAGTAGAAGGAATTCCTCACTTTAGATAAATTTTTCTACTTCTTTGGAGAAAATTTGGAAGGGCTTTGAAATTTACTGAAATCCTGATTATCATGAGGGGTATGTTCCCAGTTCTTTTGATCTAATGTGGCCTAAGGCAAATATAAATGTTGAGAATACCTAGGGAGAAAATAGGGAGAAATTTCCACTGTTTCGTTCTGCTCTTCTCATTCTAAAACACAATATAGACAGTTGTCCTGCTTGTATTCTAGCTGGTACAGAGTATCTGTTCCCTGTTCTTCTGGCAGTCAGATATATGAAAGACCATCAGGAAGGCTCATATTCTACTTTCATGACACTAAGTTGTTTTTTTTTTTGTTATAAAGTCATTTAGATCAAAGAGCACTAATGTGCACAGGGTGCATTTTTACCACAATCTCAGCAGAAAGCACTTCAGTCATAGCTCCATCTTCAGAGTCCTCTCTTTGCTTGACTGCTCACCACTAGGAAAAGTGCTCATGCAGGGAGCTCCAAACATACTGTGGCCACCAAGAGAGGTGTTGAAGGTACAATAAGCCCATATGATCAGTGTGACTGGAATATTAGCTTCTACTGTTCCTTTGAAAGGCATCTCACCTGGCTGAATAAATGAGTTCATTAAATGAAGAAAAGGAGGAAAATTTCTTAAAATCTCATTTAATATATTGTTTTGTTACTGAAGAAAGTACAGAGACATTTATTGATTGCTTCTCACATTAGATATAAAAATAGGAGTTATGATTAGGTAGGGGATTTGTGTTTATTTAAAGATAAGGCATAAGACTAAATGAGATTACCTTTCTCCTCATGACTGCTGTGTGGTGAATACCCAGACAACATAATTTAGTCCTATGCTACAGTTTCAAATATTAATGCCTTCTGTCAGAGTCATGGGAATTAGTCCAGAAATTAAAGCCTACTGTCTGTTCTGTCTGTATCAGGCCCACAAATGGCCTTTAAAATTGGCACGATTGTAATTATTTCCCTGTTTCCCAAGCTACTAATTTTCTAGGTTGTGCTGTCAAAATTCCAAACACCTACTCAACTTCTAAATGTATAAAAGCTTTATGTATTTTCCTGTCTTGGAACAGCATCTAATATATTGCTAAGCATTCAATCAAGCTTCACTTTGTCTTGACTTTGAATTCAGCTGCCACTCAACATATTTTGAAATGTATTACAATATTAGCAAGTAGCGCTGATTAGCATCAGACATTATTTCCGTCTTAATCTGGGTGATGCTTTGTCATTAAGTTTTGCGATGATGCACTGGCTGTAGATAATACAGTGCTGATGTTCATTTGCTTGCAGTCATGTCCTGTATTGGTTTGATTAGACCTACCCTATGGCTGGTTGATGACAAAACCTCATTGATTACATGTGGTCTGCTTCTCATTTCCAGTCAAGCTTTCTGTCTTGAGACATGAATAGTTTCATTAATTAGGTGAACTAAACACGTTGACAGCCATTCAAGCTAGTCTGGGTCTGGCATAATAGTGCTGGTATTATGGATTCATTCTCTGCAGTCAATGAAAATTTGGTTATTCATTTAAATGAAAGCAGAATCAAAACCTATTGGTGTTCCTTTCATTTGATTATGCTCCCAGAATATATCCAGTACAATTTCCTCCTACTTTTAGAGGCTGTTATACTTCACAAGGAAAGACACTGATTATTTATTCCAGATGTTTAAATCCCTCCTGCCCTGATAAAGAACTCTAAATAATTACTGACTAGCTAAAACCTAGAACTTAAAAAAATCTAGATGCAAGTTAAAATTCTAACAATTCATATTGAATCTTCTATAAAGCATGCAATTGTTTATAAAACATCAACTATGTTAAACACTTGGAAAAACTAAAGCTCTTCAGGACATTCCACTACTGTGTTTACACTGCTCAGCACTTGCCTAATCTTACACTCCTCCTAAGTACCCACTGTCTTTTTCCCCCCCCTCTCCCATCCTGATTACATTTTGGAGATCCATTTGCAAATCTTTTTGCTAAATAAGGGATATAGACATTTTTTCATGCTACCCTTACTCCCAAGATTAAAATCAATGGAAGATGCCTCCCATCTACCTTGTGACTGAAAATGGCATTTCCCCTTCCCCTCCCGCCTCTCCATTAATCTAACTCATTGGTCTGCTTCAAGACAACATAAAGTATGTTACCACTACTTCTTCCTGGGAAGCAGCAAGAGCAGGTCCACTCCCAGGAGGACAGCACAGTGGCCTCCCCCTGAAAGGACCAGGAAAACAAAAGGCTCTGCTGACAGTCCAGGGGTGATCAGACAGCGCAAAGTATTGAAGCAGGTTTCAGCGTCCATCCAGAAAGTCCTATCACAAGCAGCAGAAGATGGGGTTAGGGACAAAGCCACCCATAGCACAAGTTTCAAGGTTCACCCTGGCTGTATGAGACTGCTGACAGGAGCTGCCCAGACATGATCTGAAATGCTGCCCAGAATACATGGCCAGGGAGTGCAGGGGTGAGGTTGTTTTGGATAATTAGGGCATTTTAGTGTCCTTAAAACCCTGGCAGCTCCACAGAGCAAAATGAATATGGAAATAAGGAAGGAGGGGGAGCAGGGAATCAAGTACTATCTGGGAAAGTAGTTTCAGAGAATTAAGATTCTACAAACAAGAATGAAGTAACTCTTAGCAATTCCACTTCATTAGTATAAGCCAACTATGAGCTTCATCTATCCTATTTCTGCATGACATAATGAGCTATTAAGAAAACTTCTAGAGCAATTAAATACATACTAAAAGTAAATTTATGAGTAGCATTTAAAAGGAAGTGTCTTTACTGTCAAAGCCTAGCAGACACATATTTTGGTGGGAGGCAAAGATACATCTTTTTTGAATCATGGACTCACACCATGCTCATTTGACATGTAAGTGTATCAAGTGACTTTGCAGACTTTTTGACTTTCAAATCATGATGATAGCAACGCTTTCTCATGAAAGATACAAAATTACTGGACACCCAAGCACTATAATGGTGTAATTGATTATCTTTCTCAGCAGTTGTTCCAAAGCACTATTCATTCCTATCATGTACACTGATCAAGAAAAGAATTCTTTGGGCCTTATTTCTGGGGTGTTCATGGCAGCAGGACCACAGAAATGAGTAGCACTGAATAAAGAAATTTTACTTTTAATAGTAGAAAAGCAGACCATATTTGAAAACCTGCGGTCACTTCTGCTGCTGAATACTTTAGCATGTCACACTGCCTTGCTTCACAAAATTAGAGAGAGAAATAGACAGACAGAAGGGAAAAAATCTTTGTAGTATAGTTATCCAGAAATACTTACATCCTCCTCACTTGCATAAGATGGAAAACAAAAGGGATTTTACAAAGTAATTGTACTTGCTCTTTGTCCTGTCTCCACTGTTCCTTTCAGTTCTGATCATCTGTTGATCACAACAACCATGTAAGAATCAGAACTCACTTCATATAGAGACAACTGCTCTGCAAGGTCTAATAGTTCATCAGCTTTCAGTCCTACAAAAGAAACAGTTCAAGTGCAACTCCACAACCCCCTGGCATCCCAAGAGATCCATCTACAGGATCAGTCACTTATTGGTGGTTTTTTAGTACATGGACTACAACACACCACACTGTGCGTGTCAGGTTACCCTTCTGCACAGCAGTAAGCAGAAAGTCCTCAGACAAAGAAGTGCAGAAATGGTGGGTATTTCAGAGCTTCATGGAACAGTGATGGCACCACAGGGCCAGAAAGCAATTTTCATGCCTGTGTCTCTTCCAGCCTTCACAAAGTACAGCTGCCCAAAGCCAGGGACTTCTGGTCATGCAGAGTTCAGTTTTCTAATGGTTCTAAAGATATATTTCAATTACCAGCAATGAGCCCAGGTTGGGCTTGGGTTTACAGAAAAGATTCCTATTAGAAACATTTATTTCTAGAAGCTTAATTTCTGTTCTCCTGCAGGGGAATTCCTAGGCAGGCACACTGAAAGGGCTAAAGACCCTCAACCCCCTCCCTCCCAACTTACTTCTTGCTTACAAATAAAGAGGTTTACAGTGGCCATATGATGAATAGTTTTATTGCTCTCTGACACTTTGTAATACATTGTTAACATTCCAGTCTTTACTATGTAACTAAAAAAATAAACCATAGATCTAAAAGTATACAGTATTAGTCTTACTCAAAATCGATATAACTGATTCCAAGTATGCTACAGAGGCACTTTACAAAATAAAGGAAAAAGTAATTTAAATCCATATTCCAAGGATCTTTAATTCCAAATTTACTTCCAACAAACTCAACTACCCACAGAACTGCTAGTTTGATTGTTTTCAAACAAAAGCTGACTGAGACATTCTGTGTATGGCTGTACTTACACATAATATTTCAAAGCAACAATGGTCTCTTGTGCTTAATGAGATGTTACAAAATATATTCTTAATTTGAAAAATGTGTGCAATACTCACTGCAGAAATTAAGTTCATTTTTAAAGCGCAACCCAAGTACAACCAAATACATACACTATATACAGGGTGTAAAGAAGTTGTTAAGGCTGCTTAGTCTTTTAAATCTGGTGTATGGTACTGCAGATAGGACACACATATACACACAGAAGATCTCGTGGATATTCCCATGAAATTCCATATCTAAGTACTTGCAGAAATGTCCCAACTACTTTGAACACTCTCTTGGACTTTCAAACTGAAGTAGGTGTTATTTCTAAAGCAAATTTCTAGTATGGAGATACATCTTTTTAGAGAAGAACATAAGAAAAAAAAAGAAGCTTGATTAGCCTCTGGACAATCTGAAATTTCTCACCGGTGTTATCATCTGCGTGACTGTGCGTGCTGTATATTCATTTATACATACGTAACAAGAAAACATAAAGCCACATCTTCTAGCAGGAAAAAAGGAAACATTAATAATAATAAAATGTCTTTAGGAAAACTTGGTTGATATATACAGTATATAAAAAAACCCTACACAATTGTCAGCATACAAAAATATGAGTTCAATATCTTTTTATACTTCAAAACCTAATGATGAAAAATCCAGGTATCCTGAGTCAGGCATGTACTGCACATCTAATTTACCAATGCCAGAGTACTGTTGGAGTACAATTAGAAAAGCACTACCTGCATTTATCAAGTACAGAGATAAAATACATAAGGCAATGCATTAGCTCTTTTCATACTGTTAAAAAAAATAGTGCAAAATATGCGTAAAATGCTGGCAGACATCCATGAAGGAGCTGTAAAGTAAAAAGTACAGAACAATATGCAGATATATACTACAGCTACTGATTTTCTCATTTAAATGAAAACAAATGAAAGACACTTTCCTTTTTTTGAGCATCATGCTTAACCATGATGTGTATACTCACATTCAGGCAATTGTCTTAAATACATACACATATATATACACACACACACACTCTACATCTGACAAAGAATTAATAAAACATGTTTGCTTGTGAATTTCTCTGGCTAAAAACAGATCAATGAAAGTGGTTAATTTTTTTCCATTAAAGGATTCTAACAAATGAAATTAAGTATGACTACTATAAATCCTTGTTGACTGAAGTTTAATTGTTTTGGCTCTAAACCAGTAGAAGAGCAGTTCTGACCACTACTGACTGTATTAAAATAAACAAATACAAACCAATCCAAAAACCTGATGCATTTGCTAAAACCCAGTGAAATCTACCCCAAAAAGCCACTAAAGATTCCAACTGTCTCAGTGGACATGAAATTGGTTGGTTGCTTCAGCTGACAGCAGGAATATTTACTTTAAAACAGATCTATAAACAAAAATTTTGATATTGAAAAACTGGACTATATACATTTTTATACTTATTTATTTACATTTTAAATCTACAAGGAAAATAGGTATTAAAGAATAACTAACTTGGGGAACTAGACCGAATCAATGGCGATTTCATAAACTATAGACTGTTTAACATCCTGTTATTCATAGATGATGGTTATAAAGGCCAAGCATCATCAACTCTACTTAAAATCTATGTTTTCTCCACGCATGGATAATATGGCAACTCGTGGCAACTCAACTGTTCCTTGGCCTGTAGCTCTCCCTTCCCAGGCTAGCATTTAATCATGGCAGTATTTAGTAATGTATGCCTCTAGATCCTTGAATTTATTCCCAGAAGAATTACTCTTGCCTTGGGTGAAAAAGTAAAAATTGCATACAGAATACTTTCCCTAAGCCAGTACAACACATTGTTGTAAAAAAAAAAAAAAAAAAAAGGCTATATAACCCATTTCTGTCAAAGCAAAGATTTAAGAAGCTATAGGTGATAAAATTCTTGTAAATCATCTCTCTTGGTCATCTCTTCTTGTCATCTATGAGTTTAAAAGAGGATAAAGATATTGTGATGAGAATGGATTTTTTTTTTTTGCTCTGCAAGTGCATCTTGAATTAATATGTCCTATACATATACCAAACAAGATAAACAGCTTTAATAATGAACATATGAAAATTTATATTTTAAGAATGGGCTTATTAAAGTCCATTTAATATTATTAGAAGTCAATAAAATGGTGTTAGAACGTGCAGTGCGCTCTGAAAGCAGAGGGACAAGAAAAGCAATCTGAATACTACACAAGGTTTCATACAGGCCATTGAAGAATGTTTTGAGAAATCAGGTCCCCACCTTTTAACAGACAATAAGTAGGACATTTATGCCCCATTTCCTCTGAAGATAGGTTGGACTCGATCTATAAGTGGGAAACAATTATCCCAGAGATCTTTTCCAAACTAATTGATTCTGTAATTCTGTGTGTTACTGCGGAATCCTATTTTTATGTATTATCTGTAATCCCAGAAAACCAGGCTCCTTTGATTCCAGGCTAAATAGACACTTTACTTTACAGTATGGGTCAGCAATAAGGCTCATAATGCTGAATAGGTTTTTGAAAACTGTCTCCAAAGGGGGTAAAAAAGAATAAAGGAGCAAAAGTTAGATACCAGAGTAAGAGGTCAAGATTTCTGATGCACACTCATGAAACAACAGCTAAAGAATTTTTTCCAGTGACTGGCTTATAACCATTTGTCCCTTAAAAATGTCTATTATCCCATGATTTCAACAACAAAATGAAACAGGGAATTACCATATTATATAGGGAAACTATTTTAGAGTATTTGCACTCCTACCATTTTCAATGCCATATTAAAAAAAAAGCAATGACTAGTTACAATAATGCATGTGCATGCAGCAGATTTTGTCCTCTAGGTTATTTTACTGTACACAGGCTCAGTAGCTCCATGCAGACAGCAGCTGACTGCCCTCATAGTAAATCAAACATTATGCGGGGAAACCTCACAGGAAGATGTAAGCTTAGAGCCAGGCTGACACCGGCACACCCTTGGCTTGAGGTGCTAATGGCTTCTCTGTGCTTCTGATGTCTGAACAGGCAGAAACTGAAATTACTGGTGCTTTTGCATGGAGCAGGAATTACCATAGCCAGTACTGCTGTTCTGAATGAAACACATCTGAGTATGAGATCCTGAATAGAACAGCAATTACAGAAAACATAGCTCTTTCTACATGTAAGCATTAGGTCATGCTAGATCAAAGCCTTTAAAAGTAATTTTTTTTTAATTTTGCCTTTGCTTTTGTGTACTAAGTTTTTTAATCAAAAAGATCATAGTTCAATAGCTTCCATTAACTATGAAAGAGTGGGAACTTTAAAGCACAAAGGTGAAGTTGCTACTGGAGTGTTTATTACTGCGTGTCTTTTTTATAGTTTAAGGCAAACATTCTCAATTTATGGTAGGACCAGTAATTGATATGACTGTATGTTGAAATGTACATATATGCACAGACATATGTATCTGTGGATATAAAAAAATATTTATTTTCTTAGCAAAGTTAAGGTCTGTGTAAAAACATTTAGACTACTGAAAAAGGTAGGAGCTCTAATTCCTCCTTTGGAGAAAAGTAACAAGTTCCCTAAATATCCTCTACAAAAACCCCCACTCTCTTCAAGAGTATAGATCCTTTTGGATTTTCAGTTATTGTAGATTGATAGATTTATAAATATTTAGATCATATGCAAAAATTATATCGTGAGGTTTGATTGCTACAGCATAACTACAGGCCGCTGTTGTACAAAAAATAAATTTTATTCAGACATCATGTGTCTTTCTCTAATGGAGTACATAGCTAATGCTACAAGTAGAACTATTTCAGAATACAGTTTTTGTTCTAATGTGTTCATATCCTCATTTGGGGGCATTTTCTCTGACAATCCTTTAGCCAAAAGAACAGCCAAATGCAGACAAATTCTCCCTGGGCTCTCTGAATGGTTAGCACAATTCCAAAATAAATCGATAGCGATTACCACTCCAAAGAACTGAGGCCTATACAAAACAATTCTGACAAAATGTGGAAAACGATAGCATAAACTATCAAAACCCCAAACTATGCTTGAACTTCAACCAGTCATTTCCAGTTTAACAACACTGACTCATCTCTGCCTTATGTAGATTTGTTAGTGTAGTGCTATGGAAGAATACACACAACGCTGGAAAACTGTGAAATGCAGAGATGTATCTATTAGAGTCTGAAACTCTGCCTAACAATGGATGAAAATCAGATGCCTCCTTCATTACAATGGCAGCTGCAAAAGGGCAGGACTTTACCTTGTATGCCATACCATTAAGCACTCCTAATACCATGTAGGTCCTCCTTCCAAAGCAGTGTGACAAGCACTACTTCAGACATGGCTGAGTTTACTGATTACAAGCACACATCCATAGCAGCTGCCTGCAGCCATGAAACACAATTCTGAAATGAGCGTTCCATCATTAAACTTCACATTATATTCTTGAAACAGTAAAGTCAACATTCCAAGAAATTATGATGGTGACAGGAAAAAAAGCTTTATCAGGTGCAAAGGGCCCCATATGAAGTGCATGCTCATTATCAAGCCTAATTTATCTAGGCTTCCACAAGAACACATTCTGCATAGTGTACAAGTGAAGACATTCCCTCTGAACAAGACCTTTTTTCAATCTGCTGGCTATACCTCTCCTGTGCTGAACAAGACACATCAACTTAATCTGATTCCAGTGTAAAATTCCCAAGGAAGAGTACTATCCTGTGAGCGTAAGGTTGGAGTGCACAGATTTCAGAAATGCTTTTGGGAAGACATTTTTTAATGCCAATGTGTTTCTTTCTTTGTCCTGAGTAAAAGATTTATTTTCTTATTTATCAAAGCTGCAGGGACATACTGCTATAGTGCAGTTGGATTTTTGTCATATAGTCTCAGTATCCTAAAGGCCATTACTGGGTTGTTTTCTGGAGTAGATCTTCTCATTCTTCTCCAACAGGTGGTGGTGGCTGGCACAGCTTGTATAATCTGACAATGACAAGCAAAGCAATTATTAGTCTGAGAACTTGGTCACTTTTAAGATGAGTAAATTAAAGGAAAATTACCTAAATCTATATCTTTCTGCACTGCAAAACAAAAGGTATTTGAATTCAGTTTAACACCATAAATATGAAACTAATAAAAATCTTTGTAAGTATAATAGTTTACAATGAAAGTCAAATCATTGAAACACATATCTATAAGCAGTCTTATAAGCACATTTCAATATAGAAATTTTTTATATTTCTGCATTGAAGATGTCTTCATTAATCCTATGATCAGTTGTTGCCTGGATTTCTCAATTGGAAAAGCTGCAATTACCTCCAATTCTGTTTTGTCTTGGCCCAGTCAAACTTCACTCTAAAAATATTTCCCTGAAGAACTGATGCTGTTTGAAGCACCTAAGACAGGTGCCAGACATGTGACACTACCATGCAGATTTTAAACCCTCTGTTTTGTCATGGATGAAGTGAACAGCAGTAAGATTTGGTTAAGATTTGATTCGAATTACTACCTCAATACAGATTGAAATAGCCACTGCTTTTATAAAGGTTTTTGGACTTCTGTTAACCCCTTTTGCAAGGACTTGGTTATTAACAGGTGTTTGAAACTTTACCCTAACTATAGAAATACTGGAAATAAAAGACAATCATTCTGACCTCACACCCTTTGATCTGTACTCCTGCCCAGCACATAGTATCTGCTCTGAAACCACAGCAATTAGAACCAGCCATAGACATGATCTCATTTGGAATTACACATATTCCTCATTGGGCTCTTCCACATAGTCATATGGCAGATTCAGAAACAATCATTTAGGGTCACATTGTGCAGACACCAAAGTATCTGTTTAGATCTATATATAGACAATACACATATAACTTATACTTTTATACTGATGAGAGGATAATGTCTGATCTTTATTCCTTTACAAGGAAGCAGAGAAGAATAAACAGGGGTTGAATAATTTGATTCTGCTGGCATAATAAAGCAGTAATATTCAAAGCTGGCAGAAGACAGATAAAATTACAGTCAGAATCTCATCTAGCATAATTGCAGTGGGGTTAATACTTGATGATGTTTTAGCAGTACTTAATTTCTTGGAGCAAAGTGCAGAAAACTTCATCCCCAAGTACTAAGGTCTGTGTATTCTTCAGGTTATAGCAGTAATCACTAAGATTGTCTTCAGAGCAAGTGATATAAAGGAATTGTGAAGCAAACTAGCAATAAGGGTGCATAAATCCCTAAGGATCTGAAGTTGCTGAAGATGCTATAGAGCAGAAATAGCCTGTTCTGGTCAATATCTATGGAACAACTATTTGAGAAGCTACAAACATCAAGAAACTGGCAGCTGCAGACAAGAGAACCCTGTCAAGTGATGTTAAATGAAACCAAATATAAAATTGTTTTCAAAGCAGAGAACTGAGAAGCTATGGTATTGTTCAGCTATCCATCAAAAGCATCCTGCTGATGACAATTCTGACCTGTGCATCTAATACCCCGACCACAGAGATCTGGGATATTCCTGTGACATTGTTACTGCTGCTCACTAGCAAGGTGACATGCCGGGTAAACCTGTTTATCCTATGTTCTCATAATCCTTCTTCAGCATTTCAGTGCTACATTGTGGAAGCTTCAGCTAGAAAGAGGCAGTCTTTTTTCCACAGATGCAAAGCGAAAAAATCTTGGTGCCAAGTTTCAATTTTTGGGAACTCAGGTTTTTCCCTTAACACAAAAGCTCTGAATCCAGATAAACATTCTGTCATGTTGGGATGGGAAAAGTTTGAGTTGCAAGAATTCTTTGGCTGTGTCCAGAAGCATGTCATGAAGGAGTTCATTTAAGGCCCAAATCATACTATTCAAAATATTAAAATTCTTTTCCCAGTAATGCTTTAATTGGTTTTAATGTATCAAAATGCTACTTTATTGCCATGGATTCCCACAAGGCAAGATGGTGATCAGAGATCTTTGATCCTGGAGTGCCTCTAAGCTAATCAGATTCACATGGTCATCTCTATCAGATTTTACTAATTCCCTGTTTCCTTACTGAAATTTAAACACCACAGTGGATCTGTTATGTATTTCACATATCTGTCTGGCTCATTCCATGTGTTCTCATTAGTCAACAAAAACATTATGTTTAAATTGGTAATACCCAGTTTAAATTAGTTCTGGATTACTAAAACCATTTTACGATCAGATTAAGAACATGGTTGGTTAGTTATTTTTATTTTTAAGCGCTGTGCTTTTAAAGAAACATTTCTGGTACCTGCAATCCATCACAACATTAAAAAGCTGGATAAATATAGAACAGCCCATTTTTCACTGCAATGCATGTTTCAGAAATAAACAAAGACAGACTACATCATGGCCAAATGCAACTAGAACACGATTTTGCTGAGATACTGTGGTACAGTATTTCATTAAAATGGGGTTATGGATCTTGCTAAGAGCATTTACCCAAACCCACTAAATACTACAAGTGATGAAGCACTTACTCCAGTGTTTTCACAATTAACATGAACTAGGTTTCATTTTTCAAAAATGATCATGTTTTGAAGAGCGGCATAGCCCAAACTTCTGCAGCTAATCACTTGAAGTAAAATTGTATGGCTAAGAGTGCAACTAATTTTATGTACATTAAGAGCCAAATCTTACCAGCTGGAGCATAATATAGCCAATGTTTACTGTTAGCATTTGAGTGTCTAGAACTGAATTTGGCACAAAGTAGACAAAACCATGGTCTAGGACACAAAGAATCAGTTACCTTGGCACAGACTGTGGCGTTCGATCCCTCACTCCTAAATTCTTGGCTGTGTTTTGTACTCTGGCACCCTGTGGAAGAACAACAACAATTTTACTTCCTTTTTCCCACAATAAATTAGGAAATTTTATTAGCTTTGTAGATGAACATAACTATTTATTATCATTAATTAACACATATGTTTCATCTCACAAAACAACTAGTATCTTCTAAGGTAAGGAACAAGTTAAAGCAATAAAGAAACAAAAATCTTGCCACTTGTCACCAAATAAATGCACACATCTAGATCTGGCTAATTTAAAAGAGAATAATTAAAAAAAAATAACATTTAAAACAATTCAAACACATCTCGTTTCAATTTGTTTGACTTTTGTCACTATTCCATGTAGAAGTCATAAAGTTCTTTTCTGACATGTCAAATATTACAGATTGATTTCTATGAAAATACTAAATAAAATTAACAAAAAATGGCTTAAATAAGGATTAGAAAATGCAGGTCCTGATCTTCCTGTCTAATCAGAGAATTGAAATATAAAACCCAAACAAATAAACAGGAACCTCCTGAGACTTAGTTTAGTCTAATATCCCTGCTTAAAGCAGGGATAAAAGAAAAGTTGGTACCTCAATCGATCCTTTCAAAAACAATAATGAAAGTACTTTTGTCTCACTGACTCATCTAGTAAGGAGGAAATGGATAAAACATGCATAATATCCATATACCATGAACTATTGTGTGAAAAACACCCTCTTCTGCAAACATACCAGCTTACACATATCAAAGAACATAGTAAAATTTCTTTTTGAATTATGAGGTCTAGCTCTTAAAGTGCAGTTTTATTTACTTAAAGTAGTCATAGTAAAGAAATATCTGGTAGGCTCTCTATGTTTTCTATAATTTTAAAGGAGATGGAAACCACTTGTTCTGTCAGTAGTAAATACATTGACTCTCAGTTTATTTCTCCTGTACTATGTAAATTCAGGAAAAAAATAACAGAATAAAAATGCATAACTTCAGAAGTCTTACTGCGTAATCTTAGATTGACATGAAGTATCAAAGATAATTTATATTTCTAGCAGAGCTGCAGTGCCAGATGCACGATATAAACTACGTATAATAATTGGTTCTAAATGTAGAGTAAGAGTAGACCTTTCAGTCAGGTACACAGGTAATTGACAAAGTCATGTAATGAATCAGTACATGAAGAAGACTGGCTGTTTACACACAGATAGGCTTTCAAATTGTATGTAAATCAATATGTGACACAAAAACCTACTGCGTCCTTACATTTCTTTAAGGCAAAAAAATGGTGATAAAGATAGAAAAAATAACTAGAGTACATATAAAACTCAAGGCAGAATATAAAATTATTTTACTATAGCTGCAACTATCTCAGTAAGATTGTCTCCAACAGTTGCAAAGTCATGTAACTACAGACCACGAGAAATATGTCTTTCCCCAGAAACTCATCCAGAACTGTCATTCAGCATTCAATACTTCTTCTCTTCAGCAACAAGTATGTATTTAATCAACTTCAATGATTTTCTTCTTTTCTTTTGCATCTCCTCTTGTACTCAGTAATACATCCACATCACTAACTTTATGAAAGATCCACATCTTTGGAACAGTCTTAGCTTGCTACATCAGGAACCAGAGAATGGTTAGGGGTGCAAAAATTTTAGAGATCATCTCATTACAACCTCCCACCATAGGTGAGGATACCTTGCACTAGACCAGAATGGTCAAAGCCCCATTTGACTGCCCCAAGCTGTCCCCAGATATTTCCAGGGATGGGGCATCTACAGCTTCTCTGGGCAACATAGTCCAGTACCTCACTGCCCTCACAGTGAAGACTTTTTTCTAAACCTAACGTACAAAATTTATTCTAAAATAAAGAATCAATCTAAGCCAACTCTCACTTTGAAGCCATTACCCCTTGCTCTGCCACAACATGCCCTTGTAAAAAGTCCCTCTCCAGCTTTCCACTCTTTTAATTTGGTTTACATCTGACAGTTTCATTTGATTCCTTTAGTTCTGCACAGGTGAGGACAATGGTCAGTCACTACCTGTGACACTTGTTCTTTAGAAGTCTGTTATCCCCCTTCATGAATCTGAACAGTCCTATATTATTTTGTATTTCTCTCTGTTCTGCCTATAAACCTTTCTCAACAATTGGTAGGGTTTTTTTCTGACCTTCCCTGAATCTTTTCCATTATGCTATACGCTTATGGAAGGGATAAGAACATCAGATAGTTCCAAATGCAGGGTCATGATAGCATGATTTCTACTTTGCCATCTATCCCTACCTGAACCATTATAACTTCTGCTTTACTGATAACTGCTGCAAATTGAGCTGAGTTTTCTCCTCATATCCTGAGGTCTTGAACATGAAATGGAATGGCAAGCTCACAGTCAATTATTTTGAATGTGAACTTAAGGCTTTTTTTTTCACCAGTGTTCTTAAGAGTAATCTACGCTGATTTTCATCTACTATTTTACTTCTCAATCACAGAGTCCTGCCACATTATTTATAATTCTTCAAAGTTACTTTTCATCTTTAATAAAAGACTTGAAAATAATTCATTGGAGAGTAGAAAGAATGATTGGTTAAGAAAACAAGAAATCAGATCAACCGATTTCTTCTATCTACCAAGTGATGGCTTATCAGGGAAATGATAACCGAATTTGGGACAGACTTTTTAGCAGGAGCTGTAGCAATAGGAAAAGGGGTGATGGTTGTAACCTAAACAAAGGTAGATTCAGAACTGATATAAGGAAGAAATATTTTATGATGAGAGTGGTAACACAGGAACAGGTTGGTCAGAGTACGCTGGATGGCCCATTACTGGCAATCGAAATGCTAGAAGTCCACTGCTAAATAGGGAAGAAAATCTGCTTGCTACATTTGTGGTATACTGGATAGAAAAAGGGAATTGAAGGGGAAAAATTAGGAAAAAAAAATCCACTTAAATGAGGCATGAAGTAAAGCATCCTAATGAAATGTTTAAGAAACCTCTGGAACAGACCACATGGGAAGCACTGTGCAGGAATCCCCCTACAGGAGGTTTAAGAACAGTAATAACAAATGTCTGTCAGGAATGACATAGGGATAGATGTTGCTTACAGTTAGAGATGTTGAGTCCAGACCTGCTACTCCAGTGGCCTCTTCTCAGTGCCATTTTCTAAAATTTTATCATAATAAAGAAACCTCACCATGACAGACTGCTGAGACTGGCATATGATTAAATCACTGAGAGCCAGAATATACATATATTTGCAAAAAAAATCTAAATTAATCACATGCTGATCCTGGACGTCAGTGCTGTGAATACCTCTGAGAACAAAACCAGCCTATTTTTACTTGCATCACTCCCTAGACAAACTAATTTTAGTATCTTGCTCACATAATAAATCAAATGCATTGATTTAAAAAAAGAGTCTAGCTTTATATAATCATGGAATTTATTGTTTAGTCGGGGCACAAATTAGACCTTACTTAAAACTACCAAATTCTTACTTCTTTTGTGGAAAAGCCCCCAAGAATTACTAGCAACCTCCTACGTGATATATTTGTCACCAGTGAGTGTCATTATACTATTTCTATTTCAAGCTACACACTAATTTAAGGATAGGAAGAGCCAGTCACATAGAGAAAACATTCTCTTTCAAAAAGCTCTAAATCAGTACAATTCTTATGAGAATTATTGACAGTCTCACATAATCACTAGGTTGTAAAGTGACCTTCAAGACCATTGAGTCCAACCCATGCCCTAACACCTCAACTAGACCATGGCACTGAGTTCCACATCCATTATTTTTTTTAACACACTGGAAGCTGGCCAATGTGACATGCATTCATAAAAAGGGTGGGAAGGAGGATCCTGGTAACTATAGGCCACTTAGCCTGACCTCAGGACCTGATAAGGTTATGGAACAGTTTGTACTGAGTGGCACCACACAGCATTTAGAGGATGGCCAGGGTATCAGCATGGGTTCAGGAAGGGTAGGTCATGTTTGACCAACCTGGCCTCTGTTTTTGACCAGGTGACCCACCTGGATGTGAGAAAGGCTGTGAATGCTGTGTACCTGGATTTCAGTAAAGCCTTTGACACCATCTCCCACAGCACACTCCTGGAAAAGCTGTGGCTTTGATAGGAGCAGTCTGTGCTGGGTTAAGAACTGGCTGGACTGCTGGGCCCAGAGAGCGGTGGTGAACAGTGCTGCATCCAGCTGGGGATCAGTCACCAGTGGTATCCCTCGCTAGTGTCCCTCGACTGTTGGCAAATGATGGAGAGCAGCTTCACAAGCTCATCTGCCAGCTCCCTCATCACCCTGGGATGGATCCCATCTGGGCCCATAGATTTATGAATATCCAAGCAGCTCAGCAATTCTCTGATTGCCTCCTCCTGGATAACAGGGGGACCATTCTGCTCCCTGACACCATCTACCAGTTGTCCTGAGGACAAGCTGTCTTCCCTCTAAAGACAGAGGCATTAAGCACTTCCACCTTTTCCTCATCTGCAGTTAAGTGCCCTCCCACATCCAGTAGAGAACACAGGTTGGTCTTACCCTTCCTTTTATCCTTTATGTATTTGTGAAAATATTTTTTTAATATCCTTTACAAAAGTTGCTAAATTAAATTTGAACTGAGCTTTGGCCTCTCAATTTTTTTCCTACATGCCCTAGCAACCCCCTTAAATACTTGCTGAGAGACAAGACCCTCCTTCCAAAGATGATACATCCTCTGTTTATTCTAAAATTCCTTCAAAACCTTGTTGCTCATCCAGGCTGGACATGTTCCTCACTGACTTATCTTTCAGCACGCAAGGACAGTCTGTTCCTGTGCCCTCAAGAACTCTATTTTGAAGCATGCCCACCTTTCCTGGACTCCTTTGTTTTTAAGGGCTGCTTCCCAAGGAACTCTGAATAAGTCTCCTAAATAGGCTAAAGTCTGGCCTCTAGAAGGCCAGTGTAAAAGTCTTAGTGATGTTCCTCCTGATTTCACCAACTCTATAATTTCACAATCACGATGCCAAACGTGGTCTCCAACCACTACATCTCCACCAGCCCATCTAACAGTCTCTTCCGTGATGGGCTCAAAATATAGTGCTGTTATTATACTTTAAAAGAAGCATGAAAACATGATTAGTCACTTAAAAGACAACATACATACTCTTCTGGCCTCTTCTGTTTATCAGCCTTTTAGTTACCTTTTTTCCCTCAGAGCTCTCAGCCCTCCTGCAGCTCCTTTCCTAGGCCTCTGTCCTCTCCACTCTGCTGCATCCTGAAGTTACACTGCTGTCAGGATGCTTCATACAGTATTTTGTGTGTGCAGATGTTTACATGAGTATATACATAAGTAAAAATAAAATCTACCAAATAATAGTTGGGATGCTTTGACAATTTTTTCTCTGTTTTAGCCATCCCACACACACAAGTTCATACCCACTCTCACAAGTTGGTCTCCTCTGTTTAGGTCTCACAGACCAGGTGCTTGATATCTTATTATAACTGACAAGACAATTACTTTGAACATTGTTCCAACAGTACAGTTGGAGCTATTATTAGTCTTGTTCAACACAATCTTGACCTCATTCAATTAAAGAAAATAAAATCCTTCCTGAGGTTATCCATTCAATCAGATGTCTCTGATTATTCAGTACTGGTGCACCAAGCTGGAAAACACATCACCTTCGAGTAGAGATAATTTCCTCTTGTGGAAAGCTGATACTGATAGGAGTTAATGCTGCTAAGTAACAGATGGAATAGATGTCCTTTGACTTGCACCTCCCTGTGGCTAATATCTTTATTCCACAAAAGACTTAGTGTGTAAATGAGATAAAAAAATATTTTGTTTGTTTGTTTTATGTGGAAAAGGCACACGTATTGCCCTTAACTAAATGTTCTGCATTAAGCCCCAAGAAGCCTTTTTATTCCTTTTTCTTCCAAGTTTTATGGCCTGCATTATGATCCTGACAATTAAATCCTACAGATAACTTAAACATTAAATCCAAACAGGTTTCTAGAAAGTACCATAGTGCGCTATTGAAATTACTCCAAAACATTTAGAATTTAATGGAGGGTTATATTTCTACTACCGAACTCCAAGACCAATTGAAAATTACAACAAAAGATTATTACTCTATTAAATGCCATAGTGTTTTCCTGCAAGAGAAAGAATGTGTGAAAAAAGTCTAGATATACTAGCACACATTTTCTCAGTGTCTGTGTGTGGTATTGAGATATTGGTACCTTGAACAGCTATTGATCACCTGCTGTTTTACTTCAAAGAATGTAGCTTCATCAAAAGGCCTTTTTTCACATCTGTAGTTGAGCAAGTACATCTATAGCTGCTCAAAACCATGTCAGTTTCTTTCATTTTGTCTTTCATTTTCATTAAATAAACTGCAGAAGATCCAAAAACGAACCAGCATTTTTTAAATGGCCTAGATCTGTATTTTGAAAATGTACAATTTGACAGAATACATCCTACAAGTAGATTTATGCAAACCCCTACAAGCCTATTTTTGATGGCAAAATAAACAAATTTGCCTTTTGTTTAAAACTTCAGGAACAGACATATCAACCTATACATGCAAGTTTATCCATACGAAGCATTAGCCTTCTTTTCAAGCTAAATTAAAGCTGTAATTCCTGAGCAGATGTACATGTCCTTACTCAAGAACCTCGAGGGTGTTTATTCACCACAGAAACTTAATTTATGCACCAAAATAAGTAAAAGCCCAATACAAAAAGGAGTGAGACTAAATACTCTGATGTACCCATGCTCAGCGACAATGCTTACATACAACTGATGAAAATCTGTGGTCTGACACTATCCACAAAACTGCTTTAACAGACTAAAGGTCACATCTAGCATACACATATTATTCTCTCCAGCAATTCAGAAGTAAAGTACTGCTGTTTAATAATTTTCATAACTGTGATTGCACAAAATATTGCACATAAAATTAATTAACATGATAAATTAGGTGCCATCTAGAACCTAGAAATTATGAACTTTGTCTTATCTGTGATTAATTGTTACAATATTTAATTATGGTTTTTTTCACTTCAAGATTGAGTGCATCCTGTGCTTTGCTTATGATTTTGTTGTAAGGTTGAAAGCTACCACAAGCTGGGATATATGTTCCATATGCAGACAGAGCAATTAAGTCCACCCTCAACCTCTCTTTCATCAGCTAAACAGGTTGAGCTCTTTAATCTGTGGTTTATAAGCTTTGTCTAACAACCTCTGGACCATTCATGTTCCTCCTTTGAATTCCTTCCAAGATACATCTCTTTGAAAGTATTTTCTGATAACAAGATATTCTAGAAAATGTTGTGCTAATACAATAAAATGTATCTCTCATTTTCAGTTGATATTACTTTTTAATCCAGTATTTTTGGCTTACCTTAGCACCAAGAGTTCATGATGAGGTGGTTATCTATCCACAACAGCCTCTAAATCCTAATATCCTATTATGACCGAAGAGCGAAAAACACTGTTTTGTAATAAGGACATTGTCCTCAGGAATCTTGCCTTGAAAGTTAAAAACAATGGTATGGTACTCCTTCCTTTCTACACGTCCCCTTAATTCAGTAGATGAGTCACATTTTACTGACAAGAGTGAATACTCTTAAATTGTTTTTATCAATCATATATGTTAAAATAAAGGTTGTCTAAGTCAACAGACTACTCTGATGTAAAGTGATATCAAGGCAGTTACTATACAAAAATCATTTAGTAAAATCACAAGAGAAAGCAAACAACTGGTCAAAAATGGCCTGTTTCTGTATCAAATAAATAAATAAAACACCTTCAACAATAAGGGAAGAAAATTTACAAAAATAACCAAACACCCAAAAACGCAAACAACAAACAACTCAAACTAAGAGAATTCAAACGGACATTGCACAACATTAGGACTGCACAACATCAGGAGGCTGAAGAACACTTGGTGGAGTCATTCCTGTTGGATGTCCATGTGTGTTGAGCAGTTTGCCCCCCAGCGAGCGCCTCACCTGCTTTCGCATCACGTCCGTGGCTTGCATGATGTAGCGGGGGGGCAGCCCATGGCTCCGGGCCAGCGTGATCGCCTGCTCCAGGGTGACGCTCAGAGTGCACCTGCAGGGGAAAAGAGGTCAGCTCTCTGGTATGCCCTTAAAACAACTGCTTTTAAATCAATCATCCTTTTTATGAAATTATAAACACGGCCCCTGTGCCTTCCTCACCCATGCAGGCATTAGCCTGAACAGTATGGTGTTTCTAAGATTTTGAGTGTAACAAGTGTTCCTGCTGACATACAATCAACTGCATTTGTTTTGTTCTTTAAGAGAAAAACTCAAACAAACAACCCCAACTCCCCAAAAAAACCCCAAAACAACACACAAAAACTCACACTAAAAACTATGGCTTGGCAAGTGCGCAACTTGGAGAGTAACAGCCCAATAAAAACATTTTTTGCAATTGTATAAGTCCCTTTTCAGGTGGTTTCTGCATGTTGTATCTCACCCTCCACTCTTAAGCAGACCAAGGCTTTGTACCAGGATCCCAATCTCTCTTTAGCTTGGTCATTCTCTTGGCACATCAGTACAGTGCAATATTAAGAGAGACTTACCCTTTTCAAAAAAAGAAAAAATGAAAACTGCCGTCCTTTCAAATGAACTGTCCTGTGCCACATTGCCAATCTTTTTCAAATAAACACTTGAGGACAAAAACTGATTGTCATACCTCATCTAATAGAAAGGCTGTCACTTGTATCAGAGCAGCCAGAAAATTTTCAGAGCTAAAGATCATGCTGTGGGACAGACAACCTGCTGGCACACCACGCAAGAAGTAATAGGGAAAGTCATTTTGGACATCTGATGACATCTGATTTTTGATGTCATCATGAAGACAAGAATAAATGGTTGGTTTCTCATGCAACCAAGACCAAAACTATAGAAAACTCATGGAAAAAGACAAAATGCCCAAGTAGAAACCATGCTTTTTAGAAAGAACATGTTTGAGGGCTGCTATCACCCAAGAGGTGAGTGGCTCTATTCTGCACCAGTAAGTTGTTCAATGATTATTCTCTTCACAACCAAAGCACTGAAATAATCAAATCTCTTGAACCAGAAAGATGGGTTGTACAGAAAATGGTTCTATCTCAGCAGAACCTGACAAAAGCTGTAATTTTCAAGTTCAAATAATAAAACTAAGACACATTATTAATATATAATTTTAAGTACCCTTTTGGCAAAATCCTGACCAAAATGTTCTGCATAGTTTATAATATGCACACAGAACAGACAATATGTTTCAATCAAACACTTATCTTGCTGAGCAGAAGATCTGTAGGAGGAAAAATGTGTCTGTACTTATTTTCTTACTGAAAAAAATCCCGGAACCCTGACATATTTTAAAAACTGCTTAAGTAAATTTCTGGACAGCAGAAAGTTTCACGGGAGTGAATGTAGAAATTACTAAGTTTGATCTGCAGTTTTATTAGTGGCCTTTCATTAAAAATTTAAAAGCTAAATTATTTTCCTTGGCAATGAGATAATTTTCATTTCCCGAGTTTCTTATATACACTGACCTCAGAGTTAACTTGAAGCAAAAGTGTATTGCTCTTTCCTGTGTTTGATTAAGGTGTAAGACAGTTAAATGGTGGATTAGAAATTCTAAACATTGTTTTCATCTTGTCTTTGAAAGTGAAATACTGCACAAAATACATACTCATAATATTTGCCGGCACCAAAATTTAAACATCCAACCTTCAAGACCAGACTGCAAAAGAGGCTTTGTTCTACTGACAATAGAAAAAAGCAAAAGTATCTAAAATGTAGTTTGACGGTATAATCTAAACAAAATACAAAGGGCAAAAAGTTTCTCAGTAGGTATAATATGTATTAACAGGCTCAAAGTACAGCTCTCAAGCAAGCAATTCCTGAGCCAAGTTTCCCAGAAATCCAATCTTCATGGAACCTTAAGAGTGAAAGAACTAAAAAATTATATTCTGCATGCATGAGTCAAAAGTAACAAAAGAACCTTCTAAATGAAGGTCATCTTGAAGAATTAAGTGCAATTTTGTGATTGAAAATGACTGCCAAGCTGCTCCCTATCCAAAGCCTGATGAAATGGCTGACGATCATGGGCATTATGAGGCCTCTACATTTGGACAGTGACAACCGTGATTCAGAAATAAGGCTGCCAAGTGTAGATAAAGACATACGCAGAGTGGGAAAAGCAGAGACAAAGCAAAACAGCGTAATAAAGATTTCTTTTAGAGGCTGCTATGGAGGTAGGCAACAACTGTAGTACAATTCTGAAAGACTTGCTAAAATTGAAGATATCTCTTCATGGCAAATAAGAATGGCAATTCTAAGGATAGCATTTTTAACATATCCTATGAAATTAGTAGCAAAGACACAATGACAGCAGTGATGATAATTATCACATTTCTTCCATAGAACATTTTACATTTGAGGTGAGATCCTAGAGTAATGCTGGTTAGATACATCCATTTTCTCTTTTAAGAAACCTTCTTATTCATTAACAGATGTTAAAAATTGTTAAAATAGCATCAGAGACATGATTGCATTTGAATATACTGTTTCATTAGAGGTGCAATTTAATATTACCAGATTTTGTTTTCCTTTTATGGCATGTAAAAGGTCTGATGAATGGCAGAGTTAAATATAAGCTACAGATTATGGCTCTTGTCCTGTGATTATGAAGTAAGGCTACTTTCTTAATAAAAAACCAACAACACACATATAGTGTCATTTTAACTGAACACCAGATCAGTGAGATGGCATCTTCTAATAAAAACTGATCATATTAACTTTCCATGAGTCTATGCCGAAGTGACTCATTTATCTACATACTGGGGCTTTCTCTCAGCTCTTCAAACAGTTTTTTTAATTAGTACATACCCCTTTTCACAAATCAAACTGCCCTAGACACCTGCTGTGAAAGAAAAAATGCACACAAAAAACATCAGATGGTCATAACTGGAAGTACCTCAGCAGTAGAGCTGCCATGCACGCAGAGATTAAGAAAATGCAAATTTAAACCAGTGTAACTTCTAAAACCTTATTAAACAATTTGAAATCTGGTTATTCTCCATCTTGTAAGACTCTTTTGGTGGCCTGAGCAAAGTTCAATATCAAGGACTGTCAGTAAGTAATAATCCACTTTTCTCCCACATTTTGAGAACTGATAAACAGATGGTAATAAAGTTTACAAAGCAATCGGGAAGCAGTTCTGACCTCTGACAGTAGCCTGGTCATTTGGATGCAATCAGTCCAGACAAGCCAAACAAGGAAAACATTTGGGGAAAAACCCTCATAATGTTCTGTTATGGGAAGCATAAAGCCCAAATCCATAGATTTTACAGTGTAAACAAATCAAAATCTGCTCTGACTCTCGCTCTTTTCCTCTCACCCTTTTTTTTTATTCAAGAAAAAACAAAAGACCCAAATTTATCATCTCAGAATTTATGTCAGTTAGAATGACAAATTCCCTGCCTTGACAGATTACAACAGCAAGGCAGAGACATTTGGATTTCCCAGGACAACAGGGCTGAGAATTCCTCATTTCATCCATTTGGTTTCCAAGAAACAGAAGGGGCTGCAGCTGCTCCCAGCTCCTGCCTACTATCCCCAGTCTCCCATCAATCATGACAGTATTGATGTGAAGATTAAATACAAACTTTCAAACAACTTCTGGATCAAACCATTCTGAACATGCCTGAAAAAGTAAGATTAAATGATTTTTCTATCACCAACAGTCCATTTCTTTCTAACTGGATGTGATTTTCACTAAAGGGCTGCAAATCGGCTGGATAGATGCACATCTATCCTGAAAAATGGAGCTGTAAAATATAAAAACAGACTGAAATTTTCTGAGAAATTGGTTATTTCTCAACATCTTGTCTAATGCCTCTTGAAACAAAAAGAGTTTGTGTTCATTACCTACAGAGGTGCCATGCAGCAAAGTGTATATCTAAGTTACCAGAGTAAAAAGGATCTAAATCATCCAACTCATTCTCAGATTTCAATTAGGCTTTCAGCCATTCTATAAATGAAAATGCACCAAAACATCCCTTAGAAAAATGCCAAGAGTACAAAAGATGAGGTGAAACAAATTGGTTTAGTAGTTACCACAGTCAGAGATGTCAAAACTAATTATGTTCTATGTGAATAGCAAAAAAAAATGAAAAGGGTGCATGTAAGCTTAGTCTAATTAAAATCTAAAGCCTCTACTCAACATGTAATTTAATGCCATTATTATTTTAATTACTTTTCTTCCAGTACATCATAAGCTAATCATTCCTACATTTTACCACTTTTTAGACCAACTACACTTCAAGTGATCTTTTTTTTCTGCTGGCATTTAAATTAATATGTATAGAAGGAATATTATTTAAGCCAGTGCATGCAGCAATTAAAAACCTTGTGTTAAAGTAAATCACTTTGGAAAAAAAATTTGAGGCATTTGTTTACAATTAGTAGTGGTGGCTGGGTAATATGCATTGATTCTGATGAACAACCTGAAGAAGAAAATAGACACCATAAAACTAAAAAGGAAGACAAATGTTGTTCAGGACTGTAGAAATAGGTGTACAAACTATATGCAGGCCTAATTCAAGATTCTCCCACAAGCTCTAAGATGTTCTCATCGTGGGAATATATCTCCATGCAAGTAAAACTGAAGCTTGCATTCGCTGTGCCCATATATTGAAACTTTGCTAAACACCATTGCTTTTCAACAGAGGTAAATTTGGCCAACCATAAAGTATTAGAGAGAAAATAAGCATGAAGTTCATACACTAAACTATTGCATTTCAAACTTACAGTAAACTCTTCTGGAGTTCAGGACTTAGCTTTAGTCCCTTTATGAATCATTGTGAAGCTGAGATGTTGCCAGTGTAGAAAGGCCACTACTTTAAAAATCAGTGTTGGATGGAACCCATCCCCTGAAAGCCAGTCCAACATATAGAAAGCCATTATTATGCACATGAAGTGTATTTATTCCACTCTGAATCAAAAACAACATTTCAAAAAGTAATTGTCTGCAGAACATACACCATCACCACACAGAATGGGCATTTGCAGCCCGCGTTAAAGGGATTTTCTGCCTTTTATCCATTAAGCATCAGCATGCAAGGGTTTCATTCACAAAAGGCACCACTGTGGTTACACAGTTGTGCTAACCTCAGAATAAAGGTATCCCAACTCGCTTGTCAGGCATACATCCACTATCCTAAAACAGGATTTAAAACAGGATACCCAAACCCAGCTCTAACAGATATTTTTAGACACAAAATACACAATAGATTTCCGACTTACTGAAGTAGCTGGCATAAACAAATCAAGCCAGAGAATCAGTCTTGAGACGTAAGTATCTGTTAGTGATATATCAGACCTACCCTTGGTAAATGAATTCTTTTGTAGCTTACAAACATATTTTCATCAGGGGTATTTGGTTCAATATTAGCAATTTTTAATACAGAAGTATGAAACACAAATGAGGTAATGAGGTAATATTTTTTTTATTGTCATCCAGTCTATTTCCAGAAAGAAATGTAACTATGCTACCTCTTTAAAACAGAGAGATTTTCAGAGAAAAACTAGGAAGAAAAAAAAAGGCACTTCTTTTCACCATGCATCATCTGTCAGTGTTAAAAAACTGCAGGGAGCATCTTTTCACAATCATTTTTTTCCTGTAAGATCTTAGCACTTCTAGTCAGCTGGAAATGTCACAAGGAAGTAACTTCACTATTAAATATTCTTTGCTTGATGAGAGAATAGCATTTTCAAAAATTTGAAGTATTCCATGCCTTGTATTTACTTATTTTTCCATCATACTTGCTAAAACAAACAAACACTATTTAAAGACATCTGAAACCCCAGCTTTGGCCATTATCTCTCATTCTGTGCAGAAAGTTTTTCCATTAAAGGCTTCTTCCTCTGTAAGCAGGTAGGTAAATCTGATTAAAAACCACAATTTACTTCTTTTCTTGTAATAATTCAAGCTATTTACTTACCTCTCTTTATGCCAAAAATTAAAGCAGATCTGATTACGTTTTTAATTTCAGATTGTTTGAGAGGTCGTATTTTATTTATATTGTAAAGTAGAAGATTTTGCATGAAAAACACCAATTTCAAAGACTTGGACTGCAGATAAGGCAATTGTGCAGGAACTGAACCATGAAAGGATGATTCTACAGAGCACAGTAATGGCATTGCACGTCAACCCTGCTACCCAACATCCATAATATTAAAAGAAGACCAAATAGAAAAAAAGTATACCTTGAAATCCACACTAGTAGCAACTTAGATCCATCTTTTCTGTTCCAGTGCATTTAAAGCATTTCTCTGCATTTTCAGATTGCTTTTTAAACAAAATAATGTCTCACAATTTAAAACATGCAATAGGATAGTACGACTACAATTTGTCCAGTATCTATATTAAATATACTAGAGGTAACAAAGTAAAAATGTACCAGATAGCCTATGAAAGACAAATACAGAGCAAAATAAAACAATTACTACTGCAGGAATAGTATAGCACTATCCGTGCTAAATGTCTTTCTTATTATATCTTAAGACAAATTCTCACATATTTCAAAATTATTTAGCCTGTTTTAGGTAGTAAGAACAGAATGTAATACTCTGCTATCTTAAATAATTTTATACAAAGAGAAGCTTGTTTATGCCTCAGTGGGTATGGTATCATAAAATACACTAATTATAGACAGACAGAGCTACCACTTAAAAAACAGAAGAGAATCTTGACTAAATGGGAAAGTAGCAGGATGAAAAGCCCAGCTGAGACCAGATGGCTGGAGAAGGGTATGGATTAGTTTTTCAGTCTGTGCTAACCTGTCTCTGAAAGTAGTCCATCGATCCCCGAAAGCTTTCTTACTGGGGCGTTGATAGCCTAAATACAGCTGCAAAACTCCAAAGATTTTCTTTGTAGTATGCACTCGTTGAGCACAAAACTGAATTCTTACAGGAAAAATTCTGAATCTAAAAGGAAGAATTCTTATGATAGAATGTCAAAAATATGAATTCAGGGTACCTATTTTCCACCTTGTTTCATTTGATTTCACAGAAAGGCAGCTGGCCATGATGGACAGCTTATGGTGCTACTCTGCTTTGCAATGTGGAAGATGAAGGAGGTTTAGCTGGATTGCAGGATCACTGCCAGCTACAGGAGACAGCATAATCAACACTTGGCAAAACCTGCCTCATCCTTCAGCCAAGTGTCTGCCAGCCAGAACCCCACTGCTTGAAAGATGGTAACATTAAGGAGAGAATTTCTGCAGGGGAAATTAAAATTCAGAAAAGAAAATAAGACTCTGATTTTTCTGGGTTTCATCAAGATTATAGAAGATTTTTTCCCTTGATCCTCCAGGAAATGCAAAAATTTAAATAAACTTGGGATTTGTTTCATTTGGATGCTTTAAATGATTCCTCTGAGCCTGTAAGGCCTATGGTCCCTGAACAGACATCTGCAGCTGCTGCACCTAATTTCATTTTGGCATGGAAGGAGGCTAGGGCATGTCTGTGCAGTGCAGTCCTGCTCTTCTCCCTCAAGCAGGAGCTAGAATCATGATTCAATAAAATTTAAAAGTGCCTTTCATCACCTGCATTTGTACAGACTGATAGCAACTTCAAACAGAATGAACACAAGCAAAGAAAGCAGAAAATTGTTTACAGGGTAACAGCTGGCTGGCAGAAATATAATTATGAATGATTAAAAAAGGTAAAATAAAAATGCAAACGACTGATTTCTTGAACTAATTTAGAGCTCTGTTCCTCTTGTTGATCAACAAGGCATGTTCTCTTATGATAATCCAAGGGGAGGTTTGTAGCATTCACATCACCTAGGACAGTGAAGGTTAAAGGGAATTATTTTCCCCATCCTTGGTTTTCTGGTGTTCAAAATGCATTTGAAAACTGCTGTCTGAAATAGATATAGGATTGCAGGCTGTAATGTAAATTGGTAAACATACTGTCATAATAAAAATCAAAGAAAAGCAATCACCAGCAATTCAAAATCCTCAGCATTATCTTGGATATAGGGATGAAAGTATGAACTCTGTCAAGCTGTTTTAGCCTAGTGCAGCGTAAAAAGCAATTTAATATGGATCACAGAGAAGTCAGAAACCAAGACACTGCTGATCCAGAGATCAGCAATCACTGTCAAAACAGACAAAGCTGCTGTTTCACAGTTCTTGGCCTCTTCTGCATTGGACTGTCACCCAGCACTTCCCGCACAAATTAGCTGGGACTTGCTCTGGTTAGCAGGAGCAGTGGCAGAACCTCCCCCTGCCCCTTTGGCAATCCATGACACCTGAATTGAGAGAACACAGAAAGGGCTCTCCAGTCAGCTCAGTAGGAGATGAATACATTGAGTGAATATATAGATATATATATAGAGAGAGATAGATAGATATATTTTGAATTCTATTAAATATATTTAAAATTTGATAGATTAATGCCTTGCTCAGCTCCCACTCCCCATGAACAAAAGAAAGACATTGATGAGTAGAGCACCCTGAACTCTTCCAGAGACTCTCAGACATTCATTCCCTTAAAAACCAATCATAGAAATTGTCAAAGTGAGGGCCTTTTAAAAAAAGTATGAGGGAGCCTTGCTCCAAGTTGAGCTTCTTTTTTAAGCTGGCAAGACTGACAAATGAGATTTTCAAAATTAATGTGCAAGAAAAATTCACATCTTTTCCCCGTCTGTTTATCCAGTAGCATCTGCAGATAATACTGGTTTTCAACTCATTTAATATCTGTGGCCTAGTGTTAAAAAACAGCCATGAGTCACTGATCTGGGCCTACAAAATGTGAAGTTCTGCAACTGATCACAATCATGGACTTCACAGTATTTCTTTTCTAGGAACACAGAAAGCCAGATACACTGCTGAATACAACCAGAGATAAATATCCCCTCTCATTGAAAATGAGTAGCTTGAACTCTAAAGAACTAGCTAACAAGCTAAGGAGCACTATTTTGCAACATTATCTGCCCTGATGAAATGCTATGCCAAAAACCAGAAGAATTTAACCTTCAAGATTGCAGGCATAAAGCAAAATCCTCTGTGTCTATGGAACTTGATCACATCCAGCATCTTACTCTTTCCTCTTCTGTCCTCCTGACAGGATTTCATGTTGCTGCAAAACTGTTTCACTCAGAGTAATAAGGAGAGTTGGTTCACAAAAACACTGCAGAATTTAGCACTAGAAATGCCGGGCACAAAATTCACTGAGCAAACCTGCTAGCTGGAAACAAATCAAGCTTTCTGTCTGGGCAAAGGCAATTTCAGAATGTCAAAAAACAAAGCCCACTTAGTACTGGACTGCAGAGCTGTGGCCTAGGGAGACCAGAAAGAGGAAACAGTACATTATGTGCCTTTATATGACTCCAAATGCTAAGGAAAAACTTCTTCATCCATCCAGTTTGCATGTGCTATAGCTGTTTCAGGAAATTGTTATTAAAAAACTTTCTTAGCTTGAGCCACTTAAAGGGAGTTATTTCTCTTAGAAGAGTGAATGAATCCCTTCATGTCTTTAAATACATGAGTTTTCTTCTGAACTTCTGGGTGAAAACCCCTGCTTATACAAATTCTCAACCAGCCCATTTGTTTTTTCTGGAGAGCTGTCTTGAAATATCTGTGATAATGCCAACAGTTGATGTTTCTTTCTCTGAACAGATGGTAACCACAAAGGCAGTATTAATGCACAAATGAAGTAGCAGTATCTTGTACCAAAACTCAAATGTACTCACTGTAGTTATGCTTTAGGGAAAAGCATCTTGCACCTTTAATTTATGTGAATAGATGATGATGAATCCTTTAACATCTAGACAGAAACCCACACATAACACTTTTAGATCTCATTTCCATCCTCATAATATGGTCTTTAAAATCAGTATGTTGGTTTTCAAATACACTTACATAGACATTTTAGGAGTCTTTACCTTTGAATTAGCCTTGGGTTTGAGCAGAAATTTTATGACCAATTACTTTGCATTTCAGAACAGCTCATGTTCAGATTTAAGCAAACCACTTTTTACTCAGTCACCAAATTATTCTGAATAATTTGTGACCCACACACTAAAGGGTAAAAGTTTATTTGGGCAGTTCTGACTTTAGTCTTAAACTATCAGACTTTTTGGCACAAATATGCTAACAAATTCATGAAATGGTGATCAAACCCAGAGGCAGTCTTTTTCAGCTTAAAAAACCCCCATCAGAATTATGCCCAAAGTATTTTCTGATCATGTAAGATATGAAACTGAAAGCAAGACAAAGAGAAAAGCTACACAGCCTCATGGTCTTCTAAAACAACTGTCATGACAGCCTATGCTTGACAGTATTTGCATCTTCATCTGATGTAGTGACTAGTGTTACATAACAAAGATTTTTCCTGCTATTCCCGAAAATTAAGTACAGTGTACAGTATGTTATGTACCCTTGTATCATTGACAGAGAGTAATACACCAACTCTCAAACAGCAAATACAGTCTTTATACAACCCAATTTTTTGGCTGTATATGGAGCTTTTTCCGTTTTTTCATGCTTGATAATTTGCATTGCAGCTTATGTTGCAATTGCTTTTTTTCTTCTCCCCTCCTCAAAACTGTTTGAAAGAAAAGATATTACTTAAAATGAGGAGAAAGTATACTCATTCAAACACAAGGTATTGGTAACCAAGTCTGCTAAAATAAGGACTTGCATAGATCATAGAAACTAAGCAGCATTTTTAACATACTGCTACCCCTGATCAACAGTTTGGAATTCTTATGAAAAGAGCATATTTCTAGTATCAGATTATTTGTTCTGTTATTTCTTTTATTTGTTGGGGTTTTTCCCCCTCTCCAATTTTAATCTTTGTTTTTTTGGTACACTGTCTCAAAATATTGTAATCTACCCAGGTGGACCATAAATATATCGCTGCCTGTGACAAATATGACTGAAGTACTAGAGTGGTCTGTGGTGATGATATTGTCATATAAATATTTTTCTATTAAATTTCTTAGGGTTGATGACAAAGTTCAGTTGACTATGGATCAGTCTATTTTTTTGTATTTTCTTAAACACATGGACTGACCTACAGACTGAACCTCTCTTTATCATAAGGTGTTACCTGCAAAAAGCGTATGTCTTATGTTTCTTTTTTTCCCCTTGATTCAAGCTCTACTATTATTCCCCTTACCATACAAAGTACAGTAATTTCACGACTATAAGGTGCACCAGATTAAAAGGCACACTTCTGAGTTTTGATCAAATTTTAGGATTTAAGGTATGCCTTATAGTCATGAAATTACTGTAAATAAAAATTTCAGCATTTCTTGCCTTATTAGAGCTCAATATCATACATATTATTCATCTAGACAACATTCCTCTTTCTACTTTAGCAATTAAGATTTCTGCCTTTTACTGACTTGAATGAGGAACAATCTCATTACAACTGCACAAACCAAAATACTTGTATGGTACATTTCTGTCAATCATTGCAAACACAATTCTAGAATTTCATCACAAATCTATCAAGTGCACTCTCTATTTCATGTAAGATATTAGATATTTAGAGATCAATCTCTAAAAGAGCAGCAGTCTTGCCTTGGTTTTAGTTTGTTTCCCAGGGTTTTTCCTGCTTCAAAAATGTGCATTCATGGAGGCAAACTAACTTGGTTTCTCAGGCTGTCAATAACCAAGCCAGCCTCCAATTGGTCCCATCATCTCACAGAAGAAGTTCTCAGGGAGAAAACCTTCCGTGCATGCCCTCCCCTCAGGTGCTTCCAATGCACAACCAGTACAAGTCTCCTACCTGCAATGACAAAGTGACTGACTGCAAGAAAAGGAGGAAATAAACCATGTCCTACCGATGAACTCCGCTGTTGCACATGATGATGTGACAAGCCCCAAGCCTGCTGCAGAGCTCCGAGGACACGGAGAGCAGTCCGACCCCGGAAGCGCTGCAGGCGGTGTACGCACAGGCAGCCGTGCGCTTGGATCGGATAAAGGACCCGATGAGCCGGTAAAGCTCATCCAAGCAATTGAGAGGCCTCATCAGCTGCAAGAGAGGGAGAGAGAGATGTGAATATTTGCTCCTGATAAAACATGAAATGCTCTAACAGAGAAGGTTATCTGAGATGCAGGTAGAATGCCAGGTCTGGCTGAGAAAGCCAAATTCCATGACAAACACAAAACACAGTCTTCTGTTACGCAAAATATGACAGCATTCTAAAGCTTTTTAGTTCTTCCCTCACTGTTTCATTCCCAGTCGTGCCTATGGAATTGTTTTTCACTTCAGTAGACTCAATTTACCCATGAGTGCTGTATCCGTTGATGGACTGGGAAAAGAAGGGAAGCCATAAGGAGACAAGCTACAACCATACACATATAGATACCAAGACTTGTTAATTGACTTGCTGAGAAAATCAGCTTACATTTATGACAACAGTCCTTTATTTATCAAATGTCTAGTTCCCAATCCTGTCTAACAACATCAAAAAATCCAAACTAACAGATGTGGCAAAAACATGCAAGCAAGAACAGTTAACCTTGTCGCAAGACTTAACATAATCCCAGCATTACTGTACAAAGAATGAATGAAATAAAGAAGGCAGCTTTCAAGTGCAAAGCTTGTGTCAGAAGAGGAGCCTTCAAAAGTGATCTAGCGAAGAAAACCAGTATTTTATGGTGCTTTGTGTAAATGAGATGCTCACAAATTTTCAGACCACCTAATTCCAAATTCCCACTTCTTTTTATTCCAGAAACACTCAAAGATTCCAACAAACCCCCATGCTACTCAAAGAATTAATCTTTTGAAAGACAGATTAAATTCCCTAAGGACAGTTTTAACTAGTTAGAGAAATGCCAGCCTCACTTGGTCCTATGACAGTTACTGCATTGAAAAGCATAGATGTCAAGAAAATCAGCTGTAACAAATAGCGTATTTAAACCTGGGTACAGACAGATTTAAGTTGGTTTAGGTCCTACTGGTTTAACTTGCATCTGTCTAAACTGATTTTAGCTGGTGTCATCTGTTAATGCAGAGTACAGAAAATAAAGAGAAAGGCACAGCCAAAAATGGATGATGCACTCATTTTTGGCTTGCTCTGGTTATGAAATGAATGCATTAGCGTAGCCTAGCATCCCTTGGTCACAAGTGGATTATGAGATGCATTTCTCTTTCCCTTGAACTTTTTGCTGAAAGAGATAGGGAACAGGTTTCAGGGTTACAAGCCCTTCCCTCCCAGTTAAACATCCCCTGCTGCACCTGTGAGCACTAGGCAAGTGGCTGACTCCCAGGGAAGGAGTGGCAAATGTCCTTCTTCCCTTGTGTGCAGTCCTGCATGGATCCAAAAAACAGGAACTACCGGGCTATTAACACCGGTGCTGGATGATTCTGACAGAAAATTTTAGTCTGCCATAGGGCTCAGCTGAATAGCACAGTTGTTTCTCAAGCCACAGTAGCTCAATCACTTTTGTAGGCAAGACCCCAGGAATTTCTTTATTCCCCCTAATGGCGTGCAATATGTGAATTAACTCTCCAACAAAAGAAGAGAGCATTAATTGAATTTTTATAGCCCTGGGATCTCTCAGTCACAGAGGTTTAAAGACGAATGGAAGCATTTCAAGAAAGTCTTCTGAGCAGAATGCTAAAGGAGTATTTATCTTGGAAAAGCACTTGCAGCTTTCAGAACAAAGAATTTCTGCCTGCACCTGTCCTCCTCCATCCTACCCCATATGCTCTTAGGGCTCTGAAAGTACAGTAAAAAAGCAAAGTAATGATTCCTCTTCTCAAACACAGATACCCTCCTGCCACACCTCTTAATATAGAACCACATGGCACGAACTACCCCAAAAATCACAGATGGGACAAAAAGCTGCAAGAGAATTCCTCCTTTCCCTGCCCCCCTCCCCCCCACTTTAAACAATTATATTTTTTTTAATTCAATGAAATAAAGAAATTCTCAGTAAGACAGTACATAACATACAGAGTTTAATTAGGCACTTTTTTATTTACCTTATCTATATAAGCTCCCTTAGATGTTGAATTCGGAGGCAAGTTTGACTTGTCCAGGTAGAATGCCCTGAAAGAACAAACAGACAGAATAAAGTAAAAACTAATTGTTTCTAGTCCTGAACAAAGTTTCTACAAGGGACTATTCTTAGACATCATTGTAAAGTTGGAGGGGTTTTTACTTTATGGTAGGAGAGGGTCAAGGAGTAATGCAATAATAAACAGGCACTATCATGCCTTCTTTTAAAGTAATAGGGAACATTTTTTTTTGTTCTGGAGACAAAACTTGTCCCCCTGCCCTTTTGACAGTACAGTGCAAAACTTTGACATCTAGTTATCAGAAAAAAAACAGGATCTGAAAGTGATTTGCAACAAAGCTATGCATGAAAAGCTCGTGGCAACTGGATAGATTAAGATTGACTTTGGGAAAACTGGCATACAAACAGTGCCTGAGCTTCGCATTCTACAAGCTTTTTTTATATCTGCTGTATGTAAGTGCAGTACCATAAAAGCAGAATCCCCTTAAAACACGTGAAACACAGTTCTGACAGAGGAAACATATGCATGTTCATAATATAAAACTAAACAAAAAATCATAAACTCTACAGGGGACAAATATGCATTATACATGTCTTCTTCAGTTCAGGAACCCTAGAGGAATTTTTGTTTTAACTTTCCAACTTACAAGCAACTTAATTGCTCACCACAGAGGAGCTATCATTAAACATTTCATAGGTAAATATTGTACATATCTTTGTGATAAGATCACAGGTTTTACTGCCTCTGCAGCAATACAAATCTGTCCCTGCCACAGCACTAAAGCTGGACCAGATGATCTTTAAAGGTTGTCTAACCCAAACCATTTCACATTTCTCTGATCACAAAACTCATTCTGTTGGTTTTAAAGCTCCTAAAACCTCCTGTGGCAGCTGAAAGTAGAAATATTTGGTAGACCTCTCTACCTACCAGTGAGAACCAGGCAACAGCTGCTAATACAGAAACTCTGGGCAACATTTAAATGAAACAGAACAAGAGAACCCCAACTGAACTGTGGAACACATAGGAAAAAAATGAGAGATTCTCCAGTGACAACCTCCAGGTATCACTGTGATCTTGCTCAAGGTACAGACCTGACTAAAGGCCACAAATGAGCCACAACTCAGGCTGGAACTAAGGAGTTTGGCAGCCAAATTTCAGTTGCTCTATAATATGGAAAAAAACCCCAAACAAACAAAGAAAAAGAAACCAAAAAACAAATAAACAAACAAAAGACAACAACAACAAAAAAAACCAAAAAACAAACACCAACAAAAAACCCCAAACCAAACAGACAAAAAAAAAAAAAAAAAAAATTAAAAAAAAAAAAATTGTCCCCTTGCTTCCTAACTCTCAAACAATAGGATCAGCTGGATCCTCCAGTCATTAAAGCACTGATTCATGTAGCACACAAGGTGAAAAATTGCTCCTCCTCCTATTTAATGATGTCATCTAGGAGAGAAGTTGCATTGTTGCACACTTGCTGGGCAGGGATGCAGACTGCAGATCTGAATACCTGTTACTCTTCAATAATCTGGAAAATTCTTCAGTTGATTAAAAAAATCCATCCACCTTTTATTTGTTTGTAGTTTTGAAAAACAACTCCCACATTTTAGTTTTGAATTAATTCCCTCAGAAAGCACAGCAAAGCTAATCTAGTTCTGTTATTCCATTAAGTCTGTTGCATGATCCACAATGCACTCTGTATCAAAGGAAGCTGGGCACTGTTGAAAGGAAAAGAGGTTTGTAGAGAAAATTACTCATAAATCACTTTGAGTGGCCACAGCACATAAAAGCTACCTCAGCAGCAACAGACCAACCTTTTCTCTTTGTTAGCAAAGCTACAAAACAAAGCCTCATCCTGCTCTCCACTGAACATTATCAGACTGAAAGCCTATACTGCTTTTTCCTGCCATACAATAGGAAAATCTCCTTCATTCAGAGACTGTTCAGCAATCCCATCTCTCTGGACTGACTGTTATTCCAGCAAATTTATCCGCATTAAATGAAACCAGAAACCAAATATGGAAGAGTACACTAAGTAATGGAGAACATGGAAAATAATTAACCCAGGGTAAAAAATTAAGCAACATGGATACTAGAATGGGATATATGGTTATAGGAATTACTGCATTAATTCAGGCAATTATTCATTAACCTAAAAAAAACACAAACAAAAATCAACTATGCACAACATTCATTTTAAATATCAAAATATCCTATTACAAGTGAAATTATTCCTTCCCCATCAGATAACACTCCCAGATGTTTCTCAAGTGCTTTATTTTTATTGCTTTTCATAAAACCTGTCTTCAGTATTTTATAGAACATGACAACCTGTGGACAGCATATAAATTTCCAAAGCACTTCACTTAATTACTAAATGCTTGTTAAGGTCCTTAATCATATTTTATGGGAAAAGTTAATGGCAGTCTTGGCATGGTGCCCAATTTGGGCAATATTTTCTAATCCATTTGAAATGAACCAGAATGAAATCATAGTTCTTTGTCTCCAAATATGATGTTAGTTTAGCTTTTACAGCCTTGCAATTTCTCTGAGATCCAGCAGAAAAGCCATCCTTAAAAAAAAAGGTAGATAATCCAATACACAATAAATCTACTGAGGACTTGCTGTGTTCGACTTTTGTAAGATATCCCCTTATGCAGCAGTGTCAAATAACAGGGATGAGTATCTCAGGGAAAAATAACACTGGGATAAGGTAACAAACATCTTAGGGTTCAAACAGAAAAATCTCACGAAGGATAATTGCTTTCCCAAGATGTCTTCCCAGCATCTGAGTACAAAGGAGACACATAAGTACTGATGTTTTCTTAGTGAAGCATTTTACAGGGCACTCTCCGAAACTGACACAGACTCGTGTAAAGTCCTGAAAATTGAAATTTTGCAAATAGAACCCTAAGAAGCTTTCAGACCTGCAAAGACACACATTCCTGAGTAAGTTTGAACAGAAAGATAATTCAAGCAAATCCAAGTGTTTAGTCTTGTTCTCAATTTCTTGTGCCAGTAAGCCTGTAGGGTTATCCTAGGTACTGTTAATCTTTTATTTGAAATACAAGGACAGTAAAGAAATAATTGGGCAGGGAGAGGTAACTGGGTTATGGCATTAAATACCACCAAGTTGATGGTTCTGCTCTAGAAAAGTTTTGCTTTGATGTTATAGTACAGAAGAACTTGGCCTTTTATTTCCACATCACTGTGGCAAACATAAATTAATTCATACTGTCCTCAACAGAAGCATGGAAATGGATCTTAATTCTACTAGACTTTTTATCCCTCAGTCAGAAGATATTCAGGACCATGTAGAAAAGCACAGTCAGGACCTGAGAAAGGACACATCAGAACAGAGGTGTGGAGTAGGGAAGTATGTGAGTCCCTAACTATTTTATTCAGATCAAACTAAAAAGCACTTATTTGCAACACAGATAAACAGTATCTCTGTATTTTTGCATCTATGCACATACATATTTTTGTATTTCTTTAATAACAATTCTATGTTGTGCCATCTAGTTTTTAACTATATAGGTGCAAGTATATATAATATTATATATTGTATATATATATATATTTAGAAATATAGATTTGTAAATACATTTATACATTTATATACATTTATATACATTTATAGTATATATGTAAAAAATCAATTTTTTTCTGTAGTAAATGTATCCATTCTCTGTTATGGCAAATTATTTCATGCATTGTTTCCACTAATGGCAAATCTCAATAAATGATAAATTACCAAGTATAATTACCTTCTCAATCCATGCTAAGACTCAGCAATTTTAAATCATGTCTCCTAGCTTCTGTCTGTAATACTATCCTATGTACAGTGCCACCAGCATCCTTAGTAGTTACAGAAAGGTTTAATCTTAACAACAGAAAAGCTTCATGGCAGCACCATGATTTTAAAGAGCATATTTAGTAGTATTTTGACCTCTCACAACTATTGTGAAAACTGAAGTGCAGAACGGAAAAATTTAGTACCATGTGGCTCTAATCACACGTAACTTATATTTCATGAGTCTGCAACTCAGTAAGCCCTAACCTTTGGTAAGGTCCTAACACCCTGGTACTTGGCACTGGTGAGGCCACCTCAAATTCTGTGTTCAGTTTTGGGGTTCTGTGAGGTCTTTGAGGAAGACCTTGAGGTGCTGACCTGTGTCCAAAGAAGGGCATTGAAGATGGAGAAAGGACTGGAGCACCAGCCTTACAAGGAGCAGCTGAGGGAGCTGGGGCTCTTTAGCCCGAAGAAAAGGAGGCTCAGGGGAGACCTTATTGTTGTTCTTAAAATGAGGTGGGGTTGGCCTCTTTCTCGAACATGACAAGTGATAGAGCAAGAGGGAATGGCCTCTTTGTGCCAGGGGAGGATTAGATTGGTTATTAGGAAAAATTTCTTTGCTGAAAGGGCTGTCAAGCATTGGGACAGGTTGCCCAGAGACATGGTTGAGTCACTATCCCCAGAGGTATTCAAAAGATGTGGAGATATGGCACTCAAGGACATGGTTCAGTGGTGGACTTGGCAGCGCTGGTTTAACAGTTGGACTCAGTCTTAAAGGTCTTTTCCTAACCTAAGTAATTCCATGATTCCTGGCTTACCCCCAGCCAAGAAGTGGCAAACCAACTTTTGTCAGTCTGAACTGATGCCATAGTGTAGGAAGGGTATTCTCCAATTTAGTCTTCCCTCTGAAACCACTCCAAGCCATGCTCCATTTCTCACTCTCCCTTCCCCTGCATTAGGCTGGAGAGGAGGACTGGAGGCACAAAAGGTAAAGATCCCAGGTTGAGATAAGAACAATTTACTAGAAACAGCAGTGGGGCAAGAAAACAAACAGAGCAACAATATTAACAACAAAAGAGTCCACAAGAGAGAGTGATTCCCACACAAAAATACTCTCTGTGGAGCCCACAGTCTGATCACAGCCATGCCACCCTGACTGCTCCCTCTGGCTCAGCATCAGCACCACACTTACTGCACCAGGGGGAACCTCTTCTCCTTGAAAGAGACCCCCTGCCCTGGCAATGAGGCGAGCGAGGTCCTAGCCACGTCCCTTCTGGCTACTGCAAAAATTAACCCTGTCTAAGGGGAGCAATATTCATAAATCTCCTCATTGTCTTGCAAGACTGCAGCATCTGGCTAAAATATTGGTCTCCCATCAATTTAAACTATCTTCAACCTCTGAGTAAGGTGTGTTGAGCAACGGGCACCAGAATGAGCACCAAGTATTTGAGGTAGAAACAGAGGAGGATGCTTGCAAAGCAACAGTCTTGCTATTGAAGCAGGCTTTTCACAGCCCTACTCTTAAGCCTTTGTAAATGCAAAACCAGGAGATTACATAAATGTGAACACAGAAATGTCAAGACAGAAAGTCATATATGACAAAAAAGAGAAAAAGATCCAGTTTACTCTATGTAATGTCGCCCACTTTTCACCTGTTTTCCAGAATTTAATTTCCAGCATCTCTACCTACATCCAAGAGCACTTGAAACCACCCTATTTGTGATGTGAAAGGGAAGTTCTTCAATGACCAGTCACAGCTGCCGCCCTGCTTCTCTCATCACTGTCAAAACAGCCAAATCCACACTGAACCACATAATGCTAAGTAATTGCTTCCACATTTCTGTTTCAGACAATGGATGTCTCCATTTTAGCTCCTGATATTCCAGACATGGAATACAATGTTAAAAGAGACAACATGCCAAATATTTTCATAATGTAGTTAGGGTTTTGCAGGGTTGGGCTGTGAAAAAAAAGGCTCCAGCTCTGATCACTGCAGACACCCATTCTCTTGCTTTCAGCAGATAAAGAAAGCAGGATGAACCTGATGTCCACCTCAGTGAGCTAAGAGTCAGTACATATAATCTACCAAGACTCATGATTTTACAACTACAGAAATAGTGACTACTGATCCTATTCTGTCAAAAATCTAAAGAAACAATTAATTTACATTCACAGAATAAGCGCAGCATGGAAAAAGGAAAAAAAAAACTCAACGCTAAATTCAAGCTGTCTGGTAATATATTTTGGACCAGCTAGACAAATCTACAGTAATTTCACGTGTATAAGGCGCAGCATTTTTACTAATATTTTCATCCAAA
>VRYO01001463.1:33272711-33396244 GCA_009812075.1 Sialia sialis
AGACAGCATGGCTGGCGCGATTATTACTAATTGGTTACTTTGTTGCACATGGATGTTCACTGTGGGGGTGGGGAGGAAAAAAATGTGCCTTATAGGGCAATGCGCCTTATATATGGACAGATTCCGTGGAGTTCCTGACTCCCCAGAAGTGTGCCTTATAACCCGGTGCACCTTTTAAGTGTGACATTACTGTAATTTACTTTTCCCAGGATCTCTCTATTCTCTCTCTGGTCTTGCTTCACTTAGATGCAATGAATCTTAATTTCTATTCTATCTAAAGTACTTCGCACTAAGTTCATCAAGAGACAAACTTAGCTATTATTTCTTTGCTATATCCTTCTGAGTGAATGCTTAATTTTCAATTTCTCTTTCATAAAGACTCAGCATTTAGAGAGAGTTATGTCACAAATTTCTAGACATTTGGAACCACATCTTAAAAATCTAAGAGTCATTAGATTTATTTTTTTTTACAGTCATATAAAATACATGATAAATTTGTCTATGAAGTATTGCAATCCAGCTTTACTGCTGCTGTTTTGAACATAAAGCTGTGTATCAAATAGGTAGTACTGAACAAAGGAAAGCAGTTTTTCTATGTGATTTAGAAATATCTCACTGTAACAAAAAGAAAATATCACTGAATCACTCTGTGAAACCCGTAACTCGCATCACTTTTCTAAATTTGATGGCAATGACAGAAACCGTTAGCTGCTCATTAAGATGTTGCTCACTGAACTGAATAGACATGAAGGAAACACCCATCACAGGACAAGAGTAGCACAAGGACAAGCAACATAAGCTTCTTGACCACTTGAGCATTTGCTCTGGAAAAGCTTTCCACTGGAAACAGCGGGGCAAGGAGTCTGTCAGCCTTAAGGCAGATTGCAATGTATTTACTACAGGAACTGACATGTGATCCAGCCTTTTTGATAAGGCAGGTATTGCCTTGAGGCTTCATCATTTTGTTTCAGAGACAAACAAGTTATTTCTTTCATAGTAATTAACTACCTTTAAGTGGATAGATCGTCTATGTCATTGTAACTCATTTATAGCAAAGCAACTATTAGAGAATTTTAGTTCAGCCTGAAGCCATGAGTGCCATCACATCTATTTTCTGCCTTGACTAAATTATACAGGCTACAGAAAATATCGTCCTGCCAAGAAGCTTGCAGCTTGAGAGGCTGTTGTATGTGTATACATGTGTGCATAAATAAAAAAGATGTTATATTCCTCAGACAGATATTGTTCCATATTTGCAGAAATTCTAGGGGCTGAAATAGTTTCCTTTTCTTATCTTTCTTAAAATTAAAAGAAACAAGAAAATTCAATAACGTGAAAATCTCATTAATTGTAACATCCCTGAATAAAAAATTCAATTAAATTGGCCATTGCTCTGTGGAGGATTACTTATGACATAAAATAAATACAGGAGGCTTCAGACAGAAAAATTGAAGTTACATTGTAAATGAAAGTCTTTAAAATTATAGATACTACATTCAGTGTAATTAGGTGTTCAATGTAATGAGAGTAGTTAGCTAAATCATTTGTCATTAGATTCACTGATTATAATTGCTTCCTTAGCATAACAGACTTGCATTTACCTCCTAAAATGATACCCAAGAAAGCAGTAACATAGGGAGAATAACCAACCAAAAAACCTCAAGAAAACTTGCAAAAAAATCCACTTTTTCTTTCCCGTTCACTGCTTGCTTTCATTTTCCCTCTATTATGGCTGTACAACAAACTGCAAAAGTAGCTGCCAATAACCCTGGACACAGCTGACTTCAAAGAATAGCTCTAAATCACACAGAATGGTAGGCAGGAAGGAAGGAACATTTTTTTCCAGACTTCTTTCTCTATTGATGCACAGGCAAGTTAATTACTACACACTGGTAATTAGCACCCACACCAGTGGTGGGGATGTACAGCAACCCTCAGCTGTCTTTCCCACAGCAAGATCCTCACTTAGGAGAAAAGAACTGGGTCACCATATAATCAGGGGTGTCACAAGAAAGTGCCATGCTGGGGATAAGAGAAAATTAATGGAAAAGCAGAACTCTCCTGACCTCACCTTCATCTATTATTTTTCTAATTTCCTCTGTACATTCCCAATCCTAAGCACCACAACATCAGAAAACAAATTTTGAAGGTGTTTAGATGTCTAAATGTGAGCGTACAGTTCTGAAGAAGCATTAAAAATGTTCATCTATCTAAAAACCATTAACTTCTCTAATTGCTTATTAGCTAAAACTTATCTGCATAGACAGTTTTGGAACCCAAGCACATATATTGATGTGCAGCTTTCAGCACTTACAGACCACCACAGTTTGATCTTGCAGACCACAGTGAAAGTGAAGCACAATGTAAAGACACAGAAGCTGGAAGTAGGCTTGGAACAGCCACAGCCCTGCACCCTGAAAATCCTCTCTGCCTTTGTGATAAATCCCTTATGTGCACAGAAAACTCCAGGAAAAATACTCTTAAAGCATAAATGTGCCTGGTCGTTTCTGATGAAGCAGCTAACCAGAAGCGCCTGTAGAAAACTGCATTTTAACAGAATGTCTTAGGAGAGACAGCTTTTACCCAGAATGAGAATTCACACTACAAAAAGAAAAAGAAAAAAAAATACACCAGCAGCAAAATAAATAATCTGATAAAATGCCAAATATAGAGATAGGAAGACTAAAAGAGCAAGCTTCCTACTTCACACTCAAATTCCCATCCTGGGCCAGCAAGTCCAAACCCATGATAACTTGGACAAACATTACAGAAGTTTTAACTCTGACACTGAAAGTCCATTTTCAAAAGTGGCTTACTTTTTGCAGGAAGCTAACCCCAAACCCTATTTCTCTCAGGATAAAAACTGTTTTCATATCCAACTAAATGTTTTATTTTGAATTCAATTTTAAGTCAAAAGATGGGCTGAGCTATGGCCATGCAGCTACCCTGTCTGTCAGGGTCTGTGCCAGCTTCCAGCAGGCTTGCATGACAACCCATCTGACCATCACAACAAGGACCATAGGATTTATTTCTATGCAATGCAGTAATAGCTAGCATGCTGAACATTACTGCAGGAAATAGATCTTTGCCAGTTATAAAGACCATGCTCAAAGGACGGAATGTATTTTGAACAAATAATTCTTATATTGCAATTTTGAAGCATTACTGCTTTAAATTTACCCTCATGTTTTTACAATTGCAGAACTCAAGACTTGCAAGAAAGACAATGCTTAAATCAACCAAGCAGTCTGAGTAAACAGAGTGCATTTTTGAGATTCTGTTATTCCTATCAGCATTTGTAGTTGTTATGGATCTCAATGCCATTGTGTCCTGCAATGTAAAAGCAAAATAATATCTAGTACCTGCAACAGCAAAAGGATTGATTCAGGATGAAAAAAGCCTGTTTGAAAGTCAAGGAGTACCAAAGGAGGAAGATGGGGACAAGTGGGAAGAGGAAGGAGAAGACAGGAAGGTCTTACTTAACACTGACCTCCATGGTAGTCAGATACACAGGTTCTCTTTAGTCAACTTCTAAATTAGAAGACAACTACTGAGGTATTAAACACACAGTAAAAAAGAACTTGAAATTCTCTGCTTACCTAATCACTTTCACTTGGATTTACTGAATGTTTCTCATTAGCAAACAATTTGATCAGGTTCAATTTACATTGCTGGCAACCACTAGCACTAGCTCAGTTCTCAAATAGAATTTGAACATAACTTTATTTTCCTTATCAGTGTCAAAGAAATGAAATTGGTGAACTATAAATATAAGTGCTATCTGAAAAAAATCCAGCATGATTAAAAATAATTGTGGGTTAGATGCTGAAAATTTCTCAGCAGATTGAAATTTCATAAACTAGGTATTGGTTGTTTTGTTGGTTTTCTTTAAATAACATCTTTATTTCAATAAAGCACTTCCTATATACTGCTGGTGTAGAGGATGTTGCCTCAGGAATTGTAGAAGAACTCAACTTGAGCTTATCTTAGAATAAAAGTTCCGTTATATTGCTAACAAGATTCAAATAGCTAGGGTTAAATCCATTACAGAAGATGGAGGGACATTTCCTCCATTCCACATAAGCACGAAATTCTATAACCAATTTTCAACTGTCTTTCATGCATTCTCATAAAAATGATAATCTTATCAATGACTATTTCATAGCTGAGGTAGTATATGCAAAAGCCCCAAAGCAAAAACCATGAAAGACCAAAGTTCTTATGATGCTCAAATCAGTGTCAATTTTGCACCTGGATTTATTGCATCAGCTCTGATACTGTGAAAAAGCTGGTCAGAGCTCCAGAATTATGAATGACCTCTGCAATTAAAGCAAAGGTTCAGCTCCTTGATTTAATGGCTATCCTTCTTGAAATCCACTAAAAATTTCCTAGTATATCTTTTGATTTATTCAAATAAATAATCTGTATATTAATCATTTTAAAGCACACATGGGTATGAGATCCATCACCTAAAAATATTCTATGTAGTGAAACTTTAACAAGACTTTACTACAAGAAATTAGATGGTAGCTGAGCAAAGATGCTACTCACTTTTTAATCTATTCTCCTGCTTGGTACATACCAAGGCCAACATCTCTGTTTGCAACTGGAACCATACACAGCTAAGGGGTCTCTTATTTCACACTATTATTGAAGCATGATTAACTCAATGATTCAGGGATAAGAGAAGCTGAAATTGTTTCCCGAGTTCTCATCAATGGCTGCCTTGGCTGCAGTGTCACTGCCAAGCCTTGCTTTCTTTCCCACTACTCCCCATGCTCTTCTCCCACTGCTTTTTCCATAGCTCTTGCTCCCACCACTTGCTTTTGGCTGCTGTAGTGATGAAGAGATTATGAAATGGTCATCAGATGGACATATAACAAGCAAGCAGCACATTCCTTTTCTATGGAGAAAGAATGGCTTATGTGTTGTATCTCAAATGACTTATTACTGATTAAGAGGTGCTGCACAGAGGATTTCTTTCACATGAAATATTATTACACTTGTGTATGCTTCCAGGAATATTCAATTTCATTTTTTTGTACTTCTTTAGAGCAATTACTCAAATGTTAGTATCTTTTGCTGCTGTAGTTACTTCATTAGATTGCCCTGGCCAAACACCTACACAGGCTAGCAAACAGCAGAACAAGAATGAAGCATCTGCTTTTCTGTTTTTCCTCTTCACATTTTGTCAGTCACTTCCTGAAGCTGTTTGTGCTGCACTTAAGAAATGGGTAGAGTTCACCAGAAAGCAAACAAATCAATTACTGAATGTTCTAGTCAGAGATTAGAGAGCTGAAAAAGACATCAATTCTTTTCCTGTTCTTCTGACTGGGCACAGATACCCACAGTAAATTTTGTTAATGATAAGTTTGTCATGGTAACTTCTTATAAAACTAGGCTCACCAGAGCTGTGAGTCACAAAACTCTAAAGGGGAATGTACCTCATTATAGCCACAGCATGAAGGGAGGACCTAACTCATGAGGTAAGCAAGGGCAAGGAACACTAGAGCATAGAGTCAGGAAGAATTTATTTTAAGGGTTTTCATGGGAGGCTAAATAAGTCCTATTCATAGAAAAAAGCCAACACAAAGTCTTGTCTAACTGAGAATCTCTTTCCAACACTAGCTGATTTCATCTAGGCCAAATGCTGGCATGACCAAAGTTCTCCGTAAAATTGATTTATAACATAAACCTTGTCACATAAATAGTCAGGAGGCACTTTTTTCCCTAAATAGGAAGTGCAAATACAAGAGACTGAAAACAGACTAAATAAATACATTTGTCATTGACATTCAAGTGCACTGACAGAGATGTCACACCAAAAAAATCATATATACCATACTCACTGAATATAATTTGCTTTAAAATCACTTTTTCTATATCAGTACTTAGATTAAAACTGAATCTGAAAATTCCACTGCTTTAAAAACAAATAAGACAAATAATTTTGAAAGATTTGTGAAGAAAACCTTCCAGAGAGAGGACCAACAGGTGAAGGAATTGCAAAGAGACCCTCATTTATCTTCTTCCCCTTCTCCATTATCCTTGAGCTTTTTTAAACTCCGGTTCTCTGCTGCTTTTATAAACTGCCTAATCATCCTGATGAAATGACATTTCCATCCAATTTAATTTTAACAGTGAATAGATGTGGCTTTACCAAATAGATGGGGGTTTACCATAGCCATGTGCACTCTTCAACTCACGTGGCAAACAAGAATACTCAAAACAGGTATTTTGCACAGACAAAGTGAGACACAAGAGTGATCTATGTACCCATTTTCCTTACGTTACCTAATAACTAATAGATTATTTTGTGTAATAGAAATTCTGTCTTTATGTGAAGCTCCTTAATGAAATATACCAAAATACACAGCTGCACAATATCTACATATATTGGCAAGTATGAACTCTGTAATCCATAGCCAGCACTGATGCAGGTATCTAAATATGTCTATATTCCCATTAGTATTAGTATGGTGAGGAGTGGGACGAAAGCAGGAAAAGAACATTATTTTTCAAGTCCTATTCTGCAGAAATTAAGTATATATGGTCTATAAAATCAGATCATAATGTGTAGCAATTCTGATACTCCACTTGGATCAAGTAGACCTTTCCTTTTCCATATGCATTATTACAACAACGTGGAAGCTATTACAGCTAAAACTTTCAGGAGAAAGCAATTTTTTGTAAAAGTAACTTAACAGTACAGAAATCAGAAAAGCCAGAATCATGAATCTTGGATCTTATTCAATCATGAACCAAAATCCAACCACCATACAACACATTTCAGTTTAAAGCTGTGTCACAGAAATTGAATTGAAAGATGTAACTCCATAAGCTAATTCCAGGTATGTTGGTTTACTACCCACCGTAGCTTCTGGTTATACTGCTTGACTTTTTCTAGTGAGGCAGCATTAATCTGAGCTTGAAATTCTTCCACTGAGACACTGTCTCTGTAATAGTATCCTTCCATGCTCTCCAATGCTGTGAAAAGAGAGAGTGGAAAAGAGAAAGATCAGTATTAAATATTTAGTAATTGCCTTCTTTGTAGTTTTGTTCACACACAAGTGAATTTTTAACCTTGAGGCTGTGACCCTACTGTGAATTGTTGAGCTGTTTCCATTTATGCCATCAAATTCCTACAGATTCCTCTTAAAGATTTCATTTACAAGAAAAATTATATTTCTTGCCCTGTGGAAAATACAAAGGAGAGCACTAATTTGAGTTTCTTTGCTTTAATTAAAGAATTCCTGCCTTTTGAATGCAAATGTGGGGTTTAATTCTGATATATCCTGGAAGAAAACAATAGAATGAGCTGGGGTAGAAGAAATAAAGGATCAATGTAACTTCCACAGTTACATAAATTCTCATGAAGCCAAATTTTGGGAGATGTGGAATACTTCACCTAGAGGTTCTTCTAGTTATACCCACTAATAATGTGAATACTTTCTTGAGATCAAGAATTTTGCTTGATCTCTGAAAATGGTCTACAACTTTCTTTTCAAGATAAGTGAAGTCAAATACTCGCCTGTGTCCACCTTTGCTATTAATTTTACCAAACCAAGGATGAATATTGCTAAAAGAATCCAGGAACTCAACAGAAACTTCACTGAAAGGATTCTCATGAAAATTTGGAGAAATATTAAGATCTTCACATTAAGAGGTCAACTGCATTATCATATAAACCCCAACTCTTGGTGAAATATTTTTTTGTGGAGAAACATTTAAGGTTTTACAATTAGGAGCATTGGCACTTTAGTAATCCAAACACATTCTAAGAACTCATCACCCTATCAGAAAAGCAAGCCATAAGCAGAGTTTTCATGGAAACATGCTGCTGCCTTATAGCTTCAGCTGCACACAGAATATTAATTCTGCTTGTATTGCTTAATATGACTAGTTAATAAATAATTCATTCATTGTGAAAGAACATGCAAATTGCACTCCCCTTCTGTGCTTTCACAGTTTTAATTCTACTTCTGTGCGAAAAATATTAAGTTTCAAGAGCCAGACTTGATTCTTCTTTAGTACTAAGTCACACCAGAAAGCTCAAACAAAAATATCCACTGAACTCCATTTATAACAGCATGCTAACACAAACAGAATTGATAATCCCTACTGCTTATTTTACTGGCATGAAGTTGGTTTTATTCAATTAGATTATCCAACCGGGAAACTCAGTCATGTGTGAGGACTGGCAGGAGCACAGAGCTCTGCCTCTGTGGGGCCCCACTCACAGGTGCAGGCTGTGTACTTTGTCCCTGAAGGGTTCAACATTTTTCTACTAAATATATCAGAAAGTTCTTTTGTAAGGAAGCTTTCTTTACAAACATGTCTTTTCTGGTATTCTTCAATCCAAGATAGGATATTATGGTCTAAAAGCACAGAGTAAGTGGTTGGAAAAGCCACCTGGAAGAGTGGGTAGACTCAAAGGAGAGTAATAGGACATGGTCTGCCCAGGGGCCCACTGCAAGCAGAGCATCACAGGTATCTCTGTTGTTCAGTGTCTTTACCTCTGACATGGAGGAGGTAAGACAAGCTTGCAGCTAGTGCCAAACTGGGACAAGCAGTAAATAAAGGGCCTTATAAAAAGCCAGGCTCTTCTCAATGGTATGAGCTGGCATAACAAGAAAATCCACAAGAAAATCCAAACAAGAGATGTTTCAACTCAATAGAAAGAAAAAACTTTTCTACCACTAGGGCAGTCAAGTAGAGTAACAGGCTACCCAACAGTACAGTGCTTGCAAGATCCTACTTATTAACACCCAAGCCACCTGGCTTCATGTCACAGCTGTTGCTGTTATGAGCGGGAGGTTGGGACAGAGATCTCCTGAGGTCCCTCCCAACCTGAATTATTCTAACACTCTATGAAAAACTAAAAAAATTTTCAAAACTATACATGATTAAGACACTATGTAACAATTTTAAATAAACAGAGTTTTAATTTGAAATAGTATCTTTAAGTTTATTGCCGAGATCTTAAGTCTAATGTAGGAAACAGAGAAATTGAAATGCCAATAGCAATATCTCAACATCCTTAACGCCAGTCCTGCAAACCAGGATCCTTTTGAATGTATACACACTTGGATATGTGGTTGAACAAATCTGTTTTTTACAAATGGAGGGATGGATAATATAGCCTGGGTAAACGGCAAAAAAAGTCAAAAACTATTATAGAGCCAATCATGTAATTAAGTAGACTTGTACATAATTTTAGGCACAGAGCTGTGACACTAAGAATAGAGAAACACAAACAGCTGGATGCACACTGACCAGTGACTCTGACAAAGTATTCCAAAACCATGATTTTCTAAATGCTCCTTTTGAAAATATCATAAGCCATTGTATTTTAGGCAGGAAACAACTTAGCTATGTTTAGATTAGGGGAGCAAAAATTCACTTGACAGAGAAACTTAAATAAGATTTCTATGTTAGTACTAACAAATTTCAGTTACAGATGGGAATCTACTGAATTAGTTTGATGGCAGGTCAGCCAAACCTCATAGGAAAGAAGTAAAAAACAGAATCCCAATCCACTCATTAATGAGGAAAAAAACCCCCAAAATAATGATTTTAACACTAGGATTTAAAAACTTATCCAGGACTTCTTATTCTTGGAGTCCAAAGGAATTTCTTAGAGGATGATTCTTTAAAATGAAAGAAATGTGATACGATAAAAGAAAGAAGAAACTTTCCATTCTACTGAAAAATATTAAGCAGATGTAAACACTTGAAAAGATTCTTATCCTTTTCCTTTAGCTGACTACAGAGATGCATATCCTAAGAATTAAATTTTTTCAGGTATTGGAAACAGAAGTGGAAAACATTTTGCTAAATAAATCTCACAGCACACCGAATCCTATCCCCAATCTAAAAAAATCATATTTCCAGGAATTCAGCTGAACTAAGGTATTTTCTGTTCTCTCTCAAGTGCTTTTTTGGTCTGCTCTACTGAAATTTGCCTTCTGCTCATTTTTCTCTAAGACTGAAATCAATCTGTTCAAAAGAAAACTACCAAAGTCTTCACTAGTTTGTTTAAATATAAAATTCCAAAGATCTTATTTTTATAAAAAATGTGCTTTTTAACTTTATAGTAAGGTCAGCTATTTATTTGTACTTCTGTGCACTATTTCCTTTTATCTTCCCTGTCTACCAGAGACCAAGCTCCCCTCTAAAATTTCATTTGTATGCTTGACTTCTGCCTATTCCACACAGACCCTGGAAGCCTTTCACAAGGTAGGGAGTATTTTCAGCTCCCTGTGAAATCAAAAGCCGCTCAAGGCAATCAGCAGTTCACATTCACCATTTCAGTGAAGCAAACTTCATGCCCCTGATGACTGTAATGACACTGCAGCTAATGCAGGCTGCCTGTAATTTATGAACAGTCTGAGCATCAGCGCCACCATTCCTCACTTTGTAATGTTTGCAGAGCAATAACTACACAAGCCTGAAAACGCTATTTAACTCTTCATAACATTTTCAGGAGACAGAATTCTTAGGGGGATAAAAATTTAGTCCTCAAATATGAAGTAATGGGAAAAGATTACATTAGCATTTGAAAAGCAAAACACTTTTACGGACAAGTTTCATGGTCTGACTATTGTCCATTAATGGCTAAAAAGAACAAAAAGAACAAAACAATATTGATAAATGAAGATTCACCCTTTGTGGCTGGAATCATGTAACTGGCATAAATTTAGAAATTTATAACCATGCCTCTATTTTTTTATTACAGACATCAGAATTTCTTCAACTTACATTTTCATTCAAAGTCCTCAATAGGTGTCCACATTAAACAACATCTAAATATAAGCATTGTACACTTACGACTACAGAGGATTCAAATCAGAGTAAATAATTAGAAGTTTAAAGAGAGCTATTATGTGAAAGAAGCAGGACAAGGGGAATTTCACCTCAAGTTACCTTGGGAAAAAAGTACTGGGTGGATTTTAAATCCTCCTCCATTCTTCAGCCTCTGTGGAAGCTGTTCAAAATGGTAACCATCAAGGTAGAAGTAAACCTTCAGTGTTTGCCGGCTTCCTTCTGCTTGGTATGTGATTGGTACATCTAAAAATACAGTCAGTGTTACAATTTCATTGTAAGCAATGACACATTCTTTTCCAGAAACTGTTGCACACAAAATTCATGCAGTTAGATTAAAAAAATCACTGCCAACACAACATTCAGTATTTTTCATTATAGTGTTTCCACAGGTAAGTCTCCAAGTTGAAAACAGTAACAACAAAGCATACTGAAATGTATTAGCATTATTATTAACATAGAGTTTTTTTATGGTATAAATTATAAATTTGTATGGCATAAATCACATTGTACACGAATGGTAGAGATTCCAAAGGAACATTTTTTGACAGTTATGGTAATAAGAAAAAGACTTATTTTCTCTTACTGATTATGCAGAATCATAAGTAGAAAAAAAAATAATTTGCTAGTTCTTGACTACTATATGCATAGTCAGAGTGACTGTGGTGGCAGCACTTAAACCAAAAGAATATACAGAATTCATTAAAATTCTTGAACACGTGGAGTTTCTATTTATTAGCACAGACACCTCAGTTGAAAGATCCTGCAATATGAACAGTTCATGACAGAGGTACAGGATAAACTCCTCATAAGGGGGCCCTCCTGGAACTGCATTTCCATGTTGTTACCAGGTTTAGCAGAGCTTCTTTTTAAAGCTCTCTGAGCAGGGGCCTTACTTGAATCAAACCAAAATAACTATTGTCTTACACAGGCTAAATCCTACGTGACTATCACCCCTGTGCTACTGAATTCTCCTGTGCACTGGGAGCTTTGTGGAGTAGCTTTGTGTCTTCTGGTTTTGGTTATTGCAGAAGTTCTCTCCAGTGTGGTCTTAATCCAGCAAAGGAATTGTGTCAGAAGGGCTTGATGTGAAGCAGACATGCTTTCCTCCCTTCCCAGGGGATTTATGAGACAGGGAAAAAAATGAGGCCTTTTTGCTCACTAAACAAAGTTCACTGCAAATATCTACTGGCTGAATATATGTTAATAAAGGAATGGCTGAAAATGAACAAAGCGTATGAACAGCAGACTGCAAAGACAGTCCTTTCCTGCTGAGTTGGGCAAGTTTGGTGAGGAAGGGTTCATGGCCCTGATCGTCTTCAGCAGCAGCACTCAGAGAAAGTTTCTTGCCCAATTTAAAGCAATCCAAATAGTGCCTGCCATGTCCTTTCAAGGAACTCTACAAAGAGTTATTTTTCACACAAGAAAATGAAATGTGATTTATGCTTCTTCATCTCATATTGGTTGCATTTCCCTACCAAGACCTTCAAGCTATTTTTACACGTTTCTTCAAAAACAGCTGGGTCTTCCAGGGACTTTCCTGATGCAGTCACATAGTCCCAATGGAAAGTTCAGCTAAGCAAACAATTTTGCCCCCAAGGTTAGTGACATTGCCAGATAATGATTCTGCATTGTCACTGATGACAGCTGTATTTCAGTACATCTAGGAATATCAGGAGAGCTGTATATATACTTACTCTCCAGAATTCCAAGTTACATAAAATTCCCTGTGGGAGGTAATGTTCTAGGAACAAAAAATTATACAAAACCAGTAAAACCCAGACATTAATTACTCACTTGCAACTAGTGGTTCTGGCTCGGATTGTCTGAAGTAGAAAGTAACTTTTTCCAAGTCAAACAATGCAACCAGTGTATCTTCTAGCATAGCTTGTTCATCAGCCTAAAAAAGGCAAAATAAAAATTGGAAAGGTCATTTCAGCCAGATGTTTTCCTCACCAGAAATAATATAAGAGAGCAGGATATAAAATTAACTACAGAGTGTTGCACAACATTTCACTGCTGCAGTGTATAACCTATTTAACTCCTAGATTAGGTGAATATCTTTGTTTCTATTGGCCTTTTCCCTTTTATTACTAGATCAAGATTATTAAAATGAATGTTATCACATCATACAGAAAATTAATAGTTAATTTATAGCTACCATTATTTCTCATACCTTTTAATCAAATCATTCTCTCATTATTCTGTAAGAAACCAGATTTTAACATCTTGCCTTGCCACCAGGTCTATCTTGTTAAGCAATAGAAGGGAAATTTGAAAACTGTATTTTTTTTAGCAATTTTCTTCTAAAATTTCAATAACTTTGGGATTTCACTTATGAACAACATACAAGAGTTTACTGTGTCCACTCAAAGCACCAATAATTGAACCATAAGCTCAGAGAAATTACAGCTCAGGATGACTTGCACTTCATCTACTAAACTCCAGGCACAAATCAAGTACATAGATGTGCCAATATTCTGATTTGCACCTACAGTTCATTCTGTGTTCTCCTGAGCTAAAGAGATAGTTGAAGAGATCCAGGATTTCTCAAGACACTTAAATGAATCGTTAAAAAGGAAAATAGCAATCTACAATTATGTTTACCTTGAGTTAACTATGCAGAGCAATTATAGCCTGAATCAATAATCACTTAAAGTAATTCTATTCCTTATACAGCCCTCTCCTGGCTCTTTAGACTAGCAAGAGCCCAAAGGAAACCTGAGGCATGCATTTTTCCCCCTCTAAGAACTGAAACAGTATGATGGCAAAGAATAATAAATAGCTTCCAATAAATTGACAATAAATTATAGTTTACAGAATGATAGAACAGAAGAAAAAAAAACCCCATTATTTTCCCTGATCTATATAGTGAAATAGCATTCCCCCTTGTACTTATGGAAAAGCAAATCTGCTAGAAATATCTTGTCTTCTGGCTCAGTTTATGAAGTTTATGGACATAGTGATTTTGTCAGCAGAACAATCTGAATACCATAGAGCAGCGTGGGAAACTTGCACAACTGCTTATTCTTTACTGAACTCTGGCCATAATGAGTGCAATTTCCTTCAAATACCCTTGTTTAAAATAACATGGATCATTTCTAAGCCAAATAGTGCTGAGAAGGTATTGAAAAAGCTTCCTTTAAATACATTTCCCTTGGTTAAGAACTGTTAGGCAGAAAAGACTGAACTTTATTTTCAATTGGACAATGCACACTGCTGATATCTGATTATGTGAAAATAGTTGAGTAGCACGCACTTTCACTACAAAGGAAATCACTGCAATCTTGAAAGAAAAAATATCATTATTAAGAGCTGTAAAGACGACAGTTGTTTTGTGATAACATAACAATAAAGCACATGGAAAAACATTAGATAGGCACCTATGGAATTTACACTTGAACTGCAAGTACTGCACCACCTGTTGGTGCAACACGTTGTCAAAAAGCATTCAGGACCCAAGACATGCATCCAAGATTCCCAGACTGTGCCTTCTTCACATGCTCTTCATGTGGATAAAGGGTCTCTGAGGCCCTGATTTTGTCTGCAGATTTTCAAGCTGCACACACCCATGCAAACCCATGTACGTCAACTGCCTGTGAGGTAGCTGGTGACACTGGCTTAAGTCAGTGCTCTCCAACAATAGCATAGACTAAGATTTTATGATTTTATGATTTAGAAATACCTTTATTTGTATTGGTTTCTTCTGCTTCTAAAGTTTCTTATGTCAACTTGTCAGCAGTTTGCTGCCAAGACAGACAAGGAGAGGAAAGAACATCATTGATACTAAGAATATCATCTGTTATTTACATGGAATTTTATTTTCAGTGAGCAACTCCAGAGGCAGAGAAGACTGTCACAGAGCAGGCTATGCAGACTGTTTCACAGTTCCTCTGGTTAGCAGGAATCAGTCTAGTGTGAGATGCATCTTAAATAGCTAAAGAAGCACTTTGGATAACTGAGGATTAAGGAACTACAAAGCCATGTCCCATTTTTAATTGTTTCTTAAGCCATGGCTCTTTGCCAAGCCTTGTGAAGAAACAGCCGATTTCCAATTACTCTGACAGGCTACAAGGATTTTGCATGTGACAGGAGCAAAACAGACCAGCATGTTTACTCCTTCAGCTATTATATACCTATAGTTTATTAGGGTGAAGGGTGATAAAATTACCTAAACCAGGTATTTTATTTACCTTGTATTGTTGCTTATTGCAAAATGAAGTTCTGCTCATCACCTAATACTGCATTCAATGCCAGGGAACAGCTACAACAGCAGTGGAGAGTCAAGGTAAACTCACTATCTGCTAACTCAAAGCAAGCAGAACACTGTCCTTGTGGAAAAGTTATTTCCCATATTGTAACCAAGTGTTTCCCAAATCAGCAATTTTCTGAATCACTGATATTTGGAAAATACCTATAAAAACTACCAAGATAAGCACAAAGGACACAGAAAACAAGATTTACACCTGAGACTATTTAACCATGACCCTGGTTCAGGGAACGAAAAGTGCCCTGACCAAGCACGACACATGAGAGAGTCTTACCAGGTTTGGAGAGAGCAGGGACTGGAAATGAAGGAGAAGACCTGCACTGGCTATCTGTTCCAGCCACCTCCTGCTGGCCTCCAGGGTCTCCATTTCATATTCTTTGTTGTTGTCAAACATGTGATTTAAGGCCACCATCAGCTGCTCTGAAAACGCGCAGACTGTGGCCACCAGGCTCTGGCAGAAGACCATGTCTCGCCTCAGTTGTATCTCACTATCTGTGAGGGGTAAAAGGAGGAGAAGCAAAATTAAGCAGGAGATTAGTTAACAGCAAAGAAATTAGGCTAGAATTCTTTTTCTTTGTCTAAAAAACATGTCACTTTAATGTCAAGCAAATTACAAGTTTACAGCCTAATGTCATCTCTAGTTAATAGAACTGCATGACCAAATTTGCCTTTTTCCTCATTAAAATATTATTCTGTAATCCTAAAATTGCATATGAGTGTATTTAAAATCTGGAATTTAAAGTATTTCTTCATAAACAATGTGTGTTTCTCACATAGATCTTAATGTACACGCCATAAATTCTATGTTCTTTTAATGTCACAGAACAATGGAGGCAAGTCAGATCTCAGCTGCAATGTGAGAGCAAGCTGGGCCCAAAAACATTTACTTTCCACCAGAAAGCGAGGACAGTCAGAAGCTCTTAACATGAGTGCATCATCTGGTCAACTCCACAGCTACCAGCTGGGGAGGGCAGACAAAGACTGGAAAGCACAGTATTGCTACCAGAACACAATCTATCCAAATAAAACTTATATGAATGTGAATCTATAAAATAAGTACAGAGCAGCATCACATATCCAGGGTGATATTCATGGTGCCAGGAAAGCCCAGAACAGGTCTGTAGGTAGATAGCTATGGAACATTAGCAGCTGATTTAAATTAGGGACTAGCTAACCTACCAATTAATTCTGAAGGGCACATGTATTAGACTAGCTAAAAGTCAAAAGAATTAGAAAGGGAAACATATTCTCAATAAAGAACAAAACTCTGATGATAAATATTCATCACTTTCTTGTCCTCTTTTCTGAAGGTCTTCAAGTAATTTTATCATTATAAGCTGTTAGGCAAACATCAATCACAATGGTGCAGGTAGACTTAATCTTTCTCAGAGTAAGAGAGGCAGACCGGGTGATACAGAGGTCTTTCTGAAGCCTAAAATATTTGTCTGCTACTAGATTGTTCTGCCTCCAAGAGGCTTAGGTCCTTTCCCTATTTTTCTATAGGGCTGACAAGAATTCTGATGACTGGATAAATCAGCAGAAATTATTTGGTACTCACAGAATTACTACCAAATTTTAAAATGTGCATTTTTGGACTCCAAATATTTCTCAAAGTAACCTCATTCTGTCTATTTTCCTCTGAGATCTTCTTCAGTCTTTTCCTCAGCTATTATTAATAACGAAAACTCCTTTGCTATCATATCCATTCTATTTGACAGTTTCTCAGAACCTTGGGAATATTTTCCATAAATAGTCAAATCACTACTGTTTATGCACTGTGACTCAATGCCTTTTTTCTTTTTTTCTTTCTTTATTGTTCAAATCAGTCTCTCTGTCTCTCTCAAGTTGTGCAAATCCAGAAGAGAGAATATTTTCATATTTAAAAACTGCATACAGCTCAAAAAATCCCACTGGCATCTCCATGGTCAAAAACTGTTCAATGTTACAGGATTTGAGCCCAACACACATTGTTTTTTTACTTTGCTGAATTTCATCTCTTTCTCCTTAACAGCAGCTGGCTTCCTCTGCATTTCCTGCTTCTGAAGCAGCCCTCCTGTGTCTCAAACACATTTCTAAACCTCATTTAATACTACTTGAACATTAGATACCGAATAGAAGAGCACTTTGGAGTCCTTTTACAAAAATATTTTTATACAAAATAAACTAGAGAGTTTACCAACTTACAAAACAACATAAATGGGAAAAACTTTTTAAAAATCAAGTCTAGGCCATTTTCTCAACTCGTTTCTGATTTTAGGATAAATGAGGAATTACTGAAATGTTTTCTAATATTTTGAAGAAATCTGACAACAAAGAAAGATTATAATTCCCTTTATTAAATTGTTTTTATGTGTCATAACAAAGATACTTAAGTAATGTATTCACACAGTGCTGTATGATGGTCAAAATAATGAGCTTTTACAGCTAAATTGGACTGCCCACTTGAATCCATAGGCACCTACAAACTGTAGGGAAACTTGTACCATAGATATCATTTTTTTAAACACTGATTCATTTTACAGACGCACATCCCTATTTTGTGTATTTTAAGCTGTATGCTGTATGTATGTATACAGAGAATAATCAGAGTCCTCTCAGAAAGGAGGAACTTAAATATTCTCTAAAAAGAGATAAAAGGAAAGGCATGGGTTAAAATAGCAATATAAATCTGGAAACATGGGAATGAAAAAAAAAAACCAGCAAAGAAGAAAACGCCCAAGGAAGAAAGACTCAGGCACCATGCAAAAGCTGAGTGCAAAGTACTTACTTTATCTGCCAAGATCTAGAGCAAATGACCAGATAAGGTATTTTGCATTTAAAAGAAAGAGGGGGAAAATAAAGAAGAAAAAAAAAAAAAGAAAAAAAAGGAAGAAAAAAAGAATGTGCAGTGTTTGTTAAAAAATATCTGAAATCATGTTCTTCCGGAATCCTTACTCTAAACAGAGCAATGAAGTTGCTGATTATCAGAGTTTACCATATCTGAGATTTCCCCCCTTAATGTAAATACAATATTTCTGAAGTTTATGTAAGCAAAAATAATTTCATGCCATCTACATTCACTTCCCCCAATCTCAAAACAAGCAAAATTACCTGTATATTCTAGAAGTGCCAAGAGTATTCGTGCCTTCACCTCTTAAAGAAAAAGAAGAAAATATTTTGAGGTAATGGCTAAAAAGTGTTTTCATCAACATAATAATGCATTTACAGTTTCTCATTCCATATCAGCTTAACTCCAACTTCTTTCTAGGCAATGCTGATTCATACCTACTAAACAGTAATGAGTCTCAACTTCACTTAATTGTGCACATGGCTCGATAAAAACTGATAATAATCAAGAGCACCATCACTGAGAGACATGTGAAAAGGCAGCTGTTATCTCAGAGAACATGTGTAGCATCTGGCCAGAGCAAGTCCATACATGAAGAATTTCAGTCCCAAAACAAGACCGGTTCTCATTCATTCCCACATTAGCCTAATTCTTTCTTCTCCTTCTCTTGTACTCTTTTTTTCATATCCAAAAATCTCAAATTATCCCCATTTTAATGTATACCAAAGCATTTAGAAAAAAATACAACAGTATTTTCACTTTACTTCCAGTCTTCAGCATTTTATTTTGCTTGAAAAATGCCTTTCACTTAACAATCTATGAAGTAAATATAAGTAAAAATTTTAAAAAAAATCTTAATTTATATGGCAAAAATGTGTGTTTATCTCTACACTCCCCCCGCCCCACCCTCCACACACATATTTTGTTTTCCTTGGAGAGGGCTGCTTTTCAAAGGCTGCAGGCAGGCTGAATGAAGTGCACTTTATGTACCAGAGCACAAATTTAAATGTGTTAACCAGTGCTGCAAGAAACAGGAAGGTCAAAATCTGCCATAACCTCAGAGTGCCAAACTTTCAGCACATCAGTTGTCCTACAGGTACTACCAGGAGGAACACCACATCTTTCCAAACCTTTCACACACCTAGATTTCTCTGCAGCCCTATTCAAAGCCCCGTTCAGTGCACAAGAAAGGCTGAAATTGTCTATATGGACAATAAGACAATTTGGAAATGTGTTTCCCCCTACACTGTTACTGGCACAGTATCTCAAATACAAACACCCAACCATTAAGAACTACTAGTTATTCCTGAAAATTCCTGGTTCTAGGTCTTTGCCCTAGCCTTCTGTCTTTTGAAGAAGAAAACACACTTTACAGAGATTGATAGCCTGGCATCTTGGAGTCTGAACATAACTTAGTAACTGAAAATAGAGTGTTGGGAAATACAGCTTTTATCTGAATAACTTGGATACACTGAGACTATTACTTGCAGCTTGTTTTAGATAAGATTTGTTGGATCTCTGAATTCAAAAGAATTTGAGGCATCTATAAATAATGATTTCCTGCTTATGGGGAAATCACAGGACACTACAACTCTCTTTTATCATTGCTATAAGTTTTCTGTGCTTCAAAATAGACCCACAGGCAAAAGACTATTTCTAGATTATTTGTCTACTTACCTGGGGTTAAAATGAACCTTGGATGGCAAACATTTGCTTTTCAACAAATACCTATGGAATCTCTCACTCCTTCTTGATACATATTGTATGGAAAGGAGTAACTCCCTAGAAGTTTCTCTTATATTCTGATTTGTAATGCAAGATGCCTTCAGTTTATTTTTAAATATTCTTTTGTGCTTTATTTTAAAAAAATCCACATTATTTTGTTATTCTGATCTTTGCCAGGAAAGGCTAGATTTTAGTTTTATTTTGTCTTTCATACCTGAAAATATTTCCAAGAAAATGGATTTTGCATGCATGGTTTATGATTTAAATTGACATACTTTTTTTATACCTAACTGAAATGCTTCATCACACCTCACTCCTAATTTAAAATAGATTTGAACTTTCTCAATTGCACTGTATTTCCTGTTTAAACTTAAAATTATAGTGCTACAAAAACAACTGCACTCTCTCATGTAGCTACAGGACTAGCTGGCTAGAAATCTAGCTTGCTCCAGAACACCTCTTCTTATGATCAAAAATCTTACCAACTTTTTCTGCAACTACAGAAATGTTTCCTTCTCTTTATTTTGTTTACATCCTTCTGTTGTTGAGTCCTTTTCTTTCCAACCATCTTGTTCATTTTCCTGGTTCTTACTCCAGTCTTTTCCTCCTGTGCTGTCCCATTCTTGTGTTACATATCTCACACAGATTCACAATCATTTAGCTGCATTATTCTTCCTCTGCTTGGTGGCTGTCCAATTCCTGCCCTACTACCCTCTCCACCAAAATCAAGATCTGCCTGGGCCAACAGCTTATCATTACCTTTACTGGTTTAACAGTTTATGAGGCCCAGTCAGTCCAAGAAATAACTTCAATTCTTTTCTTCACTTACTTAGCTCCAGATAAATCCTCCTAGAACCTGCATATTAATTCAGAGAACTCTTCAATGCTAACAACTGGATTTGCCTTCTAGTCTGGCCTTTCACTGTAACCATTGAAATTTTTTTCTTTCTCTAATGATATGGTAAGGCAAATGAAATGAGACAAAGCAATCTCCAGTTACATTTTAATTTTATTGTTAATGAAGGTTTGGTTGTGTTTTTTCTGCTTTCTTTCCTTTTTTTTTTTTTTTTTTTTTTTTCCAATCTGTGTAAATCTACATGGATTTTTAAAATAGTTCTCCCAGTTCTAACACTAATAAACAGAAAACTGATAGACCAGAGCAATCATCCTCAGGGCATTCTGAGTTTTCCCATTTCATCATATTTATTAAACAAAGTAAATAAAAGGAATCTTAGTATCTAGGACTTTAAAAATTGCATCTTTGTGAGGCTCCCATGTCTCCTTTAATGCATTAATCAATCTAATTTAATAGATTCTCCAATGTAACAGAACAATGAAGAAAAAATTACAATATCTTGTGATACTTTTATAAAAAGAAAAATAAGACAGTTTTCAATAAGAAGATTAATTTATTGTATTCATCCTTACTTTAGCATTAAGCAATAATGGTTAAGTATGTTTACAAGAACTGGAGGTTTTAAGTACATTTTTTTGCCCACAGTGAGTGAAATTGTATCCATGGTGTCCTTTGACTAATTCCTCTTAAAAGAGAAAAATATATCTGCTTTTCTCAATTACTGAAATATTGCCTTTTACTCAAAAACAAACAGGAAGATTCTTCTAAAATCCCAATACAATGTTCAACTCGTTCTCATAAGCCCAGGTAGACAGTGATATCAGGTGACACCTTTTGGGTTTTTTTTACTAAATCAGGTGAATAAGAGGAGAAATAGGGAGATGACTCTCTGTACCATGTGTTACGTTTTCAGCCATAAATAGCTCAGGGCAGTACTGGTGGTTCTCCCAGGTAGCCAGAGCAGCTGTGAACACAATGTATGATGGCAAGACAAGAAGGAAGAAATCAAGAAATGAAGATGCAAAGGGAAAATTTTGCTGTTAAAAACATTATTGAGCCTGCTTCTTGTGCATCTGATTTCAGTTAAATCCAGCTGCTGGTTGTGTCTCAGTACTGAGCTGAGCGTAGTAAAAAATAATTTTTATATTACAAAGAGGCAGCAAGTCATTTGGACTTTGATGAACTCTCCCACAAAATTCTGAATAATGTCAGCTCAGTATTGAGGATATATAAAAATGGGTTAGGTCTACTAATTCTATTCATGGGCAAACAAGTTATGTTAAAATGGTCTAGTAAGCTTAGTTTCTCAAAGGGGGTAAGGAAGGACTGTTCATGACACATTTCCATTCCTCCTTGACCTTGAAAGAAACCCTGATTAACACTTGAAAATAATTTGGTTTAAGCTGAAGAAGGGATTCAAAAGTATTTAATAATTTTTCACTCAGTGACAGCCACCATTAAACTAAAAGGAATATTCTTAGTGAACCCACTGTGACTGACTTCAAAAAGGAGATATTTATGTGGTTGTTTTCATAATTTTCTAACCCAGAGTATGAAAATATGATCTATCTCAAATCAGAAATGCCAAGTCAGAGAGGGAAGAGTTTGTTTAGTTTGGCTGGCTAGTTTTTGAAAGTTTATAATAACAAAACTTATCACAAAGTTCTTTCCCTTTGGTCTGATATTTAACAGTTTCTATAAGGGACACTGTAGCAAGCAGCCCACAAACACAGGAAGCTGAACACAAACAATAACATTTTAGGCTAGTCATATAAGTTTTTGTTCCTACATAGAATCCTAGCACAAGCATTTTTATAAAAATAATCTTACTCTTTATTTCTGTTTCTTTATCAAGCAGCACAGGAAATATAGCAGGAATTACAGGCAAGATATTCTGAAGGGAAAAGACCAGTTACTTTCTTATGAAGACAGGGGAGAAAACCTGAAACCTCAGTGCCCACTGTCACTTGGTGGTGAAGAGGAGCAGAGTACTTGATAACTTCTATACAGTGGTGAAAGGGAGGCAGAGGAGGAGGAGTGATAGCATCACTTGGGATGATTAAATGAGAACCTTGCCTTTATACAGAAGGAGAGATGATGACTCCAGAAAAGCACAGAGAAGACCACAATACAGGACAAAAGCTGCAGAGTCTTCATCTTTCCAGTTAAGCCAGTGGGAAAAATTTGTTTTATTTCAATAAAAGCCTGATTTTGGTGGATCAGTCCCATGAAGTTCTGTGACAAATCAGTCAAGCCCACTGGACTTCAGTAGCAACTGAAAAACCTACCACATCTAACATATGCTTCCTTTGTTTTTTCTTATCAGAAGACTATTTTCCCTTCAAGAGACTATTTTTTCTTCAGCATCTAAAGCCAACAGGATAAGTACAAGAGAGCTGAGATAAACTCCACTAACCTTGTTAAGAGTACAACCTATCCAGACTACACTGTGCTCCCCAAATCTTGCCTGCAAGCAGCAGGATGCAGTTGTATCTCTCCCCTTCCCCTCCATCTGTATCATTAGTGAAGAGCTTATTTATGATCATATTGTTCTTACTAACCTTCAACAAATTTCCTGATATTCTGGGCAAGGCTCCGTACACTGCTGGGGAGGTTCCAAGGGTCTTGCTTGATGTGGAGCCGCAGCCTCTTTGGACAGCTGAGCTTTGGTTCCATTTCTTGCTGAAACTCTAAGCAAGGACAAAAATAGTATTTTTCTGCTTTTCTCTTGAGAAAGTCACACTAAGACATTGTTTTTTCCTAAATGTTTTCACTGCTCAAGGAGTTGGCAAGTTATTTAACTGTAGTTAAAGCTACCTTGACAAGTCTAACAGCCATTTAAGCTCCCTGCTTAAGTCTAAGGAGAGAGTGAGCAGCATCCCCAAACAGGATTCTTCCTGAAGCACGTACATAACACACAAGGTATATAGTAAGTGGGAACCTGGAACTCTTAGAGGCATAATTGTTTCAATCACAAAATTAAATTTGAACCAAAATTACTTACTAAAAAACCCACCAAAAAAACCTAAAAAACCAAAAACAAACAAACAAACAAACGAGAAAAAAAGCAAAAAGGAAGTTATGTGCTCTTTCATGCAAATTCATTTAGCAGGTAGTAATTCAGGCTTTGTAAAACCTTGTAACTGTGATAAAAAACATCCTCTGGCCACCTAAACCCAGTACTCTTTGCTAAAAGACACATATAGGGTCAACACATCTTACTATTGATATTAATAAAACATTCAGTTTCCCATTCAACTTCTTTCCTTTTTTTTAAACTCAGTCTACTGAAAGAAGTCCTTTCTATTTTTCATCACTTATGACTACCACCAGATGCTTATTTATACCCTTAGAATTAAGCAACCATACAAGTGGTAGTAAAGCATCTCAATTTACACACAGGGTATTTCTTTTTAAGCAATCAGTAATACTTATATAAGTATATATGAGGCATAAATATTGCCGTGACTATAAATCACAGATTATTTATAAATTAACTTCAAATATAATATAACTACAAAAATAATAAAAATTTGGCATTAGGAATAAAGTAGATCAGGAATGGGTTCAGTAGTTGCAATGAAAATGTATTTTAAACACCTGCAATATAAAAAACTTGCTTCTTGCTTCAAAAACCTCAGCAATATGAAATCAATTCAGAGTCTACAATTGAACTGACTTTGAATTTTTTTCCTACATTATGTAATAAAATATAAGGAGCAAGTTTTCCACTAAGAACTAACATCTATTTAACATGAACGTCAACAACCAAGATTAAGCAAAATCAGTTCTTTAACACCAGCTCAAGGAGTGGACAGCCATTTCCAGGTACCCTTCAAGCTGTCTTCTCATTCCCAAGGCTAGAACTAAATGTTACCTTGGAGGCCTCGTCCTGGTGTAAAATATTTTGTCTGCTCAAAGGCCCTCATCACAGCTGGTCCTTTCAAAAGATTGGCAATGGAATCTACCTGTTGGGATCAAGATTCTGTGAGAAAGATGTTTTTTACAGCAACAATTAGAAATTCTTTCTGTAAGAAATGTGGACTACTGACGAGCAACTTTGGATCCTAATGGCTCTAGTTAAAGTAACAAACTAGAGAAGGTTAGACTAAATTTAAGGACCTGTTTAATTTGCAGTTTTGGACTATTTACAGAAAACTGAGGGGAAATGAGCAAATACATACCATCCCAGTAAACAGTGGGAAGCAAAATTTAAAAGTATTTTCTACAGACATCTTAGCTCAAGCACAGACATTAGTGTCAAAGCCAATAAAAATAATCTCATACTTGACCAAAAAGATGCTCCAAGCAGCTATGGAGCTTGTCCTGTTTATCATGGGAGATTCGAACACTTATGGGAAGCTCATCACCTGAAAAATATTTTAAGATGAGAAACTGTTTAGAAGCTTCAGCATGTTTTCCAAAAATCTTTGCAGTTTAGATAATCTGCTGTGCACACAGACTGACGCTTACTCTGTCAGGACTATAGTAACTGTTCTCTCTCATGTATTTTGCATTTATTAGCTATTTGATAATGCAGAAATAGCTCTTAAAGATAGGACCATATTCAAAACCCAACTGGTCATGTTTCTGGAAGACCTGCTCTAGATGAGCCTGCTTGAGGAGGGGACTAGACAAGATCATCCCAAAAGGTCCCTTGAAACCTCAACTGTTCTGTAACCAGAGCACACAATTCTTCTCTTCTGGAAAAAACCACTAAACTCCAGACTAAATGGCCAAGGAGTGTAAATCCATTGCAGCAGACCACAGAGTCACTGAAAAGCATTCAGTTTAAAGTTTTTATAAGGACTCTACAGATAATTCACAGTCCTAATGATCTTACTAACTAAATGGTTCTGAGATTTTAATAATTCAGCAAAATTACAGCACCCAAATCTTGTATTTGGTATGAAGCTTTTAGTAGCACATACCACACGGTTTCCTAAGAAAGTGCAAAGGAGGAGGACTCTTTTAGGTCACTAACCTGCCACTTGCTCTTTCAGACAACAGGTGATTTACTTCAAACTCTTTCAAAAAATGTTGAAAACTGAGCTTAAAACTGGTTTTCCTCCTTGATGTTGGTGACAGACAAGAAGTAGCCACTTGATAATTTATGATTCAAATTTACTCAAGGTTAATCTAGACTCATTTTTCTTACATCAGTGAAACACTTTACAGCACTTTCCTTTACATGAATTTTAGCACCTTTAGATGTCCTTGCAACCATTCTGCCTCTTCACAGGATTTTAATTGCAGCACAGCCCTGATCTGGAGTTAGCCAGATTAACTTTAGAACCAGCGGAAAATTAAGCCAGCAGAGAGCATGAGTTTCAGTGAACAGCAATATTTGTCATCTCTCTGTGCTTGGCTAGCAAAACATGTTCTTTTAGGCACCTCAGCTGGTACCTCAGCTTAACACTGCACAAGAGTTTATCAGCTCATTTTTATCTTAAGTTGAAGATACAGACCCCCTGAGTCTCCTCTTTTATTAACAACTCATTATATCCTTCATCCTTTACTCTGTATTAGCTTAGCTGTGTAAATATATATCATTTCTGGAAATGAAATTCTGTCTTGTTCACATTACTCTGCATTATTCACAAGGTAGCCCAGATACCTTGCATAATGTCTTAATACTTTCCCGTTCCATTTGAAAATATCTCTCCTGGCACAATGAGCAATAAGTTTGTCTTCTCTATGGCCAGGCCTCACTGGTGGGGCATATCCAACTAATATGCTCAGCTTTTTCTTCTTCTAAATCATTCCCAAATGATAAACTCCCAGCTTAGAGCAAATATTCTTTTTGTTATTAGTCCCTGAGTATATGACCTCCTTCTCCATGCAGTTAAATTCCATCCCATTCCTATTAGCAGCTGCAATTACTTAAATTCAATTTGTCATGGCATAAACAAGAATGTGCTTCTATGTGGTCTCACATTCCTTCCTACAAACATACACAGCCATATCCTGCAGTGTAGGGCAGTGTAGGTGCTGACACTGGCTAGGAGAGCATTCCACACTCACCTAAAATGCTCCTTATTCTGTGCAACACAATGCACTGTCAAGACATGAAAGACATGAAAAGAAGTGACTCCAGGAGTTCTAATACAGTCTATTCACAGACATAATGGAATGTTGGCTCTCTTTTACAGAAGGATTCCTAAGTGCAGCACTAGCTAGGCAGAAGCAAAATTATACACTTCAATTACTAAGGAGGATGCAATTTTTAAAATAAAAACAATAAAACTGCCAGATAAATGAAAATAATAAAATTGAATAAAAGAAACAGAAGACAGATTTATAGATGACTTTTTCAAACATACCTGAATCCATTTCATCACTGTGAAAATAAGAACTGCACTGACTGCTACAAATGCTGGTGAAAGAGGCAATTGAGTTCCTATTGCTGTTGCAGTCGCTTGAAAAACAAAACACAAAACAAAAAAAATAGAAATAAAGCTAAGTCCTTTAACACAGGCTGTGTAAAAAAAGCTATGGAAATTCTTTCTCTTTTCCCATCCTAAATTTAATGATGAGATGGTCTGTGTAATTCTTTATGCACAATGAAGACTCCCTGTGCTTAGGATTTCATTTAATTTGCAGTCCTGCTAGGAGTCAGACGACCAGATTCCCAAAATAGATGCTTCAATTATCTCCCTTCCCCTTACCTGTGAACAAGTACTTGCAGAATAGTAATACAGACTTTGAATGCAAAACAACCAACCTTTCTTGCATCAGTGGCAGTTTTTGAATCCGTGGCCTCAAATATTTTAGCTACTTCATATTTTCTCCTGGTCCACAGCTAATATAAACATTGAGTCTTTACAACTTGCGTAACAGTGTCTCACTGGATTTACAAGAGATTTGATTCATTTGAGTAGCACCAAAACTCAAATTACCAACTTTCCTTGTCAGTCAAAACAGTTCATGATCCCATCTCTTCCAGCTGCTGAGTTTTCTAGAGATGTATAGACATTTACATCTGTGGCTTCAGTCAGAACTCCCATGCATACAAAATTTCACCCATATTGGTCTTAATAGGGAGATTTTGGGATTTAAATTTGTAAATTTTTTCTGCTTTTTTTCTCTCAAAAACAATTTGCACAGAAGATATATGGAGATACACCTACTCCTCCAGCAAAACCAGAGTAAATCATGGACTTTTGTACTAAGAATCCTACGAAGATAGATTTGAATTCAAAGTCTTTAGAGTTATTTAGCCATATGAAAATAATTTTGTTTCAATGCAGGAAATGCTTAAGAAATTATCCAGCAGAGGGAGTCTTAAAAACCCATATGAATGTAAGATAATGTAAAAGTGTACCTAAGGGATGTTTATACATAATGATATGGGTATTATTTTATTATTTTATTCACCAAGATTAAAATATCCATTTGTAAAATTACATTGCAGTTATGGATGCGCTCCCTATCTGTTTTCTTTGTTTGTGTAGATACAGAAGTGGCTTTTCTGTAATTTAGGCAGAGTGACTTGCATTTCCTGACTAACATACATGTTTTGGACCTGTAGTCAACGAGGTAAGTGAATGAGTTAAACTTTCAAATGAAGCAATATGATGTAATTACAATCATAACCATTAAGTAGATGAAAAGACATCAGTAACAACATGTTCCTAATAGCGGGTGAACAGTCCCAAGGAGTATTAAAAATTTCTGGCTGGATATTAAGAAATGTTTTCTAACTAACTCTATTCACTTATTAAAGTCTCCAAAGGGGAGATGAAGGTTAATTAAAACTGGATTGTGCTAAGCATAAGAAAATAAAACAGAGGGAAATGAGAAACAGATTAGATGTATTTGCTGTATCATTCTGAATGATTTTTGTGGTGTATTGTAATTTTTAGAAGAAGACCTTACACAAAATGAGAGCATTATAATGGCTGAAATTAGCCAAACAGTTCCAATAATAACAACTGTAGCATTATGAGAGCTGGAGATTTTACGTATTGACTAATACAACTATGTAAGCAAAGAAAAATAATTCTAATCTCACTCCAACACTTGTCCTTTATGCAAAAATCTTATGATTTTTCTGTATGTGGAACCCTTGGTTTTATTATTCCACACAGCCAGAATGGACTATAAAGGACAGGAATCAGAATAAAGAAAATGTTTTGAATGAAGAGATGCTTGTGTCCTCAGTCACACCTTCTTTCTCCACATACAAATCCTGCACCAGATGGGAAACCTCCCAAAAAGAGCAAGCACACATCGCTGGAGCAGCTCATGAGCAGTCAGTTTGACACACCATGAACATGCAGGAAACTCTAAATGCACTTCTGATGGACCAAGAACTTTGCCTGCGTTCACCATGTCAAGAACAAGACAAACTTGTGCAAATTATCTCTGCATTTATGTCTGTATGGTTCTCTTTCTATTCTGATGAAGAGCTACCAGACTGCAGTAATCAAATATAGCTTAGAAAGAGGGTTCCGTAGAAAATTATGAACCTATTGAGATTCTAATTTCTGAGCATAATAATGAACTATGATACTGAACAAATAATGAGTTGTCATTTTACTTGCAACTAAAATTTAAATTTTTATATCATATGGTTTACCAATTCTAAGCAAGAAAGTATAATCTATCTATATAAGAACTATACTTGCTATAATTACTCCTTCCTTTTCAAAATTCTTAGTACTTGCATTCACAGTAAACGTGATGCATTACAAATTCCAGAGGTCAGTTGATATTACACTATTTAGAGTGAAAGAAGGTGACAAATATATGCTGATAAACAGTATATTTTTCTTTGGATCGGGAAGAATAGTGGGTTTATCATCTTGCTTTCCATGGTAGATATTTGGTCTGTTGCTGGAGATATAAGAACAAGTTATTTCTGGTTTTGTAAGACAGGCAACCTAAAGTAAAGATATATAAAATTTACTGCGTGCGATATCCTATCCAGATTTGAGCAACCAAGATGTAATAACTAAACTGTACTCATAAGAGTTTATTTTACGCATCTTGAGGCTAGTTACTCCTCCATTAGTGATGTCAGAATCAAATTCTAATAGCCTTCATAACCACTTGATAATTTACAAACTTCCATATTTGATTCAGTTGAAACATAAAAATATTATTAATAAAGTTACCTGTAAGAATCCCTGTTACTGATGGTATCATGACCAGAATCTTCTTGTTCATCACCTGTTACACTGAAACAGACTTTCTTCCCATTCCTTTCACCCTTTTCATTATCACTGTCTGCTGGTATTAAAGGCTCAGGCGTTTTACGTTCTGATTTGGGAGAATATGTTATTGAAGAAAGAAGGCTGTGAAACACCAAAAAAAAAGGCAAATTCATTTTTTCATTTCAGTTTTTCAAAAGTAGCTAGCAATAACTTTTCTCATCGCCATCCTCCATCTATTATTCTATAAAATGTGAAGGGAATATCTTAATTCAGTCAATATCTATTTGAAACAAGGGAAGGAAGTGACACATTCTGTTGCTAGAGAGTCTAACAGTGAAACCCGTTAACCTTACCAAATACTTAATCATGTATGAAAGCAATGATTCCAGCTGGAGAAGAAATACAGCACATATTTTGTACACTTGGGATCAAGCTGCATATTAACATAACTATTTTTAAATATGAATCCTGCACCTCTTAGCACTGATCAAGAAAACAAATGAAATAAACTGTATTTCTGTGAAAAGCATGTTTTTCCCCAATTACTATTGTACAAGACATGCCAGTGTGCATCACAAACTATTCTGCTTGGGCATTTTAAAGATCTTTATTAACATCTCCTTGTACTTCCTGACATTCAAAGTGTCTAAGCCATTATCACTAGTAAAACTGATGATTAATACACAAGCGTCTGTGACGAGCACAAAAGTGACATCCAGCCAAGAAGAGAGAACAGTGCAGATTGCTACTTTTAGAACATGCAGAAATACTGGCAGTGAAAAATTCATATCCTTGGATGATTAATTCATACTGAGATGCTCTAATTTACTTTCAAGATCAGAACAGCAATAATGGGCAATTGTCCTTTAATTCCTATTGCTCAAACACTCCATTAAAATCACATTTTCAAATTAATATTTGGATTTCAAAAGCAGAATTTTTCTTGCAAAAATACTGCTTGCTAACTACCTGAAATCACAGGAGACAGAACTAAGCTTTTTTTCTCCCCTTGAATTACTTAGTAGCAGGGTTTTATTGAAGGAGCTCTCAAAATGGTCAACTGGTAAACTTTCTACCAAGTACATGATAGGATTCAGACATTTTAGATCTTCTTATATAAAATTCTTGCTGCTGATGGGAACAGAGAGATTTTATCCCACATAGAGATGAAGATACTGATCTGAACTGCAACTAGAATACAGAAAAATGATACTATAGGTATAGTTTCACTAGAATTTAAACTCACCCCTCCACTAGATTGATATCTTTTAGGCTACATTATGTCTTAACATTTTGTATCAGTAGGAAATCACAATTCAGTTCTTTCCAGTCACTTTCCAGTCAATGGCAAGCATAATTTCATGAGTACAGGAAGAGAGATAGGGCCCATACTTTACATCAGTGTTCAGTGTCAATCTTGTGCTAGAGCACATGTGTTTTTGAACTTGTCCTAAAATAATGTGTTATGGAAGCAGAAACCCTAGGAAATCAGTTCTTCACACTTGTAAAACTTATTTTCTTAGTAAGAAATATGTAAGGGAATCAAAAAAAGATTAGACAAATTCATGGCAGATCATTCTAACACTGTACATTCCAAAGAGATCATTTAGTTCTGCCGCTGAAAGACAAGGACAAAGATGAAGCTATAATTTTTGTTGTTCTTGTCATTCACTTAAAAATAAAAGTTCATTCTAGTAACTTCTTGGGGATTTTGTTGTTGCAAGAAAATAATCAAGAGTAAGAAACAAGCATAAGGAGCTGCAATTTCAGCTCCTGAAAATATCTTCCCCATAGCAATTATTTGTCAAGACAGACTATTATATCCCCTTCTTTTATGTGACTGTTTAGTCACTGCTGCCAAGAACTCAGTAAAAGACTGATTAAGGTAGCTGGATTTTTTTTCCTAAGGGGGCTATTCCATTTCTCTCAGCAGGCAGGCTCTTTTATTTTTAGGAGAAGTTTTTTGCTGAACTACCATGAACGAAGGATGGAACTTTGGATTACCAAGTTCTGGAACAAGAAGTTACTGAGGTTACTGATGGGTTCTTAAAAAATAATTTCAGGGAGTTCAAAATAAAAACCTGGATACATCCCCTCCCCCATAATCATGCTTAAATATACTTTTGTTTTTCTTCTTAAACACAACATATGCACAAAACGTTTTCTGCAGAGATGGGCCTACATCAAAGTTACCTTAGACATCTAGCTCTCAAAGGAGAAACACATGTGTATTGTAACTAACACACAGAGAGTCTCTATGAAGAGTATTTCCATGAAACAGCAATTTACATCTTAAAAAAAAATCCTCACCTTTGGAATTACTCCTATGTGCAACTCAATTCAACACAACCCTGAGAAAATCTGCTATGGTCAGTCAAAGAATTTAAAATGGCAGTAACAAAAACCTGTAACTTCTGACCTTCTCTGCCTTTTCCTCACTCCTCAAAGTGAGGAGCCTCTTGTATGCTCCCAAAGATATCTTTCCAAGAAAGAGCTGGGATCATGGAAGAGCACTGAGCGCATGAGAACAGCAGAGCCACTATACAGAGAATTTGACAAAGGACTTATTACTCTGTAACACCTAGGAGCAACATGGGGTATCTGCAGGACCATTAAAGGACTATTGGGATACCATTAAACTATTTGAATGTGAGCACAGTGGAGCGTTGAGAGCCTTCGGAAAGGGGATACATATTCTGTGTGTATTTCTCTCTCTCTCTCTCTCTGTCAGTACTATATCGCCTATCCAATCAAACCATCACATAAACTCTTAGGTAGACAATGCTAGGAGTACAAAATCTTCTCTTAAATGCTCCCTTGCCATAATCCATAGGCTCTCACAGACCTGCTCTTCAGATGAAGCACTCATGTTTCAATTCACTTACAGACAGCAGAGGTTGAGCAGGTAACACTGCCCCAAGATTTTGTGATCTGAAACACAGACCAATACTGACCTCAACACAGAGTGGAGACCTCTGCTAATATGAATGAGCAAGTTTTTCAACAGTAAGTATAAAGGGTACCAAACAGTCATTCAGTAGCCCAATTTTTCTGTCACACAGTATCAACAAAAATTAAAAATTGTGATAGATGCCATGTTCATATTGTCTACCCTGAGAATATTAAAATACTAAGGACTGTTTGGGATAATAAGCAATTCAGCAAAAAGAGACATCAATTTTATTGTTACTATGCCACAACAGAAAAACCAAATTCTACTGTCTATAAAAACCACAAAATTTGTATGTTCAAGCATTTCCTCCCAGCTGTTTAAGTACGAAAATTTCTCATTATAGCACAGTCATTGGATTACCTAGCGTCATTCTATCTTTTGTTTCTTAAATCCCAAATCTCAAGGGTTAATTAGTATCTGTAACTGTTCTAATACACCACATACTTCTGAACTGCTCATTCTTCCCTGTTCAGCACTTATAAGTAGGTCTCTTGGCTATCCTGTTTCCTCTATAGAACTGCTTTCCTCTACAGTAATTACTCACTGGCAGACTACTCAATGTCCATGAGGAATAAAACATGAAAAGTCTTTCTATCAGCCAAAGGTAAAATTTGCTAAATACATCCGTGTACCTTATACAAGATCAGCTACAAGGTCAGTGCACAGAAAATTTAGGAATGAAAAAAGTGAGCCCTCGTGTTTACTGTCAAAACTGCATGACATTTAAAATGAATATATGTATAGACGTACCCATATTCCTGTACAACAATTCTTCTGTGAGTGTGTGTATTTATATATACATTTATACAAAAGAAAGGCTCAGAATTTCCTGTGCTTTTGCATCACAAGCTCAAGGGAGTAGAAAGGAAAGGTGTGGCATACTGGCAACTGGAACTTCCTGAAATATTGACTAAAATTCCATATATAATTTTATGATTTCCATGAAGAAGAGAGACCACATAGACTTCACAGACAGTCGTTTCTAAGTGCACCCAAGCATTGAAATTATCATTATAATTAATTTACTTAATCTTCAGCCTGATAATTAGAAGAACTATGTAAAGGCACAGGAAACAACATTTTCTTAAAAACACTGAGTCAACTCTTGCTTTCATTCTCATTGCAGTATGTGATACAATACCATTATGTACTATTATGAAAACAGAAAAAAAAAAAATCCCATTCTTAAGAACACATGAAAGGTCAAATCATGCTACAGTCTTCAAGATAACAGGAGAAATAATGATACACCATTGTTTCTCTAAAATGGAGATCAGCAGTTTAAAGAGTTCAAAGACAACAGATTGTCTTTCAAACTCAAAAAAAATTGCTGTTTATATTTTCAAAATTAATTTCTGACATTTGCATTACATATGGGATCTTTCAAAACCTAAATATTTCTTATCCTTTCATCACCTTTAGACAGTAAATAACCCAGGAGTCAACCCACTTAATTTGTAAATAAAAAAGCAAGTTATAAATCCTTGTCCTGAATTAGGACTAACTGTGATGAGACTCTGAGTCTCCCACATTCAAGACAAATGTCCTAACCACTCAAGGGTGGCTCTCCCTAAATCCATAGCTCTTCCTCAAGGTCCATTTGGTTTTTAAAAATGTCTAACAAATTAATGGTCTCCCTATAGGTGAGTAATGCCTCACTCAAAAATTAATTTGTGGGACTATTCAGCAATACCTGAAGAGTTCAATAAAAGCTGTTTTTATATCCCTGCCCTTTGTCTCCATTCTTAGTGAAATCATAGGTGGCATTGTGTGTCTCACATTTTCCTCACTTCAAATTAATTAACTTTGTCACATTATAAAGAAAATCTACAAGCTGGAAAAAACCTACGAACTATGGGAAAAAAAGTCAGGCATGCTGTGAAAAAGATGAAAATACAGCATTACCTGCACTTAAATTCTTTATTTTGATTCTATCTGAAGTCAGCATTTATTCTTATGCTACACAAAAGCATTTCCCAGATTTATCACTATCTTCAATGGAAAAATTAAAGGCAAGTCCAGATAGTAGCATTTACTTACTCATCTATTTGACAGACACAGGTTTCCACCTCTTTCAGCGCAGCCTGTAATTTGAACAGCAATTTTTGATAGACATCTTGTGTTTCTAAGTCTTCTTCTTTTAAGAGGTACCTCAGACCATGGCCCTCCTGCTGGCCAAGGGACTGTCCTGAAGGGGCAGCCATAGTAGTAATGGTATGTTGGACATAAATCATAGGATTCAGTTTACCTGGGGATAATCCAAAGGAATTTCATCATTATCTTTTTTTCAACATACATTTTCAAGTTAGTAAAATACCTAACAGACACACTGAAACATTTTTTCTGTTTAAAAAAATCATGTACAGTAATTTCACAATTATAAGCCGCACCTGATTATAAACCACACCTCCCGGCAGCTGGGTAGACCACGGGATTTGTCCATAAGCTGCACCTGAATATAAGCCGCATTTTTTTTTTTTTAAGCGAGTATCCATGTGTAACAAAGTAACAAATTAGTAACAGACTCACTGCCAGCTGGGTTTGGTGTCAGGTGCTCAAGTTGCAACAGTTTTCATAGACCAGCAAAGCCTTTAAAGGCAGCTTCAGGCGCCCTCCCCGGCCAGCTCTCAGTTCCGGGTTGGCATTTCACTGGGATTTGTTCATAGATAAGCCGCGCCTGAATATAAGCCGCACTACTGGGGTAGGCTGGATTCTTCAAGGAAAAAGGTGCAGTTTATAATTGTGAAATTACTGTACTTATTTATTATGCATTTTATTTGCATTACAAAGTCAAGCTACTTAGGAAAAAGTTATTGTGAAATTATGACTACCCTTTATTCTGCTTCAAAATAAAACTAAGAATCAAAAGGAGAGTAATTTCAAAAAGGCTTGTCCTTAATATTTGGGCTATAAACCTAAACTGATTACCTTTTAAGACTCTGTATCAGAAGTGCTGGAAGTAGCCCTTTCAAGCTCAATTGACTTACCCTGATCTGTGTTTTTATTTTCCTTTTCATGGGAGGAATGTTTTCTGCTGTCTAACTGCACACCAAAGGCACTACCAAGGGAAGTTGAGGTCTTAGGGTAAGACACTTCCATCACATTGATATGGCAATTGGTTGGACAGAAATCACTGCTGTGAAGTGGTGAAATCTTCGACTTAGCTTGTTTGAAGGTAGGCCAAGCTCTGTTTTTCAATACTCTTGAAAACTAGAAGTAAGAAAGAAAACCAAATTTTGATTATCAGTTCTTCTTGTGTCTGCACTTAGCTAACAATATCTCTGTATCTAACTAGAAAATAAAAGCATAAAATATCTCAGTCATCCTTGACTTAAGGTGTCTTGACTTAGTAATTCCCATCTTTCTCTAAAAGGTAACAAAAAATATTTTTCATTGTGCAATTTTAAGGTTGCTTTTTTTTTTTTTAAGCAAATGATATTTTAAGAAGTAAATAGCTTTGTAACAGAGAGATGAAACTTATTTCCTGTTGAACATAATAAAAAATTAAAAATCTTTTGGGGAGCAAGTCTGGAACTGCTGTACTCATGACATTTATAAACACCTGACAATGTTTTCAAGCCAGTATTTTTTTAAAAATTCATGAAATTTTTGTCTGAAGCTATAATGAAGACAAAATCAGAAAAGTATAAATTCTGGACTTCCAATTTCAGTAAGGAGCAAACATCTCTTAATGATATCTTATCCTCCTGCATTAGGAGAAGCATTGCCAGCGGTTGGAAGGAGGTGACCCTGCTCTTCTTCCTAGCACCTGTGAGGCTCCCCTTGAGTCCTGGATCCATATCTGGGCTTCACAGAAATAGACACAGGCATACTGGAGAGAGCCCAGGGAAGGTGAGCCCACTGAGATGATTCAGGGACTGGAGCATCTCTCCTGTGAGAAAGGCTCAGAGCCTGGAGAAGAGAAAGCTCAGGGGGAAACACATCAGTGGATATGAACACCTGAAGGAATGGTGCAGAGGACAAAGCCAGGCTCTTTCCAGTGGTGTCCACGACCAGAGGCAATGTTTCCTCTGAATATCAGGAAATAATTTTGCATTGTGAAGATGATCAAGCACTTGCACAAGTTGCTCAGGGAGACTCAAGGAAGAGAGATCAGATCTTCCCTCCTCAAAGATGGTCCTGGGCAACCATCTCCAGTGTCCCTGCTTAAGCAGGGTTGGCTGGACAAGACCTGCAGAAGTTCATTCCAACCTCAACCATCCTTCTATTTTGAGTGACATGAGGAAGCTGATGAGCACTAGTACATAAAAGCTGCAAATGCCACATTTTACAGAGTTTCCTAGCCCGCACCTCTTCTCCCTCCTATATATCAACTCAGCATGAAGAATGATGTTTTAATTGTCTAATTGTAAAACAGTGCTTAGCCCCATTCCTTGACTCTACCACCTAACATTTTGTGCAGAGTCTTGAGTAGGCTTAGAGTAATTTGATTTTAAGATAAGAAGATGTCAACCCAAAATGGTGAAGACTGAACTGGACACTCAGCAGCTACACCTACTTCAAAATCAAGTCATGCAATCAAGCTCTTCCACTGGAAAAGAGATTTGTCAGTTACAAGCAGGATTTTTGTCAATATGTGTCATTTCCAGCATGTTGTAAGGGAAAAGTTTTTTCCAAGAAGATGTAATCAGTATTTTAATTACAATATCTCTCCAGTCAAAATATTGCACAGACCTACTTCAGCTATGAACTACCGCTCATGTCATGAATAAAAATATTTTCAAAGTTAACTTGCACAGCTTCTTCACTAATAAATGTCAGTAAAAATTTGAATCAGTCAACTTTTTACTAACACTTCAGTTGAATTAAGACACATGCCTTCTGCAAAGTAAGATGTTTCTGTACTGGGACTTAAATTTCTCTTTATTTTTGGTGTCATATTACTTCAGTCTGATGAACATTTGTTGGGATAATTACATTTAAATCTTTAGATCACAACAAGATCTGGAACATTACAAGAAATCCAATTATGGAGTTGTTCAAAGGCTGAAGAATGTACAAATTGTTAAAAAGGGTACTAAGGACATTCAATGATGAAAATGCTTCTGCAAGTACATATTTCACATCTCAGTCTCCCACACATTCTGCTCCAGAGAGACCAATTGCTGGCTATGATTTAATCAGGTCATAAGTCAGGACCAAAATTCTTTTCATATATGTGTTGAGAAACATCTGGGACTCATGGCACTGGAATTGAGGTCTATTAGGAGCAAAATGTTCTGATAATAATAATAGTAGGAACTGCAGAAATCTACGAGACTTTTATTTATAGAATTCAAACTTTCACAGTAAAACCAGGAGCCAAGCTGGGCTCAGGCACTCTGAAAGTCTCCTGTAACTATGGTTACCTTTACCTTGCCAAGAAAATGACAAATCTATTCCTGAAATCCACTGCACTACTAATTGTCATTAAAAGCTGTAACTGTGAAACTACTGATTCTTGAGCAGATGAGATTTTAAGTGCAGTCTGTATCAGAAATATCTGCTTCTAGACAGTGTAAGAACTATGAAAACTTCCTTGAGGATGTTTTTTTTCGCATCCAGCAAACACAACAAAATTTGATTTTACTGTCTTGGCCTCCTCCGTAGAGGTTGTATATCATAATCAAATTTTGCAGCTACAGAAAACATATAAATCACCTGCATGTTGCTTGAAGTGTAACTACTAATATGAAAACTAATGAATTTTGTTTTCAGAAAGATATTTTGAATTTTAACTGAACTGGAAACGTGAAGCTTTGTAATTGAGGCAAATAATGAAGAGATCAGATATTTGCTAAAGCAGTATCAGGATTCTTTTGATGTCTCTATTGACACAACTCAGTTTATTCATTTTCTTTTAGAGAGCACCCGGAAAAGTCTGACAAGCTGCCTTTTCTCCTTTGTCATACTGACTAGTGAAGTTACAGCTATTCCTAACTGTGCTCCCTACTTTTCCACTGAAAACTAAAAAATCATTATCTACTCTTTAAAATGCAGCTTCTGCAAATGTATGAAGCTTCTCTATTCACTTTCCTTCACCTTTTTTTTTTTTCATTTTTTTAATTTATAAACTCTCAGAACAGATCAATCTGTAAATGTCATAATTTAGATCCCCAAATGAGGTAAGACAGGGCAAACCCACTCATTTGGAGCTACAGTCTGGATGAGAAAATGAGTTTGCATTAACAAAATGGCAAATTTTTGATTCATTTACAGCCTGGTTGGTTAAACAACTGTAGAGAAAAGCACTGACAGCAATTAGAGGTCACAGTCTGGGCTATTTGTTCATTCACATACCATTAATTTACATCTCAAGCATATGAAAGTCAGCACCTTCTCCCTTTTTCCATGCTATTATGTTTTGTTAAACCAAGTGAAGCTAATAATTTGCAGAGATATTGCTATAAACAGTTATGCTAGGGCCTAAAAGTTGAATAAAAGGGTTAAAATTTGATATTTGAGTTGCACTAGAAAGAAAAAAAACCAGTTCTGTTGTTATTGCTACATTTTTGGTTAACATCTGCAAATTCACTAGAGTATTGGTTTAAGGCATTTACAAGAATGATGGTCCTTTTGTGGAAATATGCAGTTGATTGTGTCTACAACTGGACACAGCAAACAAGAAAGAATACAAACTACCCAATGCCTAAAAAAGGGATAATAAAGAGAATGGCTTGAAAACAATTGACACAATTACTCAATTAAGGCATTCATGCTTCAAAATAACTTCCAGCCACATTTTTGTGACTGCCATAGACACTGTGAAGAGTAATTCAAACTGTACCACATTCCCCTGTTTTTCCCTTAAAAGACAAATATAATCAAGCTTAGGACATGCAGGTCGTACCTTTTTATAACTAGAGATTCTTCTGTAGATGTGCTCAATTTTCTCACTGCAAATGACACTGAATTTACTTTGAAGTTCAGTGGGGATCACGTCATTTAAGGAATTGAGGCTGTTGCAATTCTGCACAAAATGTTCATCGCTTTTTGCCAGTGCTTCAAGAATCTAAGATAATAAAAACAAGAGAAGTATGTTATGAAATTAGGTTGACTAAAATTTTGCCTTACTAATCATCTCTTATAACTAAATCTGAAAAGCCTGATAACATTACAGAAAATGGTGCATAGCAACAATGAATGAAACTTGGGATGCAAAGTGGTTTTCTTAAAGCTATTCCCTGCTAAGTTATACCCATAAGTATTTTTGCTTGGCATCTCATGACATTGTCTGATAATGGATTTTCTACTAATTTCCCACTAATGTAACCACTATGGCTCCTCTGAAATACATTATCAGCTGTATTTACTTAATCAGCACATTATGCAAAGCTGCTGAATTCATTCATTCATTCACTACTTCTAGAAAACCTTTGGTTTTGGAGAAGACTAACACATTGAAAAAGCATAAAAGAAAACTGAGTGCTATCCTCTTGTATATTCTGCATAAAAAGGCCAGGAAATAGGACACAGAAAAAGCTCTACTGGCCAGCAAAAACTAAAGCCTTGCTATAATGGTGAGAGAAAACTAAATCAAAGGCATGTTGAAGAGATGAGGGTAGTATAAACCTTTATAGATATTTCAATGGATCTTTGATTTTCTTTTGAGTTTTATGTGATAATTCAGAAATAAGGGAAAGAGGCAGGAAGAATGGAAGACTTTGAAGGTCTTTAAATTTTTTTTAAAGGCTCAATTTATAATGACAACATGACTCATTTTGCCTCCTGAGCACACAATCATCCTCCAAAACATCAGAGACATAAAGGTGACCAATTATAAGGTATCAGATGAAAGATATATAATCATAAGAGTAAAAAAAAGACAAGTTTCTCCATTAGTATTAAACACAACAGGCATTAACATAAAAAACATTTCATACCTTTGCAGTCAAACTGAAAAATCCCTTTGGTTCAATCATTTTTTCCAAGACATGGCACTTTATTCCAGCTGTGCTGTCATACTCATAAACCACTCCATACTCCAGATGAACATTGTCAACAGTCAGACTCACATGATCTTTCTTCCCATCAATTATTGCCATAGTGTTAAATTTGTCAATTACTTCTAGAATTTAAAAAGTAACACAAATCAGTTGACAAGTCCATCAGCCCTGGCCATTATATGGACTATATGAGCTATAAAAGACATAAGCAAATATTCTAGAAAGAGATATGTTCTGATCAGTCTATTGAAAAAACATTCATTAAAAAACTTGGTTGAAGAATATAAAAATCAGTAGATTTAGAGGTGTTAAAATACTAAACTGCTAAACAGGCAGTATTCTTTCTTTACAAACACTTATTAAAGGGGGCTAATTCTAATTCATTTGTAATCCAGCAACATTAAGAAAGGCCCAAAGAGGGGAAAACTGAGAATTTCTAAATAAAGTAGAAGAAAATCACTGTGAAAATTGTCAGCATTCAGAAATGAAACCACAATAACTGCTTTATGAAGAGAACATAAATACAGTTCACATGTTAACTGTCTCTTTAATTACAAGTTGCATATGAATGCAGTTTTATTTAAACGTTAATTGCCTGAAAATAATCTGAAGGATAATTGTTTTTTTATTTCCCATGCAGTAATGACTAATATATCTGGTTTGTCATAAAAGATTACTAATCGTGAAAAATAAATTGGGTAATGCCTAGATTTATGGTTTTTTACAAATGAAAATAAACAGAATTCCCCCCAAGTGTTCACAGAAGTATTTTCCTCTAAATGGGAAAGATAGTAATTTTCAAAGAACAGCTTGTTAAATATGTATGTTTAGAATACATAAGAAAGCAAATCCTTATGCAAAACACATCTTATGATCTGCTCAAAATTTCCTCTCTGCAAACAAACCCACAGCCTACATTTTCCTTGTATTATAATAGCATTCTCAGCAACAACAAGATCAAACAAGCATCACATACCTTCCACTTTACAGTCAAAGGCATCGCCTCCATCATCTCCAGAGGGTTTAGTGTTTGTTTTCTGAAGATCTTCCTGTGCACTTTCAATGCTGTTGTAAATCCACTGTATAGAATCTTGCTAGAAAAACAAACCAAAAAAAAAAAGACAGCTAGAAAAAGCTTTGCAAGCGCAACTGACAGCAACTATTTCACTATTTTTAAGACCTAAGTTATAAAAAAACAAAATCCGGAGAATTCTGGCATTGTATAAAACCATCCTAAGAATTTTGGCAAGTTATTTTTTATTTCAGCATATATTGTCATGAGACAGTATGAAATCTGTGACAGCATGACACCCATAATTTTCATGTCTCTGCCAAAAATAATTTAAGACATTTCAAATCAAATTGCAGACTGAAAAATATTTTTCTCCAAGAAATCACACAGACGGGAAAAATAACCAATTTTTGCTTTGCTCAATCTGCTGTGCATCCACAAAGCTGGGGGCAAATGTTATGGAATATGAACCAAAGACAGAGAATGTCCAGTTACCTATCACCCATGTGTCACTTCCACAAAGAACCTATACTACAGCCCTCCTTACTTACGTTTGCCTTTACTATAAATATTTTACTAGTGTAGTAATATATTTTTTTAATTTTTTCCCATGGATTAGCAGCCCCCTGCACTCCTCCAAAAGAAAAGAACCACAGGCTCCAAAATTCCACCATCTTCTGTGGTTGAATGATACATGAGCACAGGAATGGTGGCTTACATGAGCCATATAACATTTGAGGAAGCCACATGTGTCTTACATCTTCTACCCAGTCTGTAACTCAGCCTCATGTCCATCATACCCTCGTGGAAGGTCCTGTCAAGCATGGCATCCCCAGATTACTCTTTGTCCCTTACACTTCAAAACAAGCTTGAGCTGGTTAATCGCTCATTCTCCAACAGCTACAGCAGAGTAAATAACATGATTATGACAGATCTGAATTCAAAAAGAAGTTTGTGGAAGAATTCAAAGTTAAACAAGGACAGCAAAAATTTAGGCTGAATGTTAAAAATCTTCATCCAAAGTGCCAAATATATCCAGTTATCCTTTGCTAAAATACAACATTCAGCTTCTCTCTTTACCCATTGGTATGGTTCCTCTAGGTTTCCTGGATTCATCTATGCCTTGCTTTTCACTCAATGGCATGAAATATTGTAATACGAAATCTTATCTTTCAGAGATCTGTGTTGGTTATTGGAAGACACCTGTGCAGAAGCTGATCAACCCGAATGCTTCTGAAATCCACACCTCTTCTGAGAAGCTTGAACCACCTCAAAGCTTGATGCTTAGTGATGGATTCTAACAGACTTGCTTGGCAGCATTACGACTGCCATGCCAATCTCTAAAAGGAAATACTAACTACTTAAACTGGAAGTCTCTTTTCCAAAACTAACAACCTATCTAATGCAATATGACTTGGAGAAACCTTCTTTAAACTCATTACAGGAGAACACACCAAGCATCTATCACATCATGATTACTATCACTGCAAACAAATTGCAATTACAAGAAGTAAAATCAGGTCTCAATTTTCCTTACTCAGAGAAGACAGAAGATAAACACTGTCCAAAAGAAATTACACAGTTATTGACTGAAAGAATTTGAAATGAAGCTTCATGTTCAGATGATTAGGAAAACTTTTTACCCTGAGAAGTAAAAGATACAAGAAACAGAAAAAGATTCCCTTTCAATTATGCAATTGGGAACCACAGGAGAGACTGCAATATTCCTGGTAATTAAATTATAGGCTGTAGGCACTGTACTTATAAAATAGAAGAAATCCACAGTCCTTTTCCAAATAATAATTTTAAAAACTCAACCAAGTTCCAAATAGGAAATTGAATTTAGGCGTCTTTGCACCAGTGGGAATACTACAATTTACTTCAGTTTAGACAATTCTCCCATAGTTTTTGATAACACTGCATCCTAAATGAAGTTTTTCTTGTCTGTCTGAAGAACTTCAAGTTATCTGTGATTTGCTGACTTATGATCAGCTACTTTTTAAAACTGAAATAAATATTATATATAAAAAACTTCAAGTTATTATACAAACTCAAAGTAATTTTTTAATGTCAAGGCATTCACACCAGCCAACATTAATCAATAGTCTTTGGATGTCACTAATATCCATAAGAAGTCTACAGTCATACACAGAGAGAACAAAACTGCTATAATGAATTTAATTTATCTTTTATTCTAGATAGTTTTGCTACTAGTGAATAGAGCATTTTCTCTTTACTGGAGTGCATCTTCCTTTAAAGCATAGGTGAGCTTGATCTGGATATGCCATGTAACAATTTCAATTCTACATTATCATTTAAATACAAACATCCCAAGAACATTTTCATAAAGATTGTATTTATATGATCCAGTCCTAACTACATAATTCTTGTAAATATGCAGTAGGTGTGGGAGAAGGATTCAACTATTGACTTTAATTGGATTTTTCTCCTCAGTAAACACATTCTTGAAGAGTTAGTGAAGTTAATTAATAATATTGGTTCACAGTTTATGAAAAATTTGCAGAGAATTGGAAAATTACATTATAGAATCCAGCTTGGTTTATTTTTCTTCTTAAATTTGTGTCTTGAAAGCTTGCGATTTTCTCCTTAACTAACACGACAAAGATAACAAAATTTGCATGCATTTTAAAAAAGGGAATTTTGAGTCCTTGAAAATATGCTTATTCTCAAGACTGGAATGCAATGGGAATGGGAAACCCTGCATTTTATGGATGGAATACATGCAGTCTGCTCTCTGTGTACTGAAGTGTGACAAAATTCTGGAAGATCAGTTTTATGCAGTTCATTCTTCTGCTGCTGAGCAGACAGCAAGCTGTGTGATTCCCTCTCCATCAAGATGAGAATATACCTCAAAATTCTTTCTGCATAGGACTGCAGAAATGCTTGAAATATCCCTTTAAAAACACCATATAAAAATTATCTATGAGACTTATTTCAGTGCAGAAACTAAGCAGAATTTGAACATCACCACTGAGCAGTCTTCAGCTTTTATATTTCAATTGGCTTCCCTTCAGGTTTATTCACCTCTTCTTTCCTCTCACCCCACCCAAACACAACAGATATGTGCACAGAGATAAACACCACACTGCTAGCTTCGACCAAAAAGAGAAACCTAAACGAAAATGTGCAAGGGCACCAAATGAGCCATACCTGCATTGGCCTCCTGTACTTCCTGCAGGCTGTGACATGAGCAATAACACTGGCATGAGTCTCCTTGCTGACATTAATTCCATTCACTTTGATTATGCACTGGCCAGGGTGGAGACCTGCTGCAGCTGCCACTGTTCCTATTAATAAAAACCCACATAGTTAGCAGAGTTGTTTTTCTAAGCATCTCCTTTCAAATTTACAGTCCAAAAAAACTCGTTTTAAAAATTCAGAACCTGGTCAGACTGATCCTTACATACTTCCCCTGACCACAGAATACTTCTGTAGACCAGCTGGATTCCAAGAAAATGGAGTTTGCCAGCAGATGTTTCCATAAAGAGACCAGACAATTTTCTAAAGGCTGCTTTAGAAACGTAAAACATGTCCTCACAAAAAAAAAAAAAAAAAGACTTTAAAAGGATAAAATGGCTCTACCTTGAAAGTCACTAATTAAAACTTTGCCTACTTTTATGTGACCCTAGCTTATAAGCTACTTGTTTAATTCAGGTGTTTCAATTTTACATACAAAACAGAATGTTTCTGGCAATACATAAAGAATTATAAAAGCATACAAGAGTATCATGTTAATCATGAAGTGCAGTATCTAAATTCCAAAGACATTTCCAAAGATACTGTTCTTATTCTCATCTTCCCTACCAACACAATTATAGCAGAGGGCCTTACAGTTTTAAATCAAAATCTCAAAGATAATTACAGTAATTTCACAATTATAAGCCGCACCTTTTTCATTGAAGAATCCAGCCTACCCCAGGAGTGCGGCTTATATTCAGGTGCGGCTTATCTATGGACAAATGCCAGCCCGGAAATGAGAGTCGGGAGGGCACCTGGGGCTGCCTTTAAAGGCTTTGCTGGTCTATGAAAACTGTTGCAACTTGAGCACCTGACACCAATTTGAATCTGTTAGAATTTGTTACTTTGTTACACATGGATCCTCGCTTAAAAAAAAAAAAAAAGAAAAAAAAAAAGTGCAGCTTCTATTCAGGTGCGGCTTATATATGGACAAATCCCGGCTACTGGGAGGTGCAGCTTATAATTGTGAAATTACTGTAAGTAGAATATCTCAAATTAAATTATCAGAGGGTGGGACAGGCGACACACATGACATGACTCCAAAACAAAACACTCTCTTCAAGCAACATAAGATATTTGGTTGAGTGACTTATTTTCACAATGGAATAACTATGTTGGGAAAATCTAGTGACTGAACAGACACTACAAACGCAGCAGCTGTCTCCAGGTCTTTTCAGTGTGATTCAAACTCACTCCTGAAAGGCAGCCTGCTGGAGTATAACCTTAGTTCCAGCTACATGAACATTCACCTCCTAATGTCTCTTGATACTGCCACAGAGGTGCCAAGGGAATAAAATTCTACTGCCTAGAGACTGTCAGACGGGTGCAGAAGCTAGGGACTATGAAAGAAAAGGCTAGACTGAATTAGCAGGGCTGACAAATAGAAAGTTTGTCATGACTTCATGACTTGTCAGTTGAGCGCATTTGACAAGGAAATAACTCACAGAATATACATGAGCTTCTCTTCTTGTAGGAATCATCACTATTTGATTAAAGTTGTGTTTAAAATCTAGTATAAAAGGAAGTAATTGGAAATTACACTATTACCAGCTATTGCAATCTCCCCTCCCTGCGAAAAGACTTAAAAATAAACTTATAAATACATCATGTTAAATTCTCTCTCAAAAAATCTCCCTTAAATCTCTCTTCAGAAAACCCCAAGGTCCCAATTCAGCAAAGTATTTAAGCACATGCTTAAAATCTTCCAGATTTAGCAAACCACATATGCAAGCACTTGCATATTGTTGAGGCTAATTGGAATAAAGTATGTGCTTAATGAATAATGATAGGCAGTTGAATTGAGATCCAGGTGCAGAAATAATTATCACATCAACTACTAAGTCTGTAGTTTATTAGTCTTTCTTCTGAAAATCTAATTTCTGGCACCACAGCCTAGAAAAAAAGTCATCAAACTCTGTTCAAATCTGGCTGTTTTGCAGATCAGTTCACTTTTAATTCCTCAGTTACAAAGGTAGGAGCAGGGGAAAGAGACACAACTGTCCCACAACACCTGAGAAAAAAGTTAGTTTGCTCTTTCGTAAACAACATGAGACAACAATAAAAAATGCTTCAGCTTCTTTTAGCACAAGTGCACTACTCAAAAACATTGAGTTAGGATAGCAAGCATCTGAAAATCACATCCCAAAAGAGTATTTACATGAAACATCTGCAATTACTAAGACAAAGCCACTAACACTCTTGAGAAGATTTGTAGAAAGCACATATTTTTTGCAAAATGTTTCCCAAACATCGCAGAACCACACAGCCACCTAGCAAATTAACACACAGACTCCCAATAGCTGTTCATTGAACAAGGTGAATATTGCATCCTTCAGCTACTCCTTAATCTATAAAGAATGCACAGCTTTAACTTAACTTTCCTACATTTAAAAAAAAAAGATTTGGAAGATGTGTCCAAAGCTTACAGAGTACAAGTACACAAAACAATTACATTTGAGTTTGTTACTTTGGGAAAAATAAAAATCTAAGATGGATTACTGGACCTAACTTTGACTTATCTTGACCCATTCATTTGGATATTAAATGTATATTTACCAGTACTATTGACAGGCCTTATGGCTTACCTCTCCCAACAGCATGGACAACAGATGGGCCAAAACCCCGGATTTGGAATCCAAGTCCATCTGCAGAGTCAGGAATCTTCACTGTCCTGATACAAGCAAAGATTTAACATGGATGTAGCAAAAGGTAGCATTTTGTTATTCAGCAGCACATAGGTGACAAGGGTGTAAAACCCTGCACTCTTACTCAAATCAGTTTTCAGATTTTGCAGCATTCATATTCCAGACACCCTGCACAACCAACACCAGAAATAAGAGCAAGCTGAGACAGCACAAACAATCTATTTCACAGGGAAATTGAATATGCTGATTATAATCAAAACACCACCATGGCTTTAAAATTCCTCCCAAAAGGACTGAGATTTGGATAAATTGCCACAGCACAGCAACACTGAAAGCCCTGGGAAGGCAGGCAGTCTCTCCCAGCCAAGAGGACAGAGCCTGGGGACCAGAGATCACAGCAGGTCTGATCAGACAAGCTGCAGAAGACTGCAGAGCTTAGATCCATATTACAATTTAACAGAATCACAGAATGTGCTGAGTAGGCAGGGACCCACAAGGGTCATCAAATCTAACTCACAGCCCTGCACAGGACCATTCCCAAGAGTCACACCATGTACCTGACAGGACTATACAAACACCCCTTGAACTCTGTCAGGCTGGAGCTGTGACCACTTCCCTGGGGAGTCTGTTCCAGTGCCCAACCAACCTCTGGGTGAAGAAGATTTTTATAATATCCAACCTAAACCTCCTGACAGAATTACAGGCTTTTCCCTCAGGTCCTGTCACAGGTCACCACAGAGAAGAGAACAATGTCTGCTTCTCCTTTTCTGCTTCTCAGGAAGTTGCAGTTGAGATACCTGTCATTAAAGGAAATTTTGTTTGATAAGCAGGGATTTCCTCTCATGAAGCCATGCTGGCTGTGACCAATGACTGCGCTGTCTCTCAGGTGTTTTTTAATGGCTCCCAGAATAATCTTCTCCATAACTTTACCAGGCACAGAAGTGAGATTGACAGGCCTGTAGTTTCTCAGGTCCTCTTTCTTGCTTTTCTTGAAAATTAGGACAAAAATTTGCCAGCTTCTAATCAGCTGGGACTTCTCCAGAATCCCAAGAAAACTCAAAAATCATCAAGAGAGGCTTTACAATGACATCGGCCAGCCCTTTGAGGATTCTTGGATAAACTCCATCAGGCCCCATCGATCTGTAAGGATCAGCTGAAGCAACAGATCTCACACGGTTTCAGGGTTGGCAGGGAGTTGATCATTCTCACAGTCATGGTCTTCCAGCTCAGGGCACCAAGACCCCTTTGGTCCGTCACCCATGTCAAAGATGGAGGTAAAGAACAGAATAACCCCTCTGCATTGTCCCTGTTTGTTTTGTGAGGTGACCATCCTCATCCTGTAACAGGTCAATGTTATTTTTACATTTTCCACTGTCATTTACATACTTTGGCCACATGAATTTTCTCCCAGCAGTGGTGAGCAGCATCTCTGTAGTCTTTCCATGTCACTTGACCTTGCTTCCACTGGGCATACACCTTCCCTTTTAGGTTTATTTCCAGAGAATTATTCCTGTTCGACCAAGCTGGCCTTCTGCCTCACCTGTTTGACTTCCAACATTTGGGAATCACCTGCTCCTGTGCCCTTAGGAGGTGATGTTTAAAAATTGACCAGTACTGATGGACCCCAACAACTGCAAAGACATTTTCACTCTGAGATAATGAATCCCATCAGGTGTCAGTAGACAAGGTGTTGAGTTGATAATCCCGTGATCAAAAAACTCAAAATTCTTCTGCTCACATCAGCCTTGGAGCCATGCCAGACCTGATGGATCTGCCTAATCCTATTGATATTATTCCTTGTTACTGGAAGAATCAATTAAATCAACTACTGTGCTCCTGATTCCTCTACCAATCGTCCCAGGGCACTGAATCTGTTTCAACTGCCCTCAGACTTTCCTGCTGTATTTCATCACTGCCAGTTTGAACAACCAACAGCAAAGAGTAATCAGAGAGCCTTACTAGACTGGATTGTTTTCCAGTAACGTCTCTTATCCGAGCACCTGGGGGACAGCAGACTTCCCTGTGAGTTGGGTCAGGTCTGCACATGGGACCCTCCATTCCCCTGCCGCAACTACCCTTCTTTTCCTGCTAATACAGGAGGTCTTGATGCAGGGTGCAGGTGGTTGTTTCAGGAGGCCCCACCCTTTGAGACAGATCTTTCCCCACCTCATCAGGTACCAGTCCTACTTGCTAAATTCAGAGAAAGAGGAACCTTCTTGCTGCTACGTCCTGTGATGTGCCCTCATCTTTAACAGACCCTTGGCTAACAGTCCTTTGAGTAATTACACTGCAGGGCTCTGAGTCCATCTGCTTTTTCACCACAGTGGAGGTCCAAGACTCCTGGGAGTCTGAGACCGTAGCATTGCCGAAAATAATTGATCTCTCTTTTGATCATTCACTCAAACACTGCATAGCCAGCTCACTTATTTCTGTAGTTCCACCTGCAACACAACTCCTCAAACACAGAACACTTTCTGCAAAATAACTCTTTGTAGTCCCCCAGCCTCACAAAGAGGCATCAGGCACTCCCAGCAACCTGTGCCTCTCCTTGCTGAGTTTTCTTGAAATAATGTTTTGTTGCAGTTTTTCTGAGCAGCTACGGAAAGCCGAGTTTTGTAAGGGGAAGACTTATCCACTGCTGTTGTATGACTTGTAAGTACATCGTGCTGCTTGGTCTAAGAACAAGAGTAATAATCCTACTGACAAACCTAACCAACAAAAACACAGTTCTGAGAATCAAAATTCACATCTGCTTCTGACAATTAAGCGCTGAGCTCGCCCAAAGTAAGCTAGCATACCCTCATGATACCGGCTCAGGGTCTACAAAAAGCAACACAGCTGCATTAGCCCTTATCAGAGTTAGTTAGATCATGCATAACAGTGCACTGATTTAACTTTGCAGCCTTTCCATCCAGACCCAGATCTGTTATTATTTCAGAGATCTTTGCCCCAAGCTACATTTCCCATTGCAAAAGCAAACAAATTCAAATTGATGCTGAAAAGGGATTTTAAAATATATTTGGACTGTAACAAACTTGATTTACAGGCAGTTTTGAATATCAGAATTGCATCATTTCTTGTACTTCTTTTTTTTTTCTAGTATACATAATGTTAGGCATTTGGAGATGATTATCATCAGAGGTAAGATCCAAACTTCATTGAAGTCTATATATTTTTTTAAATATAATAATATAGAGAGATTAATAGATTTTTCACTTGAAACATTTTGTATGTATAACATCATTTAATGTATTCATATATTAACTACTGATACCATCCATATGATTGCATTCTGAAACTGCTTTGATAACATGCTAATGAACTATGAAAGACCATCACTGGCAGTTTAGGCTAAGGATTCAGGAGAGAACTGTTTTCTGTGAACTTGGTTGTGCTAGCAGCAGTTGCTGACAAATAGCAGGGAACACTGAGAAACAAATTTGACTCCTGTGAGCTCTTCATTCACTAGATCATCTCTCTCAACTTTGAAATTCACCCACAAGTTGAGTCAGAAATTAAACCAAGGTTTGCATTAATGCCTTTTATGCTTTCTACAATCCTCTAGTCTGGGGGTGTTTTAATTGTTATTTTTGTTCGTTTGGGAGTGGGAGCAGGTCACGGACTATCAGTCCAGATAAGCATCCTTATGCCTTTTTATTTATTCCATTACCTCTTTTTCCAGTTCTGGGTACCATTTTACTTCTCAAGACACCTTTGCTTATTAAGAGGAAAAAGAGATCTTCAATCCACCACTTAACCAGAGCCATTTCTCAGTGAGGCACTCTGTATGCTGTCTGGTAACAGAGGATGGCACCTCTTTATTCCGCAAATTTTGAATAAAAAATTACTCCTGACAAGTTTTTCTTAGTCTCCTCCTTGTTACGTATAACCTAGCAAAAACTGCATTAACTTCACTAATATACTGATGCTCATTTACATATTTACTGAACCCACCTATTAGGCCTCACTTTGTATTTCTTTTACATAACAAAACTTGTGTTTAAGTAGGAATGGTCAAAGCTGTGCTCAGAAATGCATCTGTTACATAAAGATGAGAAGCTGTTTATTTGCTCCTGCTGTTTACACAACCAACACACAAGCTGAAGGGACCCATGAGACCACAGAGTCTGATGATGCCAAACCAGCAACGAATCCCCAGACACAGGAATTTGTTTAATACACACGACGAGAGATAAGTGGTCAAAATTGTCCACGTTAAGTCAACAAGACTTAATTTAAGCTTGCAGTATCTGCGTGTATTTGAAGTGGCAGAGCTGAAGATCTAAAGTATTCATGTGATTCTTTTGCTGACTCACAAACAGGATAAAACATAAAACAAGGCAAATCAAATTGCTTGACTTTGCAAAGTCAGGTCAGACACAGCATTTAAAAATCCTTTACAGTAGTGCTCTCTGAACTTCCACTGGTCCTAAATTTCACTTCAGTTGCTGTTTGTAAAATTTCCCAAAGGAATGGTAACTTACTCTCGAGGTTTGGTGCTCACAAGAACCCGCAGGGGCTTTCTGCTGTTTAAACAGGCTTTCAAGAAGCAATCCACTTCACTGAAGGGTCGCAGAAAAACCAGGTCACCATTAATGGCAAAGATTTTCTTCCCAACTTCCAAGCCTGCCATCTAGAAAATAACGACAGTTGTGTACATGTTTGCTTTTTATAACCACTAACATTGTTTTCTTCTGCTGTCATGCAACCCCAATAGAAAAAATGACATTCACGTTTTCTTTACATTCTTTATGACTCCATCACATACCATGCACAAGGGACTTGCACCACAAAATTCTTCTAAAACTGGTTCAATTCATGTGAAGGTAAACACTAAATACAAGAGCTAAATACAAGACCTAGTCTTAACCAAAATTTACAATTTACAATATCAGTTAATTTTTTAGTAATTACAACAGCTTTGACTGAGCCATTTATTTTATGACAGTATTTCATTTTTCATCCACCATTTCCAAAGGAACTAAAGGTTCTTTTCATAAAGAAAGACTCAATTAATTTTTCTGTAAGTGAATATTTGGTAAGTTCCAAAACAAAATAATTTTAAACTTTGTTCTAATGAGGAAAGAACCATAACAGTTGAACCACAACAGTACAAAGAGTGGCTTGGGGTATGGGCAAAGCCCTAGTGCCATCTGAGATTATGGCAGATCCTGACTGCTAGAAATCACCTTATTTAGCTCTGTGGCTGAATTATATGATCCAGTTTCTGTGTCTATTTATAATTTAAACTTGTACTCCACCATGAGATTTAGAAAGCCTTGAAATCTAAGTCCAAGTTTTTCTCTCATGAAAGAGCACCATACTTTATCTTTACATGTACAGAGACTCCCATGCTGCTCAGTAGAATATTTACCCAAAGAGAATCTAAAGCAATTCTACCAAACAGGTAGACTATAATTTATTCATTCAGATTCTCAAATTCCAAACTTTATCCAAAGCTTGATACATCCTTTTCTATGAAATATATCAACTGCAACTCATGTCATGACCCATGTCACATTCTACCAATGTTAATTTCAATTATGATTAATGTCATCACTAGCATATTATAAAACACTTAAAAATAAAATGACAACTTATACCATCACTCAATATGAAAATTTAGCTGAGGAGAAAATAAGTGCTAGATAACGGTCAGAACAGTATTTGAAACAAAACTAAATAAAAAATTAGTAAGAAAACAGATAAACTAGACAAAAACAACAACAAAAAATCAAAACCTAAAAAAAAGGAAGAAAGGGAAAAATTTTCACAGGTACAGCTTTCTTGGTATGTGTCCACTGTCACCTTCTACTACTACTACTACTTTTCTAAATTATGTACAAAACATACATCTGTGATCAAGTAAATATAACAGGGAAGATAATTCATAATATTTATAATATTCTATACCTCAGCATTTGATCCTTTCTCCACCACTTTAATAATTGGCACCTTATTTTTATCTTCTAAACCAAAACCATAGGTTCCTTCATTAGATTTAATCTGTAAAAGAATTTTTTAAAAATATTAGTCAAATAAGTATTAATAAAAACTGAAGTATGTCTTCAGTAAATAAAAATAAACTGTTCTAATATATTGTCACTACAACCAATTTTTTTACTCATCAAAGCGTACAGTGATGGCGTCTCACTCACCAGTAATGACTTGGCTATGACATTTTCCACTACTTTTAGATCATGTTTCATTAGTCTGTGCTTCATATTTGATCCTTCCATTTCTTCATCCGCATAAAAACGGAACAGCAGTGGTTCATCTTTAAATTCACTTTTCTCTAACACTGTATGACAGAAAACCACACATATTAATACTTATTTTCTTTTCAACTTTTGAATATCATGTCTTTCATGAACCATAAAATACTGAACATGCATACATATATTGAACACTAGCAAACTATTTTTTTGTGTGTGAATCTAGGGAAATCTTTAAACATACACAATTGTTATTTGGATTCATTATAGAGGGATAGGTATCACTAAGCTCATTTTTTCAACTACAACATCTGGATTACACCAAGCTGAGAAAGATACATTAGCCTGAAATAGCTTTAGTGAAAATACCAAGCACAAGGTTTCTTCCTAAAAGGGATTTTAAAACATGATTTTGAAAAGCTCTGCTGGGTAGCTGCTGAAGATGCTCATCACCAAGTTTTGGCAATCTCCAGATGGTTCAGAATTAGAAACAGGTTTGCTGGGGATGTGGAAGCAAGGAGAACAGCCAATGGATGCAGTTTGTGTTCAAAAGTCAAAGGAAATAGATTGAACAATACTGGAGAGAATGTTCTCAACCCCTTATCTAGACAACCTGATAAAAGAAATTTCCTCTTTTCATTTTAGTAAATGACCTACTACTTCAATCCTTTCACTGAAATCTTCCCTCTGATGGTACAAAATGGGCCTTTGTTCACCTTCATGTTAGTGCTCCACACATATCTGGTCTCCTCTCCCTTCTTTGTTCTTTGCTGTCCTTGTGATTTTCTCATTTTTCTCCAATCCACTTTCTCCACTTGTCACCACTTCACTTTTTTGAAATCATGCTCCTCCATACTTTATTAATTCCCCCCAAAAATCTCACATTTCTTTCCTACATTATTTTTTATTGTCTCGTCAGTGCTGACACACATTAAGGCATTTCTTGCAAAGTGACTAATGAAACTGCCCCCACTAAATCCTTGGCAGATGAATTCCCCAGCACGTGCTATAAAATTGGATATAATTTTCAGAGTACACAACAGCTATTTTTTTTTCCTTGAAGATTGTAGCATCATTCTTTTTAGTGATACAATAGAAGAACTTTCCATCTGTTCCGTAATATCTTTATCAGCCCCTGCATTTCCTTCCAACTGTGCAGATTAAACAGAAAGTAAGCATATCTTGTACAGAATGTATTTACTTACCATGGTGCATAAACCCATTATCACAAAGAGCTACACCAAATATCATAGCTTCCTCCCTCGTCCGGCAATCCCCCTGTTAAAACACAGAATATTTTAAAAATGTATTTTTATATATTAGCAAAATGGAAACTGTGCACAGTGGCACAATCCCACAGGGCTAGCAATTGCTGCAGATTACATTTGCCACCACCTTTATGTATTCATTTCTAGCAAATATATATAAACCAGGATATGCACATTTATCATAGAATCAAAGAATAGTACGGGTTGGAAGAGAACTTGATAGGCTATAATGCTCTATAGTTACAAGTAAATAGGAAAATACTTCAGTAAGACTGCACTCTCCATAAAAATTGAACATAATAGAATATAATGAGTATTGAAGTTTTCAACTTTTATTTTATGGAATCAGTGAATGTTGACAGAGCTAACAGGATAACATGTTGTCTTTTCTCATTCATTTAAAACTAAACAGAATTAATGGCAGCAAATCGGTATTGACCTTTTCTCATTTAGTTAGTAATTTAGTTTGTCATTTCATTTTAAGCCATGGACAGTGTTATATGCTGAATCACAAAGATAAGTGTCATCAATTTCAATTCCATTTCAGAGAAGCACAGTAGGGATGAAAAGCACAGTTGATGACAGCTGATTTCTATTACTATACTAGTTTAAGAGGATTACACATACACAAAGTTTTAACAACTCCTACACAAAGTGTTTGTATGTTGTTCTTGATATATCACTAGCTTTCAAATTAGAATTTAAATGCAAAACATGCATAAATCCAAAGGTTTCTACTTGCCTGGGCAATCAACCAATCTATGAATTTGTTAGCCATAACCACAGATTTGTAAGTTCTCAAGTGATAGTCTTTATCCCTGTTCAAAATAACACAAAACAATTTTTAAAAATCAAACAAAGGCTCAGAAGAAAGAGAAAAATATGCTTTCAATTTATAAGCAAGTTAGTGCAAGCATGAATTGAGCACTTAATTAAGGGTTGCAAAGTTTTCTCTGGAGAAAAAAAATAGCAAATTAAGTCTTTCTTCCAGACAGAAAGAAGGAGGCTGATCACATCTTATTTGGGTGATATTGTCACTAGAGTATAAGGGCAGGTGTGTTGTTACAGCTGGGACTCTTTAAATGAGGTAATGGTGTGTTAGTAAAGGAGTGTACTAATATCTACAGTAAGCATATCCATCAAGACCTAGGAGGCTCTAGAAGTCCATTTAAAAAGTTATATTGAACAGAGTTGGCAGCCATTTAGTGGTTCAGTTATGCTTTTTGTCTTGATAGCACTTCAATCTTATCTGATTACTCTCAGAAGACTAATCTTCAAAGGATGGGTTAGGTTCTTACACTCAAACACAGCATCCTCAGATCATGTACTTTTTCCAAATTACTCCCTCAGGACTTCCCAATTGGACTCACCTGATTACTGGGGTAAAGAGACTGTGAAGGCGACAGTACAGCCGTACACCCTGTTAAAGAGAAAGAGGTGGTGAGTTAACCACACCTTCACATCACAGACAAGAGGCAGGGACACGGTAAGGAAGCCTGTATGCTGTCAATGGACTTCATTTACATAGCAAAAAGATCTGTTGAAATTTCTATGTACAGTAATTTCACGACTATAAGGCACACCCTTCTGAGTAAAATTTTGATCAAAACCCGGAAGTGCGCCTTATAATCCAGCGTGTCTTATATATGGACAAAGTTCAGAAATTTGCCAACCTGGAAGTGTGAGCTGCGAGCTGAGCAACGCCAGTCACAAGAGCTGGCAGTTGGCGCCAGGGGCGGGCAGGAGTTCCGGGGCCCGCAGCATGGGGAGGGTGCCTGGGGCTGCGTTTAAATGCTACACTGATCCGTAAAAAATGTTTGCAAATTGAGCACCTGCCAAGCAACCCAGTGATAGCGCGATTCCGTTACTAATTCATTACTTTGTTTTGCACGGATCCTCGATGCAAAGAAAAGGTGTACCTTAGAGTCTGGTGCGCCTTATATATGGACAAAGTTCGGAAAATTGCCGACAACCCGGTAGTGCTCTTTATAATCTGGTGCACCTTATAGTTGTGAAATTACTGTATTTTCATGTGCCAAAACAATGTTTCCCGATAACAATATTAAGGAAAAAATTATGAGAACAAAAACATTTCGAATCTTAGGTTACTAAGCTTAGTGAGACACTTGCAAAACAGATTAGCTTAAAGGTTGCATTAAAAAAACTCTGAAGGTTTGAAATACTTAGAAAGAAAAGCACACAAAAAATAAATCAACGATTCCATGCATTAAGGTTGTCCCAAACAATGGTTGCTATTCTACACACAGCTGAGTAATTAAAGTATAAACCACTGCATTTCATTATATGCATCCAATACTTTGCCTACAAATTAGAATTCTAACTAATCAATTTTAAAAATGCAATAAGATTCAAAGATTAGAAATGTTTTCTATTAAAAACCAATAAATTATACATCTGGAGTAGTTTAAAAAACTACCATCAGAAAAATGTATTTTTAAAAAGAAAAACACATTAGTATTACTTAGGAAACTATCAAAAAGCAATTATGTTTGCAATATGCAAGTATAATGACTAAAAGCTGTGTCAAATTAGATTCCGTCCTACTTTGCTGAGCCTTGGAGTTCAGTATTGTAGATTCCTCTAGAAGCACTTTACATTAACAAGTGGAGCAAAAATTAAATTATACTGCAGTGTAATACCCAAATGCAAACATTTTCTACTGACTCCAAATCATGACAAATTTGAATACTAATGAGTTTAAAGGCAACTTAGATCAATCTTTTCATTGTTTTCAGTAGCATAGAAGGGTAGTATAACCTATTATATTTAAACATCTATGTGACTATAGATTTACTGCCTTATTAGAGCACTAATAAAGGACACTCAGGTTTCAGAGAAATTTGAAAGCAGTTTCCTACATGTATCTTCGTATCTATGAGAAGGACTGAAAAATACAATAGACTGAACCTCAGCTTCAGGATCACCCAGAAACACAGGCAATGCATGCTGCATCAGAAACCACTGAATAGCAACTATAACTACATACAGTCAACTTGTCATTTTGTATTGAAAATGTATAAAAACTACCCAAAAGCTTACAAATGGAAAACTGTGTTTGATTCACATAAATATACAGTGGCAACTGTGAGGGGGTGTTGTTTATCCCAGCATATTTTACATTACTTTTCAAGCAGAATCTCTGTTTCTCATGTGTTCTTCCTAATAATAGCAACTATTTTATTCTGTACCTTGGAGATCACATCCTGCATCTCATTTCTGGGATAGTATGTTCCATCATCATATCGGAATCTGTACAGCATGTGTTCAGGTTTGAATTGGTGCTTATCTGTAACTAAATTTAAAAAAAAAAGAAGGATTGTTAGATGACTTTCTGAAGAAACCTAGGGGAGAAGAAGGTGGTCAGCATCATTTCTTCCAATAAGAGCCCTAAACACAGCAATAGGTAGATTTCAAACAAGGAGGCCAGGAAGCCAAATTAAATCATCTGCCCGAAGCTCCTATATGACACTGGTGACAATATTCCTTAGATCATTTCAGAAGTACAGAAGAAAACAAATCATTTCAAGTCATGGGGCAAAGAATAAGGAAGACAGGCAGGAGACAGCATGAGAAATTAAAAATTAGGCACTCTAATCTTTTTAGACTTCAGTGCTTGCCCAAAGCTTATCAAGCAAACAGCCAAATAAGATTCATTTTGCAATTATTCATATTATTTTTCCAGACATTATTTTCTGTCCCCATTTTTGATGAGGCCAATCTCAGATGATTCAGTAAACGCACAAACACTTCACAACACATCTGAGAGGTCTTGCAGTGGGAACAAAGGAAAGAGGAATATATTTCTCTATATATAGCCACCTTAACCTCATAGGTGCAAGAGACTGGCAATTATTATGGAGATGTTGATAATCTATTTCCCCAAAGACCTGGGAAAAAGGATCTTAACAGCTGGACTTCCAAAGTTTCATGAGATTACAGCAACAAATCTCAAAATCTTGAGCATTTTGTCAAAACAAGTCCTATCATAGGATACAAATGTATCCTGGAAACTGTACTGCTGCAAATCTTTCTGAAAAACAGCTGATCCATTTGATGGTTGAGGACAGGATTAGGCATTATCACCATCGTAAGATAACTACTTCATTAATTACAGCTTTGCTCGCTGTTGTAAGCTTTAATTTTGAAAGTCAATTTACATGTCATCAACTGATAAAGGAGGGTGCTGTAATGTCTTCATTTATCAGAGTAACACACCTGACAGAGTTAGGTAATTCTGTGCATGCCTTCCTATAGCAAGTGATTAAGCCATCATACATAATTCTGCTCCAGAAATTTTGTTAGGCATCATAAGCTTTGTATAGTGATGTGCCTTCCATCTGTGTCATTTTTCATGCCCCTCCAAGCTCCTCACTATTTCCATACATCATGTGATACACAGACATAAAACCTGAACTTCATATATCAATGGTTTCACCAGTGTCATGTGTAAGAGCAAAGTAACATCTCTACCTGCATTTGATATATCTACTAATAGTAAAGCCCAGGACACTACTCCAATTGCCTTGAACTGGTGGTTATTCAAAATAATTCTTAAGCTCTTCTATGTATCACTGCCTCTAAATACGTGAGATACAGACTACAAAATTTTCACATATAATGCATCTAAGTAAGTACCTAAGTGAACTTTAATGGACTGTGATAGTTTAACTAAGAAAAAAAAGATGTCTTCTAACTCTATAATTAAAAACTATTCCTAATGTAGAAGAAAAATAATGTATTCCAATGGATTAACATATAAAAAGAGCTCTTTATGACCAAAAAGTTGTGAAAATAAAAAAACCCCATCAAGACAGCTTTGCCTAAAGCCAAATTATTCCTCACTCTTACAGGGATGCACTGGGAGGGAACCAGGATGGCAAAGCGCCATTCCTTTCTTGCATGCCTATGACAAACAGACCAGGCTGTGCCCTCTGAGGAGCACAAGTACTATTCTGTCTCTGCAGTCTCAACTAACCACAGTGCACCCGGAACTGAGGAAGTGGTTTCACAGAGCTGGGACATGTTGGGTTTCAAACACTCGAGCTCACAACAAGCTGCCTTACCACTAAAATAAGAAAGGCCAAGTTGGTTTGTGTGTGTCATTTCCAACACTGTGCTCACCTTTATGCTGGGATAGGTATTTATATGGCATACGCTATGACAAGGGAAATGATCGAGGTTTAAACTGGTCTTTTAATTTTTTTGCCAAGGTAATTTTACATTAGATTACTGCACCAGTCCAAAAAACTGCACAGCCACATAAATACATAAATACCTATTCATTTTCAAACTATCTGATATTCAGTTTATTTTTGTAACAACAAAGCTCCTTCATCCATTGAGACAAGGCTTCCATCTCTAATCAGCTGCCGCAAGTGGGCAAAGTACCTCTCTCCATTGACTGGTATCAGTCATTTCAGATATCAGAAAATTCCATTGGGTGGATTTAAACTAGCAGCATACAAAGAGATTTTTTTCCCTCATATAAAAGTGGAGGGGGAAAAAAAAGAAAAACTAACTTTTCTACTTGCCAGAGTTCACACATCAGGAAGTACAACGTCCATCACAGCATGGTTCTGTCATTGCTAGGATGAACTCCAGCACAGTGACAATAATGGCCTGCCTACTGAATATGCAAATTCTCAACAAAGGCCTCTACAATATTTGCAATGTAAATAACAGCCAAACGTTCTTCCTCCCTTGCTCTCTCTGTGAAAACAGATGGTTCATTCAACTTTATTTTAGGAATGCTATTTTCAGTGAACCACAGCTGGATTCACTATTCAAAATAGCATGTCTGGCTCACATTTCTATGGTCTAATATAATTACCCTTTTATCGCATGAAGTTACACAATATTCATTTAACTTTGCATTGAGAAAATCTATGGGTGTATTTAGGATATAAATTATAAGATCAGGAGAAGAATCTACTGCAACTGAATCATTCCATTGAAAACAATTCAGTGTGTGTAGTAAACATAATAGCATCTGACATTTGAATGATGGTGGAGAAAAATCATGTAGACTGACATTAAAGAAATGAAGACTACATGACTACTGATGAACAGCCTTAATATTTTTCCTCCTACCCTGCATATGTTTAAAACACACACAGCTCAGTGGCACTATGTTTCTCCCACTTTCTTTCCAATCAAGGGCGCTAAAATCATTGCAAAGAACTTAAATTAAGTATTAAATTCATTGCTGGCTGGAGTACAGAAATATTAAAAAGTATATAATCAAAGATTCAGTCTAAATTTACACCCTGGATCTATGATGGAATGGTAACTAACTTAATAGCTTTGTTTTGAGTAACTGTACCTATCATATGTGATTCTTTTCAATATGGCTTCAAAACCAGAAGTTACTCTAGTTTACTTATATGATCCTGTTAGACTACACCTTGTAATAATGACCTGCTCTAGTGAGAGAAATATTTTGCCAATGCAAATCAGCTGCAGAAATCAAACCCCCTTAGTGGCTAAAAAAAATGAACCATTTCAGTGATACTTCTCTCTATAATGAACCAGAGAGTTGACTGCAAATTTCAAAATATCAATTTTAGAAACTATACAACGTATTGAAGGCCTTAAAATTCAAAAGATTAAACTGTTGGGTTAGAGACTCATCAGCTCCACTTCTAACATCTAATATATGAGCATGCCCATTTATCAAAACAGCCAGCTGTGACTCACTGCCATGTAAAATTCTTAGTTGAACACCTATCCCTAAAATGCCTGGCCTTAATAAAGGTTAGAATCCTTACAAGCAGTGTACCATTCTATGATTCTTTTTGCTTACAAGAGAACAGCAATGTTCCTCTAGGTCCCTTTTCCCGATGTTGTGATCCCAACAGCACAGAGGAAATCTGATTAAATCAGTGGAGCCTTTCCCAGTAAATCTGCTATGGACATGGATAATGGCCTCATGAGGCCCCTGAAGGGATATAATGCAGATTCAACAAGCTGTCTTCTGTTAACAAGACCAAATTTTTTTCAAAAAAAATATTGTTGCAACAATTCTAGTTACAACAATTATCTTGAAAACAAATAAGTTAAAACTAACTATATTTACCATGGTGAATAATGCCGTTCTCTAGTAAAGCTTGGCCAAGATGAACACCTTCCTCAGATTTGTGTATCTCTCCAATTTCCAGGAGCCAGGACACAAATTCACTGAAAAACAGATACAGAAAATAAACTTTGCATCTCAAACCACTGCACGTCCCTCTCCATTACTAATGCTTCTTATGAGTCTCCTAAATGATTCCTTAGCCCAATGTCCTTCACAATGTTGTACCACCTTTTTAAAAACTCACTCTTTGTAGCTTTTCTGTTATTTTGACATAACCACCTATGGTGTCCCATGAGATGTTCTCTCTGCTTGGAAGTTTTCCATGCATGAAGTTAACCTGGCACACAGTAAAGATTTTCCATGTTTTCTGGGACATCCTCAACTAGCATAGCTGTATTTGATCAGACAGACCAAGATAAGGCAATTCCAGGCATTCCTACTGCACCTGCCCAGGGCTGATATGACAGAACAGCAGCTTATTACCAAGCTTGTCCCAAGGTGTGTCAAACATATTACCATCCAGAGCATATACACCAAGTATATACTCATTTCAGAAAATACCTGACTTCTACCCAAGGCAAAGGTGATGCAGTTCAGAGACATTGGATCTGCAGCACGTAAGATGTGCATGCTACAAATCAAAAGAAAAGGGCAATGAGGTAGTGCAATCTTCACATTCATGGGTTTTAAGTGGTGACCCAGGAACCAGCAGGAGCATTCTCCAAAACAGTTCACTCCAAAGATAGCACTGAAAAGAAGCCATTTGGTGGTAGATTTAAATGGCTCCTCACCATGAGTGTGTTCTTCACCTGCATCCACAACTTCACTGAGGAAACATGATTCCACCACAACTGAATCATTCATCTTTATCCTAATTTCATTTTTCTTCAACTGTGTTATTTCTTACAGTGCATAAGAATCTCCCAAGTTTTATTTCCCCTTTTGAACCCAGTGGTATCTTCTCGACGTTTTTGTGCAAAATACTTTATTTTATAAAAATGCTTTTCACACTTAACTTATGGGCCTAAGTTTTCATAATTTTCTTATGGCAAAATAAAATAAGTGATAACCCTTCTGTCCCCCAAATGATTTTCTTCATACACACATTTTTAGGGCATCTATTTCTCTTTCATTCTTCTTAAGCCATAGGCATAATAAAGCATTACAAAGATCCTCCTGATAATTTCAACATGGAAACCTTATTTAGTAACTCTGTTCCTGACCTTCAAGCAAGAAGACAGGAGCCATTTTAAGAGACAAAGATTACTCGGGTGGAATAAATAAAATTTTATACCCCAAACTAGTCATTACAGAGACAAAATGCATTAAACAAGTTGGGAATTATTTCTTGAGAGAAACCAATTCATTTTATGTATTTCCATGTTTTCATCATGCTCTTTGCAGCCTTGTCTCTTTAACAGAACTACTTTGCAAAACAAGTACACATTTATAAATTTCAGGCAGACCATTTTACATTCTGGCTAAATTCTGTGAGGCAAATAGGCCTAACAGACATTACAAATGAGGTGTGGTTTCTGCAGAATCCCAAAGAAGATTTAAAATGTGGGTTTAGATGGTAAAAATTCATGCTATCAAATGCACATAATACCTTCCAAGAAAGCATTTGGGGAAAGTGGTTAATTTCCTCTTCCTGTCTTTGATGAGATTCCCTTGTTTGCACATCATTTTGTACAATCTTTCTCCTTGCTCAGAGATCATCACCCAAGTGTCCTGTTCCATGCCCAATTTTAAACCTGCCAAAAAAGTATTAACATTTTTTTAAGTGATATTGCCATTATATTTCAGTATCTTCCCTGAAATGGAGAAGCAATACTGATATTTTACATACAAAAAAAAGTTACAGTACTGTTTTTCATTATTTTCTCACAATCAAGTTAAATCATGAACATCTGATCTTCATAAAGAATAACCAAAAGATATTTTTCTCACAGGGAAGTTAAATTGTTACTCTACCGACATCACCGTTTATTTTGTAGTAACAACAGACTTCAGTATACGAACATTTGCAGGAGTGTAGTCATGTCTTCACAAGTTTAAAATAAAGTGCCTTGGCTTTGGTCTTACCATGTGGTTACAAAAGGGAATATTTTTCAAATTTTTCAGTTAATAGTAGTAACAAGTTATCAGGTATACATATGCTAGTTCCACATAGAGAATTCACCCCTATTCCACAAAAGCATTCAGGCTTGGCAGGGGCATTGGAATTCGATCTTTACAGCCCTCTTCAACCCCAAGTCATTCTGTTATATTCCTTCTGAGTAAGGCTCTGGTACTTCTTTAGTTCTGAAAACACAGCCTGAAGAAATATGTCTGTCATGAGAAGGAGCTAACAGTAGTACTGGGCACTAAATATTGAATAAAGATTGTCTCTCACTATCCATGAACCAGATAGCAGTGATCTCACAAAAACAAATAAAACTTAGAATACCCCAGGGAAAAGAAAACTTAAGTAAGATACTACTTCTGTCGATGCTATTATTTGCATTGACTTTCCAAATAAGATAATCACAGCATCATCAGCCTTAAATGTGACCACCTTTGAAATAAATTTCTAACTATTGAATGTCTCAGGTGTTTACAGGAAAGCTGTCAAATTGACAGAAAATTTCTGCAAGAAGTTTCCAATACATCTTGATTTCCCCTAGCAAGCAAACAATCTACGAAGTGGTCCTAGTTCACAATTTTATTACAAAAGCTGAAAACTCTGCTAAATCACTTAATTCAGGGCATTGTCTCCTTTCTGTTCAGCTTCTGCTACATGGATTCCAAGTAAAAGTACAGGTTTAGTTTCTCTCAGTCCATTGAATCTCTGAGTCTTCAACTCATTTGTTTTTTGACAATTCTGTGTTGCAATATGAATCTAGGTGTGCCTTGTCTCCTCCTTATTTCATGGTTGTCTCCTTGGTGGCAAACCCAATAAGAGCATCAGGACCTGAAAGCTTCCACAAATTAAAGAATGCTAAAATCCTAAGACATTCACTGGTTTTGGGATGGCTACCTTAGACCTCCAGCTTGCCAAAGTTCAGCTCCAACTCATTTTGACTACCAGCTGCTCAATTGATTAGCATGAAATAGTAAAAATTCATCAATATAAAATACGACTACTCTTTGTATTTCTTACCTAAAACATTAAGAGCCTAAGGGAGACATGAAACTTTACAGAAAAGTAAGATTTACTGAAAGCATTTTAGTCAGTCCCACACAAGGCTCTATGCAGAAGCTGACAAACCTGGGTTTTTTTGCATGTCTACCACAATGCTTTTTCATTTTTTAAACATTTTTAATATTTTAAGAGTTGAGAATTTAGACCTCTAAAGCATCTCTTTAGCTTTCCTGCTACAAATTCCAGATGACACTGCTGATTAGCCAGTGCTGAGATGCCCTTCTTGAAACTCTGGTCCTACAACAGATTCTAGAATATCCAATATTCAACTTTAAAAGACCAAAGGAAATATTGCTAGTGATCCTTTATAACAGAGGCACAAACCAACAGTTACCGCAACAGGAGACAAAAAATCTACAGAAATCAGGAAAACAATCACAGATCTAAATCCAAGGTCATATTTTCTTTCAATATTAAGGCTCCAAATAACATTACTAATTAGGATATTTGAGCTTAGAAGTCAAATTAGCTCCAGAAAATGATGATGTATCATCTTTCCCTGCTTCTACTTTGTGCTGGGTTCACCTTGAACACATGAAGTTACTCATGGTCACATGTGAGATCAGGATTATATTTCATCCAAGTATTCTTCCACCTTAATTCAGTTACTCAGAAAGATAGTGTTTTTCCAAAGGTGACTGGAAATGGTGATTACTTTTTTGGGTAGGAGACAATACATGCAAGATGGAGTTGTGAATGTGTTGTGTACCATTTCAGTTTGGATCATCTGCATTGAGATCCAACACAGAAAACTGGCTCATTTCAGTGATTCAAATCCAGTCACAAATCTCACAAGGCATTTAGGATAGACTCCCAGATACCACAAACCATGATAATACAATTTATACTGGTTGAGGATAAGCAGTAAAATCACAGCTCATCATCTCCCTATTTCTGAAACAGCATTTACTATTAGCATATATGATTCAAAATATTATGCCCTTCCCAATACAAGTTTGATTCATTTTTCCCAGACTGGTATTCATAAATCTTCAGCTGACACCACAAGTTTGTCTACCAGCTGGTTTTGCTTTATATCTCAACATAAAAATATAGTATGGCTTTCTGGCAGAGCAACACAAGGAAGTTTATTGACCTACCTTTTCTTCTCTCTCGCTCTTTCAAAATAGCTTCCAGCCATTCTTGCTTCTCTTCAGGGGTTTTTGCCATGCATACAAACCATTTATTCTTTGCTGTGTTGTGGATCTTCCAGCCATTAATAACAGTGTGGCCACTGCTGTGGTAGTCAGCTAGGAACAGATAAAATTGCACCAATTCTTTAAAAAAGCAATAGCAATAGTTGCCTAAATTACTAAAAACTTATCACCACACATAAAAGTCCAGAAAATAAAGAAGAATAAAAATTAATTTGAAGTTATCTGTGCCACTGTGAACTATGTTATAACGTAATAAACTGTAGCTTTAATTTTAGTAAATAGTGTCCTTTGTAAAGGATAACAGAGATTTGCCTAGCATATGGAAGAAGAGATAAAGTCGACACTAAAACAGGCAGAGTCCTATAAAAGAAAAGATAATGGTACTTGGAGTACTATTGTGTTAAACTGCAATAAATAATTCCTTAAACAAGCAGCATTATGCTTTTGCCCCTCGGATTGCTAAGAGTTGCTGTGCTGATTGACTGATTTACTATTAAGTGTAAAAAGGGAGTAAAGAGATAGAAGGGAAATACAATTTCATTTTCACAAGTAATCAAAGGACAGATGTTTGGTGTCTCTTTACTGGTTACCTGAATAAGCAAATATCTACCCTTAACTAGTTTAAACAAACTGAAATATAATAAAGCTGCTTCTGATCTAAAGCCAAATGCATAATTCCTGAAATATGTCCCCTAACAGGCTTATGTTCAATGAGCACATTAGTAGAGGTAAGAGTTGCTGATGTTCTCAGGTAACTAGAACTCCTGACACTTAACATGTAAAAGCATCTATGGCATAGAAATTAAACTATTTACTACTTTTTACTCCAAATTTACTTCCATAGCAATTTACTTCTATAGCAATTTTACCATGCTGCTCCATAAGTCTCATTTAGAAGTTCCAAAACTAACCCCCTAACTATCTTCACTAGGATTACAATAATTTCCTGGGGAAAAATTTTGAGGCAAAATGCCTTATGATAAGAAATAATATTTTTTTTCATAAAACAGACCAAAAAACTAGAGCTAGCAACTACAATACAAAACATTCAGAAAGATCAAAGGTCAATATTTTCTCACCACAAACTTCCATTAAGTGGCAAAAAAGTCCTAAGGCTAACCCTGAACTAGTGCAATAACTGCACAGCTTTTCTTTCAGCAAATACTTTTTCAGCCCTATTTTTATGATGAGATGAGATTTTCTGAAACTGAAACCCTTGCTGAAATGCTTGCTAAGATTTATCATAAATCTCAGCAGACATGCTAGTATCCTTTCAATAACTTTGCATTTTAATTAGATGGAAAGCAGCCAAGCTTTGTGTGCTGGGCTGGGAAATGTCAGGAACTACTAGAAAATTATGAGACTGATGGCTAATTTCTAAACCAACAAATCTTTCTAGTACTCAAAGCACGTAAAAAAGTGCGAGCAAGTCTATGACAGGGGGAAAAAATGAAGTTATCTTTCCAATATCGTGTCTATGCCCCTTACCTATTTATCACATTTGTATTTGCATAGCCTATGCATAGTATCCTTTGTTTCTTTAAAAACATTTTTTCTTGAAAATTATCCATCATACCATTCATGCACTCTTAGAAGATCAGACCCAAAAGTCAAGGACAAGAAACAAGTCTCAGACAGAAACTCTCAGCTGACAGACTGCAGACCCTTGGAGATCAGAGGCAGAGGCACTACTGGAGGAAGTGAAGTTAAGGTTCCTTTGTTTATTTATTAAGTTAGAGGTGAATACATACAGGGTCATCCTTTTCCTGTGGTCTTTTTTATTGTACGTCTATCATCACAAGACATGTTGTGTAGGGAAATGATTACTGGGGCACTGAACCATAGCAGTTAAAACTGTGGGGAGGGAAAATAAATAAATAAAAAATGAGGGCTCAGATTCACAAATGGATTTAGACCATCGCACTTTGGACAAAAATTTGATGTCAACTTAGTACCTTAATTCAGAAAAAAAATTCATGTGTCCAGACACTTGAATCTCTCAATGTAGAGATGACATTTAAAATATGCAGCTTCCTTGGCACCTGAGGGTTTGTAACTGCAGGAGCACCCTGTCGCTGTTTGACCACACTCACCTCGTTCCACCACAAAGCCACAGAATTCTGGGAAAAGCCCAGTCACCAAGCTAGGTGCTGTGACTGCCTAATGTGAACAGAGGGCACTGAGCTCTGGTGAGGAAAGGTGGATGGTGGCAGCTGTCCCTCTCTGCTGGAGTAACACACTGCTGTGACGCCCACTTGGACTTCAGCCTCTGTCTCTAACTGCAACACCTCTGCTTTCCTTCGCTCTTCACACTCCCCATGAAGGGAAGCAATCCCTGCAATTCTCCAAAGCTCCCATGAGCAATTTTTCTCCCCCAATACACCCATGTCCATTGTCAAGAGCAGTTCAGCATTACACTGTCACCCCATATAAACTCCCACCTTCTTTAGGCTGGCTATTGGGCAAAATCTGGTCAAGAGCTGCTGGCCAGCCAGGAGAGGTGCATGTCCTGACTGCCCAGCTGCTCTGCTCATATGGACACTCTTCACATCAATGCAATCTCAGCCACCAGTCAGGCTAAACAAATAACTTGCAAACCTGACATAAAGTTTACAGAAGGGAGAAAAGCACAAGACTGCTGTTTTCACCATGCAAAGTCTGGATCAACAGATCATTAAACCTACAACTTCCTGAGGAAAGGAGATGAAAGATGACATCATCTTTTGATGTGATTTGATAATGCATTGAATCTTGTAACTGGAATTGCGATATACTGTTCAAAATTCAATATTCATGTCTTTGAGTGCTGCATAAGAAGCAATTTGTTGCAGTCATATACAAAAGAGTCTTCCCTTAAAAATTTTAAGCAGAAGTTTCTGTATTGAAGTACTTTTAAGTTCCTTAGAGGTTCTTAGGAGCATCAATGCTCAGAAATACCAAGGAAATCACTGCTGCACAATGTCAGCTATCATCCTCCATGTATAGTTTTTGATGCAGTTACTTTTATCATGTTGTGTTTTTCCATATCCTGCCTCATTTCAAGACTAGAGAGGAAAGAACTACTGTACTAGAGGCAAACATAAATCTGGTATTTCCCAAGTCTCACGTGCTTCTCTTCATAAACTAAATACCTTTCATTTAATGGCTGGTGAATGCCTGAATTTTAGCAACTGGTACAGAAAAAAAGAATATGATTACCAGAAAACCACCTTTCTAATACTTGCAAGTGGTTATGTAGCCATATTATTTTAAGATCACAAATAGTCTGCCCTGATAAGTAATATGCATTCCACTTTAATCAGCGCAATCAAGAAAAAGCAGAGTGCTTCATGGTGCTGAAACAAAAACAGAAAGCTTACACCAACTGTACTGCTCAGCCAAGGCCTAATTTCATCAAAGAAAAATTGCTTTTCAGAAAAAGCTTTGTTAATTTCTGTAGGCATGTCATTAGCATGATAATAAACCACACTGGGAATCTGTTTTGCTATTTCTATGCTTTGACTCACAAATAACAAAGACTACATTCCTACATCTATCAATGCTGAGAGCAAACACTCTCAGTTGCCCTGTTCCCTGGTGCTCCATGGCTCCTTATTATAAAGTGAGCAAGAGATCCCAAAATCTGCAGTAAGGAACAGTGCAAGTATCACCTACACTTAGTAACCTTTAATGTCTATAAAGAGATACATCTGGAGTGCATGACAGAGTCCTGCACAGATATAAAAATATAAGCACTCTGCACCCAGACCTTCCACTGTGAACGAGGAATTACAGAAATTGATAGATAACAGATGATTAAAGAGAATAAAATGATACAGTGCCAAAAAAAGCACATGCAAAGCTAATGTGACTGACACTAGGACAACCATATCGCTCCTCTTGGGAACGCAAAGAGACAAAAAGAAAGCAGCAGAATAGTACTGGGTTACATTTCAAACACAGATGACTACAGGGGATGAGAAACAAGACATCTGGGTGTAACAAAGGAGAACAGTAAAGAAAGCAGAACAGACAAAGGTTAAAGAAGGACATCATGATCTGAGTGAAAGAAAAAATATCTGTGTGAGGAAAGGGAATACAGAAGCCTCACAAGGAAGGAAAAGATCATGTAGAGTTAGATTAAAAAACGGGGAAGGTGACAAGAAAAAGGCAGAAAGACGTCATAGGCTAGGGAATTAATGCAGAAATTTCCCCATATCAAAGAGAACCACAGAAAGGAGGGATGAAATAGCAGCAACTACATGGAAAATTATACTTTAGGATATTGGATAAATTGAAAATGGAAAAAGCAGAAAATGTAGTGATAAGAAAAAAAGCAGGTATGAAAAATCACAGCACAGTTTGGGTTGGAAGGACCCTTAGAAATAAACTGCACTGAGCATTGAGCAGGGACATTTTCAGCTAGATCAGGTTACTGAGATCTCAACCTGACCTCAGATGCTTCCACGGAATGAGCATCCACCAACTCTAATAAGTTAGAAACCAGACTAACAAAACTATTAAAGTTGTCACAGAAGTGTGGAAGGGAGTATGGATTTTGGAATTAATGTGTATATAAAAGTGACAAGATCTGATATGGCTCAGGAGAGCAAAGGGGCAGGAAGCATGAGCCCTCCAGGACTGGGTGCAAGGCTATAGGAAATGGGGACAGTAGCAGAATTTCCTGTGGCTGAAGGAAACTAGACAACTGGTGTCTGGAGCACAGAGGAAGACTATTTGTGCTTTGCCACACTATAACTGAAGATTCATTGAGAAAGAAAACAAACAGGCAGGAAGGAAAATGAACAGTGTTAAGAAGACCAAGGACTGAATAGCTGGAACAAATAAATGATGAAAGGTAGGACAGACAGACAATCAAAGGAACATTCTCTAAAGCCAACACTAAATGCATGACAATATGTGGGAGATGAATAGTTATAGAATTTGTGGAATATTCATCAGGAAGAAGGTGGGTATAATCCTCTGGACACAGTAATGTTAACACTTACAAGCAGAGATGCTGTCTTAGAAAGTGACATGATGCAAACAAGGAAACTGCCTTTTATTTCTAAAGCACAATTAGGAAAATGAAAGAAAATAAATGAAAGGAAGTCAAACAGTACATGACAGGAAAGACTGAAATAATCAACTCTCTTTTTTGCATAAACAAAACACTGAGATTTTCTACAAATAAAGCTAAACGTTCGACAAGGATACAGGCTGGAAAAGGGGAATAGCAGGATGAAGAATATTGAATAAAATATATTCAACTCAAAGAGGCTTTAAAAAATTCACTGCAGTGTACCCATAGATAGCTTGAAATCACTAAGTAAATCACTGGACCTGGTGAAGAACATAACCCAAAACAGATGTCAAGGAGCTCTCACAAAAAATGTCTGGCAAGCAAAGACAATGAATCAAGTGTGACACTACAGTGCTCTACCTTCTGTTCAGCATTTTTCACCATTTTTGTCAATAGCTTAAACGGTTCAGTGCTAACATTGTTCATGGAACCGAGAAGCATTGCAAGAGCTTTGGGGAACAAGATGTGAATTCTGAATGCTGAAGAAATTGTAAAAATGGTAAGATAACACTCAGTATAGAAAATAAAGTAATTATGAGTCCTACTCTCAGACATTAATACAGCATAAAATATAATGGGATAGGCACCAGCACTGCACAAAACACTCTGCTCTGCTATTCTGGAACACAAATGAAAAGACTGAAAAATAGTGCTCTCAGAAAAGCCAAACAATCCTGGGATTAGTAGCAGACATCCCACATTGCAGCACTACAGTATTATTCTGGCACCAGTAAAATTTCAGCTCTAGACACTTCAGTTGCAAATTCCAAGCATTTATTAATGTGATTTGTTTATAAAATTGAATGTGAATGACATTCAAGATGGAAACAAACTGATCAAAAATGAAGTGTAAAGGACAAAAATAAAATTATAAAACAAGAAATACTAAAATAAAAACACAACACTTGAAAAAAAGGTGAATGACTTTAAAATATGAGATGGAGGAAAGAGACAGACTCCAACAAACTATTTTGTTGCAATAAGAACAATAGCTCATTTGATCTCCAAGTCAATTCTACTCTCTATTCTGTAAAACAAGAAGTGAGCAAACTATTTTAAATACATGAAATTCAAAAACAGAAAAAAAAATTTCTAAAGAAATATTCAATTCCTATAAAGCGCATTTAGAAGTAAAATCATTGTTATTGATACTCAATTTTAGAACAAAATTACATTGAAAAATGCTTGGAAAGCTTAGTAGAGGACAAACCTAACACTATTTTAGAGTATCAGCAGAAGCAATACATAACTCACAGAAATTCCCTCCAGACTTACATATTTGCAATGCCACTGCAAGTTTCACATACCACTTTTTTTAGCTTTACATTAAAAAAGCCCAAAATACTTAATTTGCAAGAAAAAGTAATTTTTGTTAAGCTCAAAAGTTAAACTAAAGTTTCTAAAACAAAAATTTACATGGAATACTTTGGTTTTTCACTTTACTAATGCATGTCAGGAAAATTTCAAGTCATCTTATGGCTTATATCCCTAAAGATATTTTTAAAAACCTTCCTTATGTTACAATTTCAGCATTTATAGTGTTTCATCCCAACAGAGGTAGGTTTTCTACTTCCTGTTATAAATATACCATGTACCTAGGGATAAGTTCTTTAAGAGTGCTGTAAAGTGAAGTTCAATTTGTAATTTCAGTTGAGCAATAAATGTCACCTTATTTTATTACTCTGTTAATGTATACATAAAATAGTCATCTAAGGCTGCCCAGCTAATAATGGGTGAAAGCAATGATGTGCCACAGAAGCAGAAATTTAATATTAATACATAGTGCTTTTAAAGAAACATCTTCCTCTTTCTTTCTGAATATAAGGAGCATCCTTCATTCTCAAATAAACTATGAAGTTGCATTTGATTTCAGCACCTCAAAAGACAGCTCTGCAAATGAGCCACACAAATATTCTCACCTGTTCCATCATCTACATTCTCGACTTCCATCACCTCCGTGTTTATCCTGCCCCGGAAAAGGTAACGGTGGCCATCTGTCGATGCTTTGCTGTTCTTCAACCTCCTGAAAAAAAGGAAGAGCAGAGGAGCACGTCATCCACTCCCTTCTTATGTGTTTCTACACTGCTCTCTGTGTATGCAGCACTTAGAGACCACTGTGAGGATCACAGCTCCTTTATACCTATGCAATTGAACTGTGGAAACTGCTGCTCAATGGGATGGTGCTGGTGGAAATGCAAAGATGCTACAGCTGGTAGGAGTAAGCTGCAAATTCCTGCCTGGTTCAGAGTTCACTGGGAAAGCCTCACTCTGTAAAAGCTCTGTTCCAACACTTTGGCACCTCTATGCTATTGTCTGCCATCAAAGACAAGAAAAAGGAGAGCCTTTCCTCCTAACGGATGGGTTCTCCCTATATTAGTCTAGAAATTCAGCATGGGGGTAGTGTGACTGAAAAATATTAAATGAGAACATCTTTGGATACAAATCATGAGCTGACCTACATACATTAGCATCATAAATGGGATTTATGTAGGGAAGAATGAAGAGAACATTTTTCCTTCCTAAGGTAAGGGTTAACCAAGAATTGTAATTAAGAATTGCTGAAGTTTTGTGGCAGTTTCACTGCATTATATTCCAAAGAACTTTGCATTTCTGTAACTGCTTCCAGGGAAGCCAATGCCTTGGGAGAACCTCTGTCCTAGAAACTTTTCACACCTCAGATAAACCAGTGATTATTTTCTATCAATTTTTGCCTATGATGATAATTAATATTGTATATCAACAAAGGTCAGTTCCTAAGAATTAAGGATCTCCTGAATTTTGACCTTCATTCACTCGAAAGAGGTACTAATTTTCAGAAAATTAGCTGCCTCTCAGTCACCACTTCATTACTGCCTTATGATTGACTCTACTACACCATAAATTTATTAATTGAAAATTAAGCAGTACATTAGAAATACAAAGAAGGCAAAAAAGCAAAACCAGCATAAAGCACATGTTTTTCCTTTCCAAAGTGAGTAAATCCAATAGCTCTACTGAGTTTTAATACTGTAAACACAAGTATGGAATTCCATGTTTACACAGTTCTGTCACAAAAGGATGATTTAAAATTACAGTAATTTCACGTGTATAAGGCACACCCTTTTGACTAAAATTTTGATCAAAACCTGGAAGTGCGCCTTATAATCTGGTGCACCTTATATGTGGAAAAAAATCGGAAATTTGCCAGCCCAGAAGTGTGAGCCGCGAGTGCCAGCACTGGGCAGGAGTGCCAGGGCCCACGGCACAGTGAGGGCGCCTGGGGCTGCATTTAAAGGCTACATCAATCCATGAAAACTGATTGCAAATTGAGCACCTGCCAGTAAACCTTGTTACTAATTCGTTACTTTGTTGCGCGCAGATCCTCACTGCAAAAAAAGGGTGCGCCTTATGGGTCGGTGCGCCTTATATATGGACAAAGTTCAGGAAATTGCCAACAACCTGGAAGTGCGCCTTATAATCTGGTGCACCTTACAGGTATGAAATTACTGTACATAAAATATCTCAAACCATAAAGGCAAGGCAATTTTTGTAAAATCACCAAGATACAATTTCTGCCAATCAATATGCGAAGTATCTTGCTGGAAATAATAAATTAATTCCCCATCTAAAACTTTGAAATTGTATTCTAAATTGAGTTACACCTGTATCTGCAGAGATGCCACCATGGTACAAGCCAAGCACATGATTGTTCAAAACGAAACAAACCACAGACAGCCATTTATGCATTTTGAGATTTTTGTCCAATAGTGCCTTTTAGCAAGATTATGGCTACAAGAACATGCAACTTAGTGGAGGACAACTGAAAAGATTCTATGTAAGCAGCAACTTATTTGTAATTGTTGGACAACAAAATACCAGACAAAAAAAAAATACCAGAAATTTTTAAAAGAAGATGCATCATGTATCTAACCAAATAGCTACCCAGTAACATGTAGTGGCCACTCTAAAGCAACTTCTGGATTAAAGAGACAAATTTGAGCATCAAGAGGGATGTATGTACATAGGAGAACCCTCATTTCTCACAACATTGTCTACAGAAGCTTGTTCCTGAACTAAGGAATTGCTCTTTGGAACGCAGCAAGCAGCAGCTTTCTGGCTTTTTTTACCTGATTACAAATGTAAGGCATGAAACTCTTGAATCTGTAGAGACTTATTTTATAGCACAAGCTACAATACTAATCTGTCTGAACTAAAAATTCAGACTGTTTATACTTTCTAGAAGAGAGTGAAGCCATTACATATAACCTGCTGTGGAAGGCTGACAAAACAGATTCTTTTTCCCCACACTTCACCACTACGATTCTTCTGCATCCATATAAATTTTTTCCAATTGCTTCAATTAAATACAGTTCTCTGTGGTTGATCACTTTCTTCTAAAAATGCTAACTTTTATGCTGTGGTTCTTATGGAACAGCACACTCATGATTAGCTCTGTGAGAAAAACACATTATTTCTGAAAGTAATCATTTACCTGTGCTTTTTTTTGCAGTAGACAAGAAGATTATCAAAAAGAAAAAATATCCTCTCTTGGATATTTCCTGCTGAAATTTTCAGTAGCAGTCCACTTCGCAGCATTTCTGTACACGTGTCTGTGATGTTGGACCCCTAAAATTGAGTGGAAAGAGATCACTCTTTTAGTGAGCACCGAACGACTTTGCAGTAACTAAGGAAATGTTTCTTATACAAGCTCACAAGTATAAGGATTCTCTGGAAAGACTAAAAAAAACAAGTCATGGTAATTTATTGCATTGTAATTAAATAATAATCCACAGTGATGTTTAACACCAGCTTTGTGAATAGATGCAGCTTAATCACAAAAAGTTTCCTAATTATATTACTTTTTTGCAAAGACCTCCCCTGAAAATCAGGCCAACTTTATCCAATAATGCCTATCTTCAGTAACTTCATTCAGAAATGTCTGATAATGGGGCTCTACAAGACAATCTATGTCATTATGAAATTGGAAGCTGAAGCAACTTGGGACTTGAACATCACTAAGAGTAGATACTTCTACACTAGATTAAACTAAGCACAAAAACAAAAATTAGAAAACAGCAAGATATTAAAGTTGGGCAAAGCTAAGAGTGGTATGTCCAGCTAGGACTGCATAGTATACCTCCTCCTAACCCACTCCAAAAACATCACAATTTTGGTAAAGTTTAGATGTTTGGGATGAAATTTCCCATGCCTCATTTTTGCTTCAAGACAGATCATTCATGTGAAAAGGCATCAGGCATTTTCCTAAAAGTTTTCATAATGAAAGAGAAGCAACTTTAATAAAGGAAAATATTTTTTAAAACAAAATTATATGAAAAATTCATGACACTTCTATGTCTTATAAAGAGAAATTTACCTCGCAAGGAAGACTGTCTTGAATTGAGGTGCATTTGCTAGTCTGAAAATCTGTAAAATCATGCTTCTGTGGGACAGAGCTGCTGTCAATGTGCAGGTCCATCCAGACACACAATCCTATTGATAATTATATTGTCTATTTTGTTGGCTGCATCGAGCATACACCCAGGGTTTGAAGAGTTTCCTGACTTGAGGGAGTCAAAATCAGCTCGGAAAACCTACAAAAGCCAGGACTCTCCTGTCATCTACATATGTTCTGAATGGTTTAGGCATGTGATACTGCAGTTACTTCCTCCTCTTGATCTAACCACAGTAGTCCAAAGAAAAATGGATTCAATTAAGAGCCAAGGAGCGGTCACGCATTCTGCTCTCACAGTTCTTCATCCTACTGTTCATCCTTTGTATGCCACAGCTGTGAATATTGAGCAATAGCTCCCACTGTCCTAAGGAGAACGCAGTCTGTTTACAGAGATAAGTGAGATTGCACAACCATCACACTGGAACACAGTCCAGGTCTCCAAGCAAAGCCACTTCAGGATCTGTATTAACAAACCACTCCTGCTTCCGTTCAGGATCAAGTGATCAAGCCAGGCAAAGATGAATGTCCCCTACAGCCACTACAGCATATTGCTCTTCCTAAGACAGGATCAGTACCAGCATGCTAATTTTACAGTTTTATTCAAAATCAAACACTGAAACACTTTAAAAGCACACTCAGTGATATAAATTCGGCATAAATTAGGGCTGCATGTAATGCTTGTTGACCATAATTACAGAAAAACAGGTCGCTTTTTCCCATTCCATTTCATTGCTTTTGTGTATGAAAGAGTAAACAATGTCTAAAGGGTCTTGGTTTGTTTTTACACAAAACTTCAGCTTTGCAGAAAAATACTAGTTTTTGTAAGGAAGCCAAAAAATATCAGCTTAAGGCTTCAGAATTGTACAAGAAGTTTCAGTTTTCTAAAACAAATGGGATTTTTTTCATAGAGAGGATTACAGAACAAAATATATTTTTTCCTAATGAAGAATATAATTTTCAGTATAGAAAAATACAACTTTTTGCCAACAGTCCTAACAAGATCTGCTACTGTGCCAGCATTATGTCATAAAATAACACATTTAATACATGTTTTAAATACATATAATTCACCTGACATTTAAAATTGCCTCATCCAAGTTCAGTGTGACAGTATGGCAGTGAGGGTTATCTGTCTCATTACTACCCTTTGGTAATGTTATCCTCCTAACTTTCTTCCCTTTCTAAAATATACTGCTAGGTAAGGAAAACAAGGTTCTAGAGATACCTTTTTCCCTCAGAGACACTTCATCCCAAGACTGAACAGAGTTACTGTCACTTCCCAGATACCTTCTGACAAGATCACAAGGCATGCTGGTGTGATCGCAGGTCAGAGCATTTTGTTAGTGCTGTTTTCTTTACTGAAGTCCAAGGGAATAAGCAAACAGGATCAGAAGTCGCATCTTGTCCTACATAACACTGCTGGTGTGGAAAAATCTCGTCACTCCTCTGTCTATATAATACTTAGGATCTGCCTGTTCCTAGACTTTGGGTGGGCATGAAGCTGAAACAGAGAATAATGGAAGGGCATATTCTATGAAAGCACTGCTGTTTCTACATCTGGGCTGAGCTCTCCACCACATCCCTTAGAGATGAAAAACATGCCTGAGGAAGGATGAAGCAGAGAGCACACACAAGCACTGCCATATCTACCATGGAATTCAAAGGGATGACAACCATAACAAGTTTACATGAAAGATGAAGCTACAGCTTGAGACTGTTCTGATGCACAGCTAAAACTGAACTGAACTACACTACCTACAGTATTTTTGGAATAAGTATTACCAAAACCTTCTGATTCTAAAATGTTTTCATTAAGTGTTTAAAACTACCAATATGAGCAACTTGAAAAGCAATTTGCTATTTTGAAGTTTTCACGGACATTTAAACTCGGTGCTTGTAAGAGGAAATGGCAGAGTTGCTCAACCTGAATGTAAAATCACTACATGCTTCTATATATTTAAAGTACCTGCAAATAGAAATCATGGGCTATTTTCAGTGAAACCAGAATTTTTGTAAACTGTCAATTTGAAAATGCCATGTGTTGTAGAAACAATCCCATTTGAATCATCTTCCAACAAATCATATAAATGATTCAGCTAGGGGGGGAAACAACCTGCAAAGCAGACTTACACTGTGAATCTAGACTATTTTTGCCTCCATCTTTCCTAGTGGGTCACTAAAGACTGTGCAGCAATCCTCTTCTGTGGGTAGCACCCTGACCAAATACTCTGTGCTCTCTGAGGATAGCTGGTATGGAAATTAAAAGCCCATAAAATCTTGGAGCCTGCAGGTTATTAAAGTATAATTGGCTTCTGAAAACCTTTGGCTGTCAGTCAGACACCTATGATTCTAACTAAGGAAACAGCTCAGGCAAGAGGTCTGAAATGTGGGCTACCATGACCATATCAAAAAATAAAAACACTTAAAGCAAGAAATTTGAAACATAACCTCTCTCATTCTCATTTAATTAAATATCCCTCTTTGACATTAAAAAAAATACTTCTATTACCTTGAGACAAAAATAAGCATGGGTTGGTAATTTTTGTTACAAAAAAAAAAAAAATCTGTATATTCTGGGCAAATTTCTGTCAAGCACAGAGGTTTGTCTATACTGAGTCTGTGGCAAGCACATTAATAGCAATAAAAAGTCAGAAATTACAGAGTAACACTAACTTACTCTTCTTTACTTGCACATGGACATAGTAAACAAAGTGTGGAAGGGCTAGAAATTCCAGAGTTTAAGACAGAAATCTCTGGTAAAATATTGCTTGATGATATGTTGGAATGCAAAGGAACAGAATACCCCATGCTACTGTCACTCAGTTCCCTATGACTCAGATCGCGTTGTTCAGCTTACTGCTTGCAGCAAATGCAACAATTTTGTACTTTCTTCTCTCACTGAAACATCCACACAGATTTTACTGAAAGGCTCCTTCAGCTGCTAAGCCATCCTCCAACTGAGACAGCCACCTACACAAGTTCTGAATTCAGGCCAATAAATTAAACCACTTAGGAAATTAAGTGAGAAAGTCATTATATTCAAAATCATCTTTCTTGAAACAGATGTTCCATTTTTTCCATGAATCTGTATTTTTGTCATAATAAACACAAGCTTCATTTTATGACACTTAAGTATGGGAATTCAAGTCATGCTTTGATCAGATTCTAAAAATAGTCTTTATTTTTTTCCCTTCCCTTCTAGTTGGGGCCAAGCAATGTGCTAAGCATTTCCTTCTGGAAGGAAATCTCCAACAAGTTTGCCTCTTTATTTTCAGCATTGCAGAAAACCAGATGTTTATTTAATTAAATCCACTCTCAAACATTGCATTCAGGAACTTATGTTTTTGTAGCTGTTGTTGGGAATCCTTCAAAATACTGTTAGCTCATATACATGCTCTGGCATTCTTATCATTTCAAGGACTAACCTTATACTGTGTCTGAAAAAGGTGCACATAATAAGATCAAGGTAATTTTTCCAGATTATACACCCTGTGGTTGCCATATGATATCAAACCCAATCAGCTAAAATACAGTAAACACCACATAAAATAGGGATGTTTCCAGTAGAGTTAAGACAATGGCACTCTTCAAGAGTTCAAGCCGTGAAATACTAAAGTGAAGCCTAGGAAAAGGGGAGGTGAGGAAAAAAAAAACCAAAAACAAAAATACCCACCAAGATTGGTAGGAAATTACTCTGTTACACAGTAGAGAATACATTCTGAGCACAGAGAGAATAAATCTGTTTCAAATGCTTATGTCCCTATTGTTACCATTCCTTCTTTATTGTTACCTTTGCTCATTAACACATTTCCCAAAGCAACCATATTTCCTACCAGATGCTTCACCAAGAATTCAGAAGGAACTTGATGCAGGAAAGTGGATTCCCTTTTCAGGGATAGAGGTGAGGTTTGAGAACAGTAAGTTCTAAACCAACTTATATGACTAATAATGCATTGAGTTAATAATAATGTAACTTTATACTTGAGTGTGTTCATGAAGAAGGATTTGACAAATATCTATGACTCAGACATTGGGAGCAAGTAGACGAATTTTAATCATTATAGTACAGTAGAAAATTTAATTGAAAAGTTTAAAATAACAGAAGGAATAAAATGGTGATAGGCAATAAGGATTATTTAGCAAATTTCCTTGCCATTAAGTATTCAGCACTTAACTTGCTATTACTTCTACCATGAGGTTATCACACAAACACTTTCAATGCATTTAAGTGTTCACATACACTAACCTTCCCAAGTTACTGCTGATGACAGCAACTTCCAGCTAATTACAATAAAGAATCACATTTTCACCTAGCCTAAGGAAGCAACTGTTAAGTGATATCAACTAGACCTCCTCACTATTAGAGCATTTAGAATTATACTTTATATTAGTCCTTTCTTTTTCAAAATCCTACAAGCAATACAATTTGAATTATTTTAATTTATTTCAAAGATAGGGTTATAAATGAATGCAGAAATTTTTGTCTGAATATGGACTAGCAATTACATCATACTTCTCCTTGCTAAAATTCCTTCTCATGATGCACAGTGAATTTTAGTGATATTTCATAGTGACTCTCATGCACCAAAAACATTACAGTGCACTGAGCTCCAGCACGAGATAATTTGCCAGAAATAGAAAAGCATTGCTGAAAATGCTGCTACACAAGGAAAAAAATACCTGGAGTGAAACTTTCAAATCACACAATGCACTGAAGAAACATGAAGAATTTTGATTAAAGTAAAATCAGTCTCTAAATCCACATTTAGAATGAACCATATCTTCCTACACTACTCAATTAACAACAAAGGAAAGTTTTGCAAAAGTCCACTGATCAGGAGATTTCCCATGGCACATACAGGAAATAATTACATGGTGTCATGGGTAGTATTTAGGGGGATCTTTGTTCAGATCAATGCTCCTTTCAGATAATGGCTTGTTTTGAATCCTTGTTGAATCCTTCTGGATGATAGAGGAAAGCAAAATCCACTACTGCAGAACCAGAGCACATCCTTAGGCACAATAAAGGCCAAGAAACAGCAGGTCCAATAAAATCAGGAGGTGTAGGGAGGTAGCAGAGCCATGTAGAAACTATTTCTTATTTCTGCTTTTTTTTACCACAAATATCTACTTAAAAGCTGTCTATTCTAGTCAATGTTCTTACTGTTATTTGTCAGACTTCATGGGGAACTCTCTCAGTTAAAGTTCAGACAGGTCTGTCTTGAGGCTTTCTTTGCTTCAGTGTTCCATCAGTGTCCCATCCACATCCCTAACCCTTTCTTTCCTTGGCACTGAACAAGGAAATTTCCCACTGTACAGACTGAGATCCTTCAGTACCAGACTAACATGCAACAAACACATTTTTTCTTGCTCTGTCTCCCAATCTGCAAGTCTTCCACAAAGCTTAAAGAGATAAAACCTCTTCCTCTAGTACTTAAGCAGCTTTCTCAGGAAGAGAAGTATTATATCCGAGCAAAGTATTCAAAAAAGCAAAGAACTACTTTCATGTTGAAATCTGCCTATTAAAAAAACCTGTCTATTTGTTTTTTAAAGTCAGTCTTGAATATGGTTACACTGTTTGCTTTATATTTATTCTTTTGAAACTTCATTTGTGCTTGCCTTCTATCCCAGTGCAGTCAGCTCAAAACATGTCAATAAAAAAGACCCAAGGCAATTTAAAGATATACTCTCATCTGCACCTGTCTTTCCATATGAACTAACTATAGTGCTCAGAATAATTCAGAAACAAGATTTTCGTGTTACAACTACTTGATGTTGTTGTTTTCTTGGGGAAAGGGAGACTCTTCTGGTTACTACATAAAATTCTCACACTCACATCTATGGTTACTTCACAAAACTTGATTGGAGCACTAAAGTCCATTTGCAAACCATTAAAAAGCCCCATAAATCTCAAACAGATTCCATTCAATATGTTTAAATTCATTTAGCTCAGCATATTAAGAGACTACCAACAAGCTGATAAAAACTTATAGACTCAATGCTTAACCAATAATAAACAAACTTTTTTTCAACCAGACTAAGTGCTGCTAGGCCAGCATAGACAGCAGCAAAATAAAATCAGCATTTAAATTAGGATTTTTAGATGTGTCTGTGTGCACAGATACACGTCAATACAAATGCTAAATAACTATCTTTCCTTAAAGTCTGCTATTTCATACAGCATTGCTCAGTCATGGACAATTTAATTTACAGAGTAGATCTCACAGAACTGTGAACTTGACAGAACCTCACAAAAACAGTGCAACACATAATTGCTGAAAGCTGTTACTCCTTCCTCAACATAGAAAGCAACAAATCTTATGACAGTAATGACAGTACCTCCCATCCTTCAACGTGAGACTGCCATTCTTCCAAAAATTCTAATTTTTCCATTTGTCTCTTGGCCTCATTTATGTTGGAACAGACAGCTTTCATGGCCTGGAGAGCTTCCATTAGAGCTGCATAGTCACTGTGCTTCCTTGGAGTCCGCTTCAGTAATTCCTATTTAGACATAGAAAAAGAGGGGGAAAAAGGAAAAAAAGGAAAAGGAAAATAAGAAACCAGTCTTTGATCTCTAAAGGTCCATTACAGGAGACTTAGGCCAAACCAGCATACAAAAAGCAGCCAGTCTTCTCTTTTACTAAGCAGAAAAGTAGTAACCCTTCTAAAACTGTGTCCTAGAAGAACACCAAAAATCCAGGGTAACTGATTATTAACAATAAATAATCATTATGATTCAGGAAGAAGTTTGCATTTCTTTCTCCTCCAAAAACGTTTCTTCTTTTTGTTACTTTCTCCTTCAAGAATGTTTCTTTGTATTGAGCTTTGGGGTTTGGGTTTGTTTGTTTTTTTGTTCTGCAGGATACAACTGTTCAAGAGTAAGGATAACAATTCTGCTTAAAAAAACAGTGGATCACTCATGTCAAAATTAACACCTGCCTTTCCTGCAACTCAGGGCAGAAAACACATTCCTTTAACTCTACACTATTCTATGCAATGCAGCAAAGCACTGAACAATAGCTTAGGTGACTCACTGATTTCAGACAGGACTGGCAGCCCTGCTGGTAAACAAAAGCGCAGTCAGCAGCATTTGTTTGATATTTCCCATCTCAAACTACCTACTACCCATTTACAGCTGGGCTGACTGAGAACAGCCTTCAGCAAAGCCCAAACCCTGCTGCCACCACACCCTGTATTTAAATTTTATTAATATATTCGTTTCATTGCTCCACAGTAATTCATTAGTCATTTTTCCCTGTTTTATCTGTATGCCTTTCAAAAATAGAATAGAAAAATAATTCCAAAATAGACCAAGGGAACTATAAGCCACAGCTATCTTGGATGACTCACACCTCATTGTAATGATTATATCTTTAATTTGTTTTAAAAACTGTAATTCTAACCTGTTTCTTCTTAGATTTTTTTTAATATTATATGCCTCACAGCTTGAAATCTTGCAGATCAAAACTCAAATATGCATTGTGTGAAATACTGTCCAACAATGATTTTTCAGGTAGCTTCTAGAGTCGAATCTGCTCTGGTTTTCCACTCAGAGTTTGGAACAATAAGCAATACAAGCTCTTAATTTGTTAAGCAACAATTTGCATTAAAAACTTTTTTTTTCCTAACATGATATACAGATTCAGAGGTTTGAATAATTAATGTTAATCACAACATTAACATTTTTCATTGTTTTAAGCTGTCACAATATGATAAGAATAAACATACAATTGTACATAAAACAATTTGCAGCACCTTATTTTTACTCCATAGTTCTTGTAAAAAAAAAAATTAATATTTTTCATTTTCTGTTTGTTGATGGTAAATTAGCATGATCAAAGTATGTCACCAACAAACTCTGCTATCCCAAGCATTTTAAGCAAGGGCATGATTAAACCCAGCTGAAATTAGACTCATTAAACTCTCCCAAATGGCTCACTTCTGTCCAACAATGGAGAGGCAACCTTATAACTACAAGCAGAACAGAGCTAATCATCTCAATCCAGCCAAGCTCCTCAGCTCTTTTAATACTGATGTCAGAAGGCTTGCCACCAGCTTTAATGAGAGCAAGGCTGGGTCCAGTATGTTAATAAAGAGATAATTCACTGTGAAGATTGTTCCTGGATTTCAGAAACATGCTTAGCAACCAGTTTTATAAAGGAAGTATAAAGTCCTTAATAAAAATCTTGCAAGTACCTTCAAAAGTAGGGGATACTTGCATATTCTCTGTATTGGTGTCACTAGGTATCCCTCCAGGGGTACATCTGTGTTCTTTCGTCCTCCAAGGAGCATGCAATTCTGGAGTGGGAACAGGTTCACAAATTATTGAAAAATCCCAAGAAAATTACCAGAAATAAAGACAAGGGCACAGGTATACAGCAGTGTTTGCCCTAAAGTATACATAAACTGTGTAAATATATATATACACAGACACACACACACGTATATAAGCAGTGAGGTTTGCAAGACTGTCAAAAGTACAGGCTTGAACACATGCACAGGCTATCACACATGACAAGGAAGTCACAAAGGCAGAATGCAGGCCTCTTGCCTAAGTATCTTCTTCATCCAGTCTGATGAAGAGAAGAACTTTTTCTTAAAGTTTGAAACTAAAAGACAGTAAATAAAATGCTCAAAATGTGCTTTCAGACTTCCACAAAGAAAAATAAAAATATTTCAGGGTGACCAGTGCAGCTGTTGTTGTTTCTAAAAAGTGTTTGCAGGATTAAGTAGTATCAAAGATGGTTTGAATGCTTGAACACGGCCATCCTAATACACCTCAAAAAAAAACCAAAAAACAAACATGTTCTGTTTTCATGCTTATATATTTAAATTTGATGTGCAATAAATTAAATATCCTTCAGTCATGGGCAAAAGGCTATTAAAAAGTTCCAACAAGACATCTGATTATGGAAGCAGAGAGTAAATTAAACATTGGGTGGAAGCAGCGGAGAGAGAGAGAAAAGAATAAGGGCTTTTGGGGATAAGAAAACACACAAAGGACATCACAGCAAATATTTGGAATTGTGGGAACTAAAGTGTAAGTACATAAAGACCTAAAGTTATGATGACAATTATTTTATGGAGAGATCAGAAGGCATTGTGATGCAATGGTATGAGATAATCTCAGCTTCAAAGAACAAGTTGTCTAAACTGAGGACACTAAACAAAAGCCGCTGAAGGCAGCCAGATGAGATGTCGACACAGGCCCCAGATCTGGATGTAGACACATTGTTGATGGAACAGAGGCTGCACAACTGGGTGGCCACCCAACTCACATATCCTACAACCAGTGCTTATAGGGATCTGCAGACCCACCCTTAAGTCTCTGCTTTGTACTCATGCTTAACCAGCTGCTGTCTTATCCTAAAGGATCTCACCTAACCTGCCAACACAAAAGCTTTACTGACAAAGACCAAGTAAGATAATGGCAATGCAGACTGTAGTTATTATAACAAATGCCTCTATAATCAAAGGCTCAAAAGTTCTGGTTTCAGCTCCCAGTTATTTATAGATAACCACAACTCTAATGACCTTGCCCCTTTAGTGTGCTCGGAAGGCTTTGATTGTGTTTTCAAATCACACAGTCAGATATCTTGTTCCCTAGGTTAGACTGCTGCCACCTAAGCCTACAGACATGCCCAAATCTATGGGGAACCTAAAGCAGATGAGAAAGCCTTCTGCATGTGCCCCGGAGCACGTAACACTGACACATCATGAACTACCACAATAGCACATTTGGCTTCCTTTGTCACAAAAACAAGCTCTTTGCAATCTTTCTTCAGAGTATTTTGCTTTTTTGCCTCTGTAGTCAGAATTCACCCTTTCTTCTTTAGCCTGGCCCTACTGTTCAAAGTACAAGAACCATGAGTATGAAGCTCCTCAATCTGGGACAAGGTGAAGGATACTGTGTCAACCACCGAGGAAAAGTAGGACAACATTGAAGCAGTTTTTAACAGTGAATAACCATTTCTGTATAAGAGATTCTTAGTAAAAAGGCAGATGGTGCCTCATATCAAACAGTATCTCTGTCCACAACAAGGAAATTCCCACACTGCTCATTAACTTGGCTGTAAGTAAGTGCAGCTGGAGAGTCAGATCTGGTATTTCTCAGCGCATTAGTGAGCTGCAATAGGACTTCACCAAGAACTCTGTCAACAGCAGCAGTGAAACCCTACTGCATGCTGAAAATAATAAAATGAAATAAGAATTGTGATACTGTCAGTATTGGCAGAAACTTTTTTTTGTCATCAAACACATCTGTGATGCTTTGCTGATAGGGTCATTTGCTCTCCACTCCCAAAATACAATGATCAAATCCAATCATTTCAAAATTTGATAGCATATCTATGAACACCTCCTCAGGTATTTAAAAGGTGCGGCTTATATTCGTGAAATTACTGTATTAGTAAACTGAATATTTACATGGAAATTGGTTTTTCTGAAAAAACCATGAGGACTATCACACTTAGCATTTTCAAATTCCTCCTTACTTGTCTTATAAAGTGAAATACTACTTGTGGAGCTGTTTCTTTCAACCTTAGATTAAGTCAGTGTCTAAGATTGGAATGGCTACTCCATGATCCAAAACAAAAGATTCATCTGTCTGCAGCAGCACTGGCTACAGCACCAGAACATGGACCTCCCATTCAGAAGTTCTGCTGAGTCCTTCAGCTCCTTTCTACAACTCCTTTCCTTATCCCTCCCCATCTCTTTTATCCTATTCTTTGTCCTTTCTACAGATTCACACCCCTGTCTCCTGGCCAGCATGTTCAAGGCACACTGCCTAATGTTGCACTATCCACAGATCCAAGCGCAGCAGTGAAATTATGATTTAGCCACCCCCTTCATCTGGAAACAGCACCCCCAGCCAAAACTGTCTGCTAACCACTGTCTGCTTGTCACATGGTGGGGGTGACAGTGCTAACAATTCACTGGCCCATCAAAAACTATGAAGCTAGAACACCAGTTCAAAGTTTATTTACCAAAAGAAACGTCCGCACTGTTCTTATTTTGTTCAGGTCAAGAAGAACTTTCTGTGCCTTCTCGTGGTTACTACAGTATTCATCATAGATACGGAATTTCTCTTTCTGCAGAAACAAAGAAAGACATTGTTTTTCACTTGTTGTTTTGATTTTTTTTTAATTAATAAAACACGGAATGAACACTTTGCAAAGCTGAATAGCTAATACAGCCTTCATTCTAGAAAGTCAGCTCTTCTTCATACATTTATTATTTGAGGTCTAGACTCAAATTATGAACAGTCTGGGAGCACCCTTGGGAATTTCAAACACATATTCATAGAAAACAAGGCTGAAAGGGACCTCAAGGACCATCTGGTCCAACCTTTCTTGGCAAAAGCGTGGTCTAGACAAGATGGCCCAGAACCCTGTCCAGCAGAATCCTTAATGTGTCCAATGTTGATGAATTCATCACTTCCCTGGGGACATTATTCCAATGGCTGATTGTTCTCATGGTGGAAAATTTCTCTCTGGTGTCCAACTGGAATTTCCCCAGGAGAAACTTGTACCACTACCCCTCATATTACCCATGTGATTCTGTAAAATGATGAGAATCTCTATCTTTGCAGCCAACCTTTAAATACTGGAACATAGTGATAGAGTCTCCTTTAAGCCTTCTTTTCTCAAGCCTGAACCAACCCAGTCTCTCAGGCAGCCACATGGCACACTCACCATGATCATTCCTGTGGCTCTTCTCTCAAACCTGTCCAGACTGTCCACGTCTCTTGTATATCAGGGACCACAACTGAACAACAAATTCCAGCTGTGGCCTAACAAGCTCTGAGCAGACAATGGTTATTATTTCTTTATCTCTGCTGGTGATGCCCTTGCTGTTGCACTACTGCAACCCAGCTTGCTCTTGGCTTCATTTCTTTGTCATAGTAGCACACTGCTCACTCATATTGAGATGGTGACCCACCAGGACCCTGAGGTCCATTTCCACAGAGTTGATCCCCAGATGGGTAGATGCCCAGCCTGTTCTGGACTCCTGGATTACGTTTTCCCAAGTGCAACACCTTACATTTATCTTCGTTGAAATTCATAAGGTTTAGCTGAAGTATTTCACAGCTTGAACTACCACACACACACAGGATAAAAACCATACATGAAGAAAATGCAAAATGAGTGGCTAATTTGTGGACATTAGTATCCAATTTATCTGTAAACACTTGTTTTCAAATATGATCCATTTTTCAGAAGGGTTAAAAACTGATGTTACTCAATTTTTGTAAATTGTTTCCACTAACCATTAACAGATTTCTTCTGTCACAATGAATAATTAAAGACTTAGCAAACAAATGGTAGTCTAACCAGAGATAACAATGAAACCTGGACTTTTTATTAGGTCTACAACTGAAAGTAAACTAATTTGTCCTCGTTTTGCAAAGCTCTGTAACAGTAACATCCTTGTTTTGCTCCAACAGGAAAAATAATACTCCTAGAAACCAATTACTACAGGATACAAACACACTTGTAGAGGTACTGCAGTTGTTGGAAATAAAATATCTTCACAATCCAGAACCATGGAGGTACTTCAACCAGTGTATAAAATTCTTTAATCAATACTCCCATTTTTGCATAGCATTATGGGGAATAAAAAGATAAGTACTACTCTCGCTTAATACCTCCGTCTAATACACAGGAACAGCTTTGCCCAAGTTTCAGGGCTCACTTTGTCAGCCTGAGCTGATCTGGTGAATATAAAAATGATGAAACAACAGAAGTTTGTCATTTAATATGTTCCTTCTTCACTGTCCTCCTATCACTTTTTCTTCTTTTTTTTTTTTTTTTTTCCCCCTGGAACATGAAAGTAACGAAGAGATGAACTTCAAAGTACTCTTCATTACAGAATCAAGTCATCTTTAGGCTTCATGATAATGTACACTTATCATCATGACAGTAATTAATAAAGGCGAAAAATAAAAGAAAACCATGGAAAAAAGGCTGAAATAAAAGATAGCATACATAATTCAGAAAGCAGGTTCCAACTTCATGCTGTGCATTAGGTTCTGGCTGTAAACAATCCTCCACAAGGGACAGGAAGTTTTTGTGAACTGCAAGAATATCTTCAATATTTGAAAACAACATCTGCAAAAGAATAAAACATACATAAGTGAAACATCAGATACAAAACAAGAAAAATGCAATTAGGAGACCAACCTTAACTGTTTCTTCTGTGACATTTTTATCCACTTTGGCTGCAGCACACTGGATCATACGGTGAAGAAAAGCCTGCATGAAACAAGACAAATAAGGAAAAAGTTATTTCAGGAAGACTTGAACAACTTCTGGCATGTTATGCTTTAATTTGTTTCCCAAACTGGATATAGAGCCACATCAGAATATTATTCAGAATCTAAAACAAGAACATTATTTATAAATCATTTAGTAGTCCTGTTGCTCTAACATGATAGAAAAACTCATCTACATAGTGTTAAAAGAGTAAAATATTAATGAATCTGAGAAACTGAACATTCTCTGAGGTACCACTTCCATCCTGCACTCACAATCAAGCAAGAGGAAAATGTATTTTCAAAATCTCACTCCATTGCTTTACAAATTGAGCACAAGACAAGCTAAAATAAGCTACTAATTTCCAAATGAAATTAACCAGGAGATACTATTATGTCATGTAACTTTTACCATAGCAACCAAAAGTTAGATTTCAGACATATTCATACTAAAACTTATTGTAAAGTAAATTGGCTTAAACAACAGTCAGCTGCACCTGGTTTTGCTTAATGAAAACTCTTCCTTCTTCCCTCCCCAAGAACCTAATCCCCAGAGATCAAATGAAAAGTTAGTAATACCACCAATGAAAGAACAAAATCGTAAGTTTTCTTTTATTTTACATACAAGAACTGGACACAAAAACTAGATGTGAACAGTAAATAATTCCTAAAGAAATAAATATCTCAAGTACAAAGAACAGAACTAATTTTTTAATAATTCATTTCACTACAAAGATATTGGTAGATTAAAAAATATCTACACTGTAGTCCAAAATCTCACATTGATAATTCTTCACACAGACATGCATTTTCTTCAGTCATTAAAACCTGGCACCACGAGTGCACAAATGTCATGTCTTTCATAACCATTTAGCTCTGAGCCACTGTGCATTGTACACTGTACATGAGCTCATCTAAATTCTGGAGTGGTGCAAATTCCATAAAAGAGGCAATAAATAACTGTGGAAAGATAGCAGTCACAGCAACCCTCTTTGCCCTCTGCTGGGACTCCAAGTAATGCTCCTTTCTCTGCTGAAGAGGACTATGTAACTGGCACTACACATTTTTATTACTGAAGAGTCAAATCTAGTTATCCAGGACATAAAGTGAATTAAGTTTGGAATACTGCCAGCACACTGTACGTTTCCTATCACTCTCTACAACGATGTAGATTTTCTACTTCATTAAACCCATCTTTTTCCTGACTATTTGTGCTCTCTTTCAAATGTTTTACTGGTGCTAAAAAAATGCCATTAACTCATTTGCAGCAGTTAACTGATGGTGGACGACAGCCCTTTATATCATTCCTTGCTAAGAATATCCCCAGAGGTTATGGCAAATTTGCTGTGTGCACTATCTGTACAACCAATCCCACAAAGAGTGAAAGTTTGCATGACTCTTAGTTAAATTTTGGAAGTTTTCACTAAACCATGCAACACCATTAAATATGCTCTAGAAACAAAGAAGAAAAAGGAATCATAAGAGCAACGTCTGAAACTCACATCTATTTTTACTGTCTGTGATTTCTCTCTGTTCACATTATTTCCCCATAGACCAAACACACTGCTCATCTCCACTTAGGTTATCTCAAGAGACCTTCATTTCCTGTAACTGTGAAGGAAGGTGAACACTAAGTTGGCTGATGATGAAACTAAGAAGGAACTGAGGGCTGAGTTATTCCCAAGTGATTCAAGACACTAGATGGGAGTCATGAGGTCAAGAAGAGAATATATCAGCTGCAATAAACAGTTGTCCAAGCAGCACTGTCCCAGACATCACATCTGCAGAGGTTATCAGAAAATAAATCAAGGAAAGTCCAAACTTTTGCAGAACCCAGACACAAATCACTAATTAAGGTAGGGAGGCCTGGGACAACTTCAGTGCCTCCTTGCAACTTCTTGTAAGCCCATGTAATATTTTGCTGTACTCATTCTGCAGGGGAAGTATAATCATGAGGCCAGTTTATTCCCAAAGATTTGCCACCTGTTCATGGTATCATGGAATAACAAAATGGCCTGTGAGTTGGAAGGGACCTTAAAAACCATCCAGCCCCAATCCCCCTGCCATGGGCAGGGACACCTTCCACTAGACCAAGTGGCTCAGTGCCCCATTGTTCTCTCTATCACTGCAGATTTGCTTCCTGAAAAAAAATCATAATGCTGTGTCTCAAAAATCAATGCATGTGACCATTTGAAGTTTTCAAACACTTACATGAAGTTCTAAAAACTGCACATATTGCAAAATAATTGGAATAATTTCACATTTTCTAGAAGAGTAGTGTTAAGATAATTGAGGAGTGCAGGTAGGGATGCATGTGTCTACCTTCAAGGCTGATGCCTGGCGGACATCATCCATTGTGGAGTGAATAATGCACAGGTTTCCAGGACATAAATCCCCTTATCAACTCCCTTCCTGGAGCACAGACCCCCCACACATAACACCTCTGCACTAGTACTTTGCTAGGGAGAATGGACAGCCATCATCAGGCAGGAGGATGGAGAAGTAATTGCTTTTTTACAGTGTAAAATAACCTCAATCCAGCACTGCAGCTATGAAAAGACTAATGTCTTGAAGTTATATAACCCACACGTCTCAGAGAGGGCTGACTACTCAAAAAATCTCCAGAATTATTTAAGCATCAATCAAGAGCAATCATGAGCATTTCTGCAAAAGTTAGTAGACAGAGAAAAAGCAGGTAATTTGCAGACACAACTGTACGGAGGACCTCAGCACAGAAATTACAGACTTTTAAAGGAAAATATATAAGGATGGACAGAAACTACTCAAGAGCTGTCAGCTCTTCAGTTAATGGAAAAAATTAAATAAGCTTTTGAAAACATACTGCATAAACTTTAATTTACCATAGAAAAAATACACCTGTAAATATATAAAAGTAGAATGGACATTTCAGTCAATTTACTAAAGAAATGGACACATAAAACTGAAAAATAAAAATAAAACAAACAAAGAAGTCAGGAACTCCTCTGAAAGAGCACTGAGTTCCTTCTAAAATTTTTACCATTACTTCAAGTATGAGACTCCTAGTCCACACTTATTACTGAATACGACACATGAAGGAGCAAAACAATTACGAATTGCAAGGAAACAATAGAATGGATCCTGCTCCTGGACAGACCAAACAATCAATTGTCATATGATTCCCATGCTTACAAAAAAGCAAAAAACCAAAAATCACCAAAGTGAAAGATCAGTTCAAACTTAAAACAATTTCATCAAACACACATCAGTAAGTCATGACTCAGCTGTGCTCACTGGAGTATACATTACATCTAGCTGAGGTTACTTCAATATTCATCTACATTAGTGTAGAAGTTTCATAGCACTACATCAAACACAGAGAATAACACATATCTCTGTCACCTAGGCAGGGATCTTCAACTTTCTCAAAGCTTTTCAGGTGGATTCCAGAGTTTCCCTTAGCTCCCTTTCAGTTCTTAATTTTCTCAAATAACAGCGAAGACATATGGTAAAAACAGAACGTAATTCTCTAGATTTTCACCTTGTGCCACCAGCATTCTATCCACCTTGCTATAGTAAAGGGATTCAACCCTTCAGCACAGCAACCAGCAATTCCTGGCACTCTCTGCCAGCTGGACTATTGATGATTTCTCTTTTAAGAGATCTCCACACAACATTTCAGAGCAGTAATTTGGCTGGGTACCACAAAGAGCAGTCTACATTTCAAAGACCAGATGAAAAGCAAATATAAAGGAGGATGTTTGTTACCCACATTAAAAAAACAGCACCTAGTTTTGTTTGTCAGTTTTTAGAATTGTTTATGGAAAACTCTGTCACTAGGAATATTCTTGTGTCGCTGAGGGTGCCACAACTCCTGCCTCCACAAAGCTTGGCATTCAAATTACAAACCTAAACTTTCTAAAGCAGCCTTCTGGAAACTTCATTAACACAAAATGGCATCTGCATGATCAGTGCATATCCGCTTTGGGGAAAAAATGCCCCAAAATGCTGATTAAATTCTAAATATGGAGAGTCATATATTAAGAAATCTTATCTTTGCAAGTCTTTACAAGTCTGACAAACTTGCAGACCAAAACATGGGGTTCCAACTAAGTCCTTTGGAATAGGGGAGTAACACATAGGAAATATATAAGATAACAGTTTAGTGGTAAAGTTCTCTGACTCCACTCTGGTCCCATTAGGAAAATAAAAATGTTTTCTGGCTGTGACTCAGGGTCCCTATACCATGGTGGTATAGAGAAGAGTAATTCACCTCTACCTTTCAGAAATGTCATAAAGAATCATTTGGAGATGATCCCATGCTAAAAATAGCAATGAAGCTAACTATACACTTTGTTCATATTACCTGCAAAATGTACATACTTCCTGTACTATTCACTGTTCTAATTCTTTTACTCTTTGCCTGACATAGCAGTAAAACCATACAGGAAGCATCGGGCATGAGCATGAAAATTAAACCATAAAACACTGACAATCCAAATTCAAAGAATTATAAAACAATTTGTTCATTATGACAAATAAGCACTAATGCTTTTGCCTGTCTGCTGATCAGCTGCCATTTTGTGAAGCAGCATTTTTTTAGAGAGAACACACACTGGGTTCCTGTTATGGGGATTTTGACTTCTGGTCTTATCAAAATAAGAGTTGCATTGTTTGTTTTTTGGTGGGGTTTTTTTCTTCATGGTTGCTCTGTGTGTTGTTTAAAAAAAAACCAAACCAAAACAAAAACCTACCACTGCTACAGATAGCACAAGGAGCTGCCAACAGCACAAATGACTTCTCTGACATCTGGAATGAAATCAGGGAAAACAAAGAAGTCTGCCTGCGGAAGACTCCCAGGGCACAAAGAGTTTTTGCCTTCTTTACAGATAAAAAGTCCAGAAATTATGTCAGAGCTCCTGGATCACAAAAGATACATAACTGTCTTTCTGAAAGTAATAATCCTACTTAGGATAAAACCTACAAATAAATATTGGGGTTTATAAAAAAAAAATACTACTAATTTTTACATAGTTATTGATTTTTCCCCTCAGAATTCTTTTAACAGTGTTTCTACCCTTAAATCTATACTGTCACAAACGAAACCAAGGTGGACTGCAAAATACATATGTATTTTTAATAAGGCAATTTCCTGCACATTTTCATATTAGGAAAAGCAGTTCAGGTGAAGTGCCCAACTTATCATAAAGCCTTCTGAATAAAGCTAGCTAGCTGTTATGAACATTAAAATTTAATACAATTTTATTTTGCACAGTGTCAAAGACAAAATCCTATAAAAGGACCCACTATAAGGAAATCTTTATCTTTTTATGCAACCTTGTTGTATCTGTGATAACAGCTACATCTTCATAAATTTAGAATATTAAATACTTGCAGTTTCTGTGTTTTCGCTTTATGTTCTCAGTGAACTATAGGCACCTGGATGGTGGAATATATTTTGGTCTTTTCACAATATTTCAAATGAGAGGACATGATGATCTATACTTGGGAAGAAAACTGCTCCCCTATCATAGCTGACCAGCCTGTCGTAGCTAACCAAGTTCACAGGCATCGAGGTAGTATTTAGCGCAGCAGTTTTGCACACTATAATTAATGCACATCAGATTCCAAGCCCCAGAAGAACACCAAGCCAGTTTTGTTGAAGCACTTTTGTTTGATTTTGCTACAAGGAGGAAAAACACAAAAATCAATAGAGAAGACTCCAGCAGCAGTAGCAGCTGTGGCAAGCACTGTGTTCCGACCCTCCTCTTCCCATTAACCTGTGCCAGCAGCAGTGGCAGTAGCTGCTCAGGCTGGCTTCTGCTACTGAACAAAAGACTCTTCTTCTCTCTCCAGTGATTCACCAGCTGAGGCACCACCTGTTTCTCCCATCTTGCCTGCAGGTCTGGATGAATCACAACCAGCAGCCAGAGCATCAGCCAAGGTCAGATACATTCTCTCTCCCTGCTGTACCTAGAGCTACTTTAAAAGCTGGCTTCATATTCCTATGCCTCTAAGTACAGAGGGAATAGATGGGCAACATCTGCAATGTTTTCCATTCTAGAGATAATTTCTTTACACAACCTACCAAACAATCCATTTCTCCATTCTAAGGCGCATCACTCTGTCTGAAAGAGCATCCCTGACTTCTTTCGCTAAAGTAAACATGAATTCATAAGTACACACATATACACAGAAATTGCTGCTTTGAAAAAATATGTATCTTCATAATTTCTCATACATGATTAATACGATGACACATTTTGGGATAACCTTGAACCATTCTCCATCTTGTGGGTTTTTTTTCTCTATCATATCAGAAAACTTCAAGGAGTAGAGCAAAAAATCCTTTCCTCATCCTCTTCTGTATCTCAATCACCTTTTCTACATTTTGTGGTCAGTGACGGTATTTTTCAACTTTTTACTGGACAGCTTGTTCTTTCTTTCATGCACTGACTTTAAAGTCAGTTCCCTCCTTCGACAAGGAAGTGCCCCCTAAACTCATGTTCCCCACCTCTAAAATCACCTGTGCTTTCACTTTTGATCCCTTCCTTCCTTTCAGCTCCATTGCAGATGAAAGTAAGAGATTTATAGTTGAAGTCCAGTTGCACACAGCCAGGCAGGATGTCCAATGTCTCCACCCTCTTCCTTGCACTGAAGCCATTCTCAAAAAGATTTAGTACAACCTTTTCCTGGCCCAATTCAGAAGACATCTATCCCTTATGTTCCCAGATCCCGTCACTAAAATGAGGATATCTAGTATCCTTATTTTGGGAAGCTGTTCTTCCGAGGACTAGCTATGCTCTTGATGAAGTCGATGAGTAATGATGGAGGTATCCACATGCTCGCAGTTGAGATCATTCCAAATCTCACCAAACCAGAGGCTGGATGGCTCACACAGGCTGCTGTGATCTAATGTCACATACAGAAAACTTCCAGAAGAGCACTAAATTTTTCCTTAATTAAAATATAGCTTAACCAGAGCTTTAGTAAATAGTAATATACTGGCATAAGTGATGTACCCCCACCTACAAGATAAGCAGACAGCAGCTCGTCTAATATTTTTGGCAAATATTTTATGTAGCATGGGTTGCTACTAACAAAGCCTTTATCCCATTAAAAATACAAACAGGTTACATTCCAGTCTCAGCATCACCAAGAGAGGTTTTGGAAGACAAAAAAAGAGATTGTCCTGACCCCTGTGAATTTCTGAGCAGTCTGTTGGGATTGCAACAAACTGACCAAACAAGAGGATCCAGATCAATAAACAAAATACTTCCAGTATGCCAAGAATCCTCTTAATTACATTTTGAAGGGTTTTCTGAAGAAAAAGATACTCTGTATTAAAAAACATTCACATGCATGTGGAATTCCCTGTGGCAATGCATCATATGGTCCTGTTGGTGTATGTCATGAAGTGAATAATGTACTGCTAATCATACAACTGATCTTCTATCACTCAAGTTGAAATGGAAAAGAAATGACGTCTACCATTACAGCTTACCTCTCATAAAAGTCAGCTGTTTCCTGAATTTATAGAACACTAGGTTCTTGTTAGGAAATCTCAGTGAATTCAGCTGTGTGCACTATGGCAAACCAAAACAAGAATCTAGGAAACCTCAGAGCAAGTGTACATCTGGAAGTAACAGTATGTTCCCATTACACTGCAATCACAATTAGAAAAGAATTCATGTGTTTGAAACCTTTATACTTCATACTACAGTTTCTGCTTCTTTTATGCAAACATAAATCATTCTGTTTAATTTGGGAAAAAACGTTGAATTGTTATTCAATTTTTACTCGCAAAATTGGGATTTTCCTAAACTTTTTTATTTTAAGTAGGAGAAGACCAATTAGAAAGAATTCAATATTTTCAGAATATTTTTGAGACAACTTTAATTCTACACATCAAATTTTATTTCTTTAAGCAAATCAGCAATTTCAGGAAGTGTAAAAGATGAGAAATACATGAGAGGACAAGATGAGAAACACATTTGTCACAAACGACCTCTCCCTCCAAAAGAATTATTTAGATTTTCTGATTCAATTTGAGAAATAATAGTTTGGAATCTCAAAAATATTACAAGAAAGTCATGCTCTCTACATCTCCTATATCCTTCTTAAGCCCATTAGCACATTTGAAGACGTGTGACTCTTTTCTGACTCAAAAATACCCATCAGATTTAAGGAAGCCATGATCTTTATCACTTATTATGAGGACAAAGCCTTTAATAACATATCACATCTTCACATTCAGAATTTAAATTTAAGTATTAATTCCTATTGTATCTGAAAAAGAGAGGAAAGTAGACTCAGCACCAATGAAAAGAAATTATTTGGTCATTCATGATGACTGCAGCTTATTAGAAAAACAAACAAACAAACCAACTTTCTTACCTATAAACAGAGAAAACTCAAAAATATTGACAGGCAGTCACCATGGAAGCCCACCAATCCCTTTTTTATATGTTCAGTTTTCAACATAACCCCATTTTTCCCCTAATATTGGAATGCACAATCCTTAATTATGAATTTATTCAATGTTTAATATGGCTAGATGCTAATTAGAAATTAGAATGCTTGAGAAATCTACAATTTTTATTTTCAGAGCTGCATAAATAAAATGTACTCTCAAACACTACTCAGTGCAAATTCTGGCTGCCATTTGCACTTGCACACTTGTGCCAAGAAAAACACAAAGGAAGGAAGAATATGAAACAGCAGTTTTCTTACACAATTTCAATTCTTTGCAAAGCTTGCAGGGAAGCTGTAGTAAATACAGAACTTCCACAGAGTGCCTGCTCCTGATCACAGGAAAAAAACCAAAGCATTCCTTTCAAGTTCTTTCCCAATCAGTAGAAGTCAGAATGCTTCCCTACATCAGGAAACAGATCTTGGATAATTCCTATTGCTTGCCATTTAAACAGGTCCACATTTAGATAGACTTGTATGCAATGATCATTTAGTAAACACTGCAGTATATTGTAAGTATTAAATGTTTTTCAGTTTGAACCAGAATTCTTATTTATTATACAAATACTAAAGAGGAAAACTACTGGTTTCTGAAAATTAAATGCCTATGTTAGTTGTCTTACTTCATTCCAAAAAGATCACAATAATACAAAAATTTAAATTATTTTACAAACAGCTTCATACAAACAAAAGATTATTATATGTCTCTATTCCCTGCCCTGAGCTGTTTTCATGATTTTCCATCTGCCCATATGGTTTTGAGCCAACTTCCATGAAAAAGCAATAATTAATAATATTTTTTAGACTGTATTTGATTTATGGGATGCTTCAACTGTGCAAATTCAAAGTTCATCTTTTATTTCTTTACAGGTTTGATAACTATTAAAAAAAGTAGATGATAAAAAAATAGCTTTTTCCTTTATGCTATACATAAAGCAAATATCTACACATCTACTTGTGTACATCCACTGTACATTAATTATACCACAGACTATTTACATTCTAATCACCATTTACATCCATCAAAGAGGTCCCATATCTTAAAGGATACAATGATCACAGAGTACATGATTTTAGAAAATTAGATGGAGTATCGTAATGTCCAGAATAGAGCTGTAGGTGAAAAGCCACACCATTTGAATTTATCCACATTAGCTGGATTGTCTCACTGTCAAATAAATTCCTGCTTTCAAGAAATATGGACCAGGATTCTACATGCATGCTAGGGAGAAATAACCCCTTATTCATTCACAGGCTATCCTTCTTTCAGTGGTTCTTTTCTCCTTTTGCTATTCAAGCACAGGCTCTTTTTTTGTCTTATGTAGGTCTATGGCCTGTCTTTGGCTTTGATGAGTTCCCAGCATAATTGCACAACACACTGCCCTGTGAAGCATGTGTTCCTCAGGAACACAGACTGCATAGCTGTTCTTGCCCTTTTCATTCATTTTTATAGGGAAACAAAAAAAAAACCTGATACAATATAATTTTCTTTGCCTTCTTAATGAATTTTTTGTTGGAATGCTGGGTCTCTAGGATGACACAGTTTATTATTACCTTTTCCTGAAATAAGAGCCTCATTCTTTTAGACTGTAATCAAAAGTGTTAAAGCATGCTGTGGTTGAAGCAGAGAGAAGTAGTGATTTTTTAGATATTAAACCTGTAAAAATAGTACAAGGAAACTGTCACTCCCAGTCAGTCCATGGGGACAGTCTGAAAGGCCACTATTTAAATTAAAGTGAGGATATTCAGCAGTCACAGCATCATGCAAATCACCCTCCTCACCAAACCACCTGCACGATAACTGCAGACAAGCACAAACAGAGCACATTGGTGGCAGATGCCATCTGTAAATACTCAACCAGAGTCTGACAGCACTGAATACTGCTCATACCAGGACACAGTGCTGCTTACCAAAACACCCACGTTGATTCCACAGACTGAAGTCTCATTAAGTCTTTCCACTTAAGGTTACATAAGGATATGGAACATTTTTTAATTAATAGTTTTTACTTCATTCATTAATTTTCTGGGAGCAACCCACTTTCAGTTCCTATTCTCCAAAGAAAAAAAAAAAAAAAAGAGAATTGTCTAAACCATTCAAAAAAGCTCCAGATACCAGATTTCTAAGAACAACACAAGGGAACAATGGTGTTAGTGGGACCAGGAAATTAAGACACCAAAAATAGATGGAAAAAAATATTTGAGACTGCCTTCAATAGCTCTGGATCTTACAGTCCATGCTTCCTCTGGATGAAGAAATCTGCAGGTTTTTCTTGTTTCCATAACAGACCACAACAATTTGCCATACTGGGGCCAGCCAAAGGCATCACACTTGCAGACAGTGAGCCATGCAGAGGCTCATCAGTTGGGCAATAATAAAAGCTACTGTGATCTTGACTACAGGGTGCTGCTACTGCACTGGGAAGTCTGATTTAGCCCTTTTAAGGAGCAAGTGATGGGTCGCACCCGTTAAGGATGGCACAACTCATCTGAGCCATGGAACTACACGTATGCATTGGTAGGGATGGCTTGGAAATGAAGGCAAAGTAGCTTCAGGAGCAGATCCACAGCTATGGAGTAGCTTTAAGAAGAGACGAAACATCAAGATCAAGTTTGAAATTCTTCAGTCTCTACATGATCCTGATAGAAACCTCTTCATCCTCCTTATTCCCTTAGATCCTGCCTGAAGGAATGATCAGCAGCAGGAGGCATGCAAGCAGTGAAGTCAGGGCAAGATGCTCTCTCTACAAACACTGTTCCAGATGTTCAGTTTTCACAATTATATCAAAAGTTGAGGAAGAAAAAATTGCAGGAAGATGGGTTCTCTTTAAATTATGAAGTGCAAGCCCAAAAGAGTAACTAATACTTCACACACACAAATGAAGCAGGCACTACACTAACTAATTCTGTCAGAAGGGAGACAAAAGAAAAGCAGATTGCTTGGTCTTTTGGGCTTTATCTTACTTTCTCCAAACTGCCTGTTAAAATTACTAATTGCTAAACTTTGATTTTTTTCCAGCATGTGAAAGAAACAGGGATAAGAACAGAGGGAGGTTGCCAAATCCACAGTTAGAAACTTTCCACAGGCTTTTTTTTTAGAAGAAACTGAGTTTCATTTCAAAATATTTTTCTATCCTCTTCTACTGTGAAGACTGCAGTGCAATAATTTACAGAATGGATACTATCTCTATAGATAAACAAAACTATCATTCACAAGAGATTTGACCTTAACCTTCTGTCCTAAAATAGTATGGCCAATTACATAGCAGCAGCAGCCCTCATCCTTAAAATATCTTTGACTGAATTATGGAACTAAGTGCTAGTCTTGACTTCTCAAGTTTGCTACAGACTGCAACTAACTAAAAGAATAAGATAAACAACGAAAAAACCAGCTATGTTTGTCAGAATATAAATTCCAGCAACTAAATGGTGAAACAGAAGTGTTTACTCTTGAATTCTTTGCTCTTGTTAAAAAGAAGAGCTCGAAAAAATGCACAATCTGAACTTATCATTACATCAACTTAAACAATAAACTAAAAGCTTCCAGGAAGTTTATCATCCTGTTTGCTGACTATAATTTGATTTGTTTTGTTTTGATGCCATGCTCCTGTTCCTTCCACTCATGTCCTCCAAATCAGGCAAAAGCACTGGAACCTCAGTGCCTATACTCTGAACACTTACCCAGACCATATATTTTGTGTTATAGGGCAGAAAGAGCTTTCTATCTTTCCTCAAATTTGAGGGAAAGAGCAAAACTCTGGCTCATTTGGCTAGAGTGGGGTAACAAAAACACATGTCAAAAAGTATCGTAAACATACTGGGCATTTACCAAGCAAAGCCAGTGCAAACATTTAGGTAACAGGATGTTTGTTTGATACATTTTAATTTAAAGAGAAAAATCACTGTGGGTCCAACAAACAAAAAGATTTAACGTTTACAAGAAGACCACCATTTGTCGGATGTTATGATATATTTTAATCCTATTTTTAGCATCATTTTTATGGAATTTCCTCTCCATTAACACTCTACTTCACCAGCATTTCCAGCAACAAATGTGCAGAAGAGCACAAATCTGATATGGTGTCACACTAATACCATCACTATCATTTCTGTGATAAGAATAACTCATTGATGACCAACATGGGATGCTACTCACTACATAATTGATATTTTTCTATAACATCAGTGTTGTTTTTAAAAATCTGTTTCTAAGACTGGAATAGTGGGGTTATAGCTATCACAGAAAATGACAGAAAAAATTAAATCTTACCCGTGATTTCATAAGCCCTCCCTCGATGACCACTGCAAAGAAACAATTTTTGATAGTCATCAAAGAAAACTGTGCTCCCTTTTGTAATAGATAAATCAGCGAATAACATGAGTTCAAACATTAGCATGGGACAAAATCTAATTTGGTGTTAGGGAACACTTCCTTTTCTCCTTCAAGTCTCTGTCATTATCTACAAAGTACAGTAAGCACACATCACATTTTATTCTCTGTATAATGAGTGAACAGAAGTTTGATATCCTTCTGATCCCTGAGTGGATAGGCATCCATACAAAATAGAAATCCAACATCCATTACAATAGAAAAGCCTTCTAGAGAAAGCCTTCAGTCAGTATTATGACAATATGACAGGGCCTTAGAGCACGGAACTGTCCCACCTGAGGGTGGAAACTTCCAGATGCAAAAAGTTCCAAGGAGGAAAACTGGACACAGGATCCTTTCTGGAAGCACCATAAAACTCATCTCATTTTCCACAAGGATGGCTGACATCCAGATATTGTTTTTCAACTATCCTTTCAGACAGCAAGGACACTTCTTTTTCACTGTCATTCAAAGAAATAAACCAGAGGAAAAGAGCACAATTTCCTGTCTATTTTTAAAAAGCAGAGTTCACCCAAGGAACAAAGGTGGGTGGAGGCCTCAACACTATTGAGTCCTTCTGGACAAGAGTAAGTGTACGGAAGTAGGCAAGATTTAGAGCAACCAGATCATGCTCAAATAAATAAGCCTGACAAGGAACCAAAAAAAAAACCAAAAAAAGTCTCCATGTGCAGAAAAGGTGGGCCAAACTGGGCCAAATTCCCAGTAAAAATACGATAGAGCTACTCTTGGCTGAGCTACGCCTTAGGAGCTCAATACATCAACACACTTTGCAAGTCCAGTGCAAGGAGTATTTGGAGGATTTAATGACCAAAGGGGTTTTCCTGGTCATGTTGTATTATCAAGTTTTGTTGTATTTTCAAAAAGAAAGGGGTCTTAGCCATATGCCTTTTTCAGAAGCTAAAGCATAAAAGGATCAGATCAGCAGCAAGGTCAGTCTGGGAAGTCAACCAGAAATACATACCCTGTCACATTACCTGTTTGTAAATGGGTAAAAGTGAATGGCATGGTTTTATATAAATACCTATGCAACAAACCATGTTCAAGGAAACAAGACTAGGTCATACTCTAAATACTCCACAATAATCTGTATTTTTATTTTCCCCTCCCAAACAGGACATGAATTTGAAAAGATTTCATAGCATGCTCCCTTTCAGCAAATGGATAATTATATTATAACTGCACAGTGTCTCTCTTTGTCAAATTTCTTCTGCACATGAAAAATTCCCAGAGCAAAATTCTGGATTACAGCATACTATTCTGAATGTACCTTGCACAAGTCTCAATGCAATGTTGTCAGTCTGCCAGCCGTCCCAAAGCTATTTGACATTCTTCATTTAAGCACCATGCAAAGATCTGGAAATTTCTCAAACTAAGAAACAAGCAAATTGTCAATACACATTAACTCCCACTCCTACATAATCAGATTCTTAGATGGTCATAGACTATCATACCAGGGAATTATATGAGAACAAATAATAAAACAAATCTCTTTTCTTCCTGAAGTGTTCAGCATTTATTGGAACTGAATGTGTGCTTCCCTTCCCCTCACAGCAAAGGAGAAAAAAATAAAGACCTAATTGCTTATTGGATATGCTCTGTTCTGTTCATTTCCTTGTTAACGTAGATCTAACATTTTAGTCTAGATCTATCTCTTAAAGTTCACATCTTGTGTCCCACAGCCTCCTTTTTAGGAACAAACCAGACTTTTTCCATGAGATCACAGAATATAGCACAGAACAGGTAGATATGGCCTCCTAAAGTCCAAAACCTCTTCTGTATTCAGTGGCAAGTCATTGCATAACACTGCTCATGGTAATTCAAAGATTGTGAGCTTGCTGAGCTATGGGCTATTTAAAACTTTTTTAGATTAGGCAACAGAATTTTATAATTCTGATACATTTTTAATGGAGTCTGAATGAGCTTGACCCACAGCACTGAACCAGTGGGTTCAATGTTCATGTGAAAGGTCCTGTGATCTCCGGAAGAAAACTCAGCAGTTCCTTCAAGCTATTCGGTCTCAAAATTTCCAGCGCTGTAAAATCTGCCCAAAGGTCTGATGTGTCTAGTTTTTGAGATTCCTGAGCACTAGAGACAAGCTAAGCAGACACAATCCTTCCAGCTCCTATGTTTAGACTGTGTATGCTCTTCTCAATCCCCATAAACGCCAGTGGATTAATTTCTGACCACAGGAAAACATCCGTAGCTTTACTGTTTGTGTCTGTTTGGAGCGAGTGCTGCAACAACTCTGACAGGCAGGAGGACCTACATGTCTGCTTCTGCCTCACTTCCACCAAGCAAGGCTTGCTCTCAGAAAGGACCTGAATGCCTAGTCACTGATTTTGGTGAAATGCTGACTTTGCAGACTGATAATGGTCTTTTCAATGTTTATCCTGCAACAAATTTTGTTTATCGACCACTTTATGAATAAATCAAATCAGATTTTGCTAAAGTTGACTTTTCACTTTGTGTATGCATACAGGATTTCCACTGTAAAGTGCTTTGTTAGCAGTCTTCCCACTCACAGGAGCAGATAAAGAGTCAAATACATCGACTGTTATCAGGTCCACTACCATGCTAAATAAAATCAACACTCTTCAAGTACAAAATATGAGCAGGGCTTCTAGAAATTTAAAAGTGACCTGGAACTTCCAGCGAAGAAAAATACCTGGGTAACAACAACACAGACTTCAGAAGTCCAGAGCAGACTTCCTACCTAGTCAGAGAATTAAGTCTGAGAAATAATAATCATAAGTTCTTTCTTTAGAATTCCATTATATAACATTAAAGACAATCAGTTTGAATAGCCTTCCAAAGAAGTAAATATTACAAGGACGCAGGAAAAAAAGTCTGATGGATACAACATTAGTATAATATCCTCTGTACAAACTCCAAAATACCAAAATTTGCAAAGTGGAATATTTTCTCACTGGCTAAATCGAACCTACATGGGGGCTAGATTGTCAGATTATACAGATCACAAATGCACTCTTTCAAATGAGGAGGCCCTATAGGTAAAACTAGTCAGGCTATGATTTAACTAATGCATAATTAGGATGGTATTTTTTCCCAGGTTTTTGATTTTCTAGCACTGTTGCCATTGTATGTAACAGGTTTATTCTCCTGTTTGGCCTTCCTAACAAATTACTTATTCCATCTGCATGGCTCAGTTCTACTCCTGTAGGTCTCATGCCATCAGATGATCCTCAGGTGAAAATAACTGAATTCAGACACATATTTTCAATAAATGCCATGCTAGCCATTTAAAGTATGTTATCTGTGTGATGTTACACCAGACTATTGCAAACCAAACAGTAAAATGTCAATGCTAGATTTTGTTAGAATATTGACACTCTTTACAAATGAATTGAACGGTAATATTTTTTAATTTGGTTTAGATGGCTATGATGATTTTAGAACATAATTTTAAGTTCCCTTACAGGATTCCAAGGACCTGACTAGGTTCTTACTGCGTTTAAACTTCATAATAAAGATAGATGCTTTGCTAATTTGGTATACTGGTCATTCACTTTTTGAAAGGATAAAAACTCTTACTGAAATATATTCTTCATTTCTTCTACAGCCAAGTCTGCAAGGCAAAACCCAGCATCAACATTTAACTCTTTTTCCTTATCAGATATCAGATTTGCATCTCCAAAGCTTATAAAAGTGCTGGTTAATTAGATATTTGGCATGCACAAAGAATTGTATTTTTCATGTAATTTAATGTAGTATTCTGGAAATAGAGTAATCCTCAGTAGAGTATATTAATCTAACTAGCATGTTTCTACCTTTGTCCCCCCCATCAAAACACATTTTACTGTATAAACTTTCAAGGTACAACTTTCTTCTACACTCTATAAAAACAAAACCCCGACAAATGTTTCACTCAATTTCCGTCACAGAGTTTAAAAAAAAAAAAAAAAAGAGGAAGACCTGGAGAAAGCAGCCAGAACAATAAGGATGTGCTGATGCAAACAGGAACTCAACCCCTTTTTTCCACGTTAGAAGAACAAGAACACTCCTCTCAATGAGGCATTAGGTCAGAGACCTCAAAAGCAAGAGGTTGGTAGCTAACACTTGTGGCTGAAACAATGTCAAGAACACACCCAATGCTTGTGATGCCATATCGTTATTTTATTAGTATTTCTATCCCCTTTCATGCATTAGTCAATCACCTTTGCAGTTTGAAAACTACATGTTTTCATGTAGCGTTCTGGATTAAATTTTAAAGATTATCCTGGTTACATCTTAAAATATCAAATTATGGGGGGAAAAAACCCAGAACAAAACAATCCTTAAATCATTTAAGGCTTACAAGCTATGCTTTTCGAATCATGTGCAAAGCCCCAAAGGCCTAAACATTACATGGGGCTTTTCCTGGCTTCTGCTTGCCCCTCATTTTTTGGTTATTAGCTGTTGGGGAGGGAGGTGGAAGACATCTTGTTTGTTTCGGGGTTTTCTTTTGCGGTTTTGTTTTTTAAGGTTTATTGGCAATACAAGTGCAAAAAACTTCAGTTTCTAAATAACTGGAGACCAATAATTATGCCCCTCATTCAAGTGTAAGGAAGAACATTAGTAACAACACAATGAGCACACACAACTTATTTGCAACCTTCAGTAGCATTTTTTACATATTGAATCTGTAGAAGCTGGGATTGAAAAGGGTGTGCTGCGACACATTTGTGAAAAAGACACAACTGAATATGTAAAATCAACTGGCCTTCTTTGCAAAGGAAAGTGAGTTCAGCAAAGATGCAATTAAAAGGCTTAATTTTCCATGAAGGAGAATCAAAACTGAGAGGACTAAAGCCACAAAATCATCAAATCCACTTATGTGGACTTATGTTCATCTGGAATACTTATCAAGGCTCATATTCCCATAACAGACCCACGTAAAGGTAAATACAATCTGGTATGAAGCCCTTGGTGCCTAATAATTCCAGAATGTGCAGAACACAGACTCAGATCTGCAGCAAAATAAACTGAAAAAATCACATGTATTCACCTTCTCTACAGAATTTCAATATGGCCTCACAAAATCAGACAGGTCTGGATGATGTAACACATTGTAAAATGTCAGTGGAATGGATATGTTGGACATTTCTGCTCCCTTGGCTCCACACAGCTCCCTGAAGTAATGATCTTATAAATTCACATTTTTGTTAAAAAAAGCCAAAACATAACAAACAAAAAAAATCTTAGTGCATAGTCAGTGGTTGTACAAGAAACATTTCCTGATGTCCTTGCAGGAAATAAGGCACATTGCTGTCTTGGCTATCTTCTGCCTCAAGTGCAGAACCCATTCTTTGATTTTGTCATTCCTTAACAAAAACAAAGCAAAAAGAGTATTTAAACAAAATAATAAGAAAACAGGAAAAAAAAAAAAAAATCCAACAAAAATATAGCTTTCCTGAAACAAACAAACATCAACTAACTACACATGGTTTTCCCCTCCTGAAGAAAAGATGAAAAAGGCAAAAACCATATGACAACTGTTAGTGTTATCGCTTAGTATGTGAATGAAATAAAATCATCATAATGTCCACAATGCAAGAATTTACTTGGGGCTAGAAACTTGATGGCACTCTTACTATCCTAGATGAATAATTTTTAGCAAACTGTTTTAAAGCTCATGCACAATCGAATTTCCATTAGTGTCCAAGATTTTCAGAGGCGTGCAACTTAGAAACCTTCTTTGTATTTCACTTATATTTCAGCTTGCCTGCACTAGGTGCAGGAAAAAGCCATTTTGGAAAGTGGTTAATTCTTGCATCAGGATTAAATTAATTGTACGTGTTTTCTTTTACAAAATTTGCAGCAGGTGTGAACTGCAGAACCTGCCAACTTCTTACCGATTGTAATTTTTTTTCTTTAAACTGCATGAAATACACAATTAGCTGCTTCCACAGAACTGTGGGAGCACTGGCTAGAATGGTGGGGCATTCCTAAATTTACAGGTCACAATCCTATAGGCACCAGACCACTGTGGGTTACATTTATCATACAGATATAGAAAGATACGCTCTTTAAATCTAAAAAATAAAATAAAATAAAATAATATCCATGGTAATAATTTTTCTCCCAGCTGCAACACAGGTTCATAGAATCAAAGTTTATCAAGGTTATCAAGTCCAATCTTTGACCAAACAACACCATGTCAATTAACCACACCATTAATTGCCACATACAGTTGTTTCTTGAACACTTCCAGGAATAGTGACTCCCCCATTTACCTGGGCAACCCATTTCGAGGCTTAACCACCCCTTTAGTAAAGAAATTCTTCCTGAAAAAGCACATTTGATCTAACAAGATATGCAATTTCCTTCTGTTTTTCTCCATGCACGCCTAGTCTCAAGAACTAAGGATCCTTAAGGCTGTGAAATACAACTTTTTGGTGATGATAACTATGAGAAGCCATTTTGAGACTATTGCCAAATCTTATTGTCCTTCTGGGAACTTTCACTCAAAGTCATCAGGAAAAATGTCATCCATTGCAACAGCAAATAAAATTGAGATGTGAAGGTTTTCTTCAAGACAGTAAAAAGTCCAAAGGAAAACAGAGTACATCTATTCATCCTACAGACAATACCCCAGGTAAGAACGCACAGGAAAGAGCTGCCTATGTAATGGGAAGATTCACCATTTGCCTTCCCTACACAGCAGAGGAATTCAATGCCCTGAGAAAAAAAATCAGTTGAGGGTTGAAATCACCACTCACAGGAACTCTATGATCACATCCAGGAAGTCAGGCATCAGTTCAGACACATAATTTATATAAAAATCAGGGGAACTCCCTAGAGGATTATTATTGCTTGTATTTTCTGGTTTATTTCACTTTCAAAACATCAGTATGAATGAAATGAGATTTCTTCAAAAGTACGAACTTGCTTTCTATGACCTTATTAACCAGTACAGAGCTGTATTTCTGAGCAATGTGAAATGATGACTACAATCCTCATCTGTCCTATAAAGGGCCAGTATGTGAGAATTCTGTCAATCTGCTTCCTGGATTTCTGACCCACATACACCAATCCCTTCAACAGATCCCTTATCACAGATGATCTCTCAAGTCAGAAGCTAACTCTGTGTTTTCTCAAGACCAGCATGGCCAGTGCCTATCTTTTACTTTTTATACCATTTATAAAAGTATTCTCCAGTACTAATAGTTGCTACTTCCTTCTGATAATAATATGATCTCTTGCTAGATTGTATTATCTCACAAAGACTCCTTTGCAGGAGAACTCACAGGTTCACACGGGCAGATAGTACTGCCAAAAGATACTTTTCTCTTTTTTTTGTGAAGGGGGATCAGTGTAGCGAATGAAGGAGTTTATGGAGGTTTATGAAGGACTTTAAATGAAGGTATATTATATTTCCTGCTTATAGCATCAGTAAGAGAAGTTGCCATTCTTTACTTATTTAAAAAAAATAATTGTTATTCTTCCTTGCAAGCTAAAGAAGAAAAACGATTATAAAAAATTATGACCTCAGAACCAAGAGAATTTGCAGCAGATTTGTTCAAAGAGCATTTTTTTTTCAATATCTATTATGTAGATGTCTTATATCCTAAGGTCACCATAATCTGCAATATCTACAGTTAACTGTTAATTATTAAGCACATACAAACGAGATATTTCAGAGTTAGAAATTTATTGCACGTTCCTAGAAACAGGTTCTATCAGCAAGCAAATCACTCAATTTAATGAACTATGTGGAGGAATTTACCCACTGAATTATACCACTGACTATATTTAAGAGTAATTACTAAGAGAACTAAGAGATACATTAGGAGAGGAAATAAATACTTACAAATGCTAATAATGTGCTTATGGGCCAAATTTCAAAGACATTAAGTTTAAGCATAAATTTGGACTTTCTTCATTTAGGAAGTTTGACCTGTATCCCAGCCCTCTAAGTTTTGGTGCTTGCAAAGAGCATGATGATCAGGAACAGACAGCATTCCTCATTATCTGCAGAGCACAGGAACTCTGTGCTGGAGCCATTTGTTAAGAGCTCTCTGTGCATAAGACAAAAACACCTGAAAATCTGTCTGTCAGCAATGCCTGACACATATGGGTCTTTTCTCTAACTCACACTGGATTTTAAAGGATAGTCTTCAGACTTTCTGCATCATCTTAAAAAAATCCAAGGCTTCATTTAAAAGAAATGAAACTAAGTTTGGTGAATTAAACTATTCCTTAAATAAAATTGTGACATCAGCAAAATAACCAATATATTATTTCTCTCAAATTCTTAGGTGGTAACATTGAAAAAAAGTTTAAGAAGTTCAAAAATATGAGGCTAGAAAATTTTGTTCCTCAGCTTATAGGTACAAAACCAGGTAATCCATGTAGTACTGCAAGCAGTTACAACTTTTTGAAGCATCAAGAGGAAAAAAAAATGATGCATCAGAATGTCTTTTAGTTCACATTTATAACCATCAAATCATAATCATACAGCAATGAAACAAAGAAAATAAATAATTTTTCAAGTGCCATGAAGCAATGGAAAACAGGTCCCTAAACAGTTCTGGGTATACAGAGCCTAATCTTTTGAAAATGCAAAAAAATCAGGTGAAATTCTGTAACTGCCATTGGATTTTGTGGGAATAAAAAAGTTAGGTAATTTTACTATCACACTATGCTTCATGAATTAATGTATATGGTTCCAAAAATCTCTGACATTCAATTCAAGACTCAAGGCACATAAGGTGCAACACATTGCATTTCAAATATATTAATATGTTTGAGACAACTTTATAACATCACATCTGGGACAAAAAAAAAACCAACAAATCTAACAAAAAAACCTCCTCCTAAACTCCAAAAAAAACCCCTACTGAACTTGAAGGGAGATCATGGAGAACCACTACAGCCCAAACTGTATCAGAAAGGAAAATGCCAGAGCATAATTATTTTTAATTAGGTTCCACTAACAATGAGAACACTTCTTACAACTTGAAAAACCACAAAAATAATACTCTAATCATCATCATTCAGGGCACTGCTGTAAGCTATGCTTTGTTTTCATACACTTTTTGGGGTCCTTTTTCCAAAGTATATTTTCTGTTGTTTGCAAATAATTTTAATACCACCTCTCAATTGTGCTTTTAGTACAGTTGAGTATACTCAAGGACTAAACAAAACAGCTACACAAATATTTTAATTATGAAGGCTTGCTTCCATTTTTAAGCATCACAAGAAACTGCAGACAGTTTAGTGCAACAGAGGGGAAGAAGAATGTCCTCAGACAGCAATAATAAACAAACACCCTTTTATTCTGGTCAGACCTGGGAATGATTGGGCACGACAGTTCTTAGCTCATCCTATGAATTTAGATCACTAAGATCTTTTCTCCTAACTCACCGTCATCTTTAATTTCTTGAAATACTTAATATTTTCTCATGCACTGAACCCATAACTGCATCACCCCTTCAATGTTTCCGAGTGCAGTTTGGAAGAAGTTTTGGGACCCTTTACTAAGCCAGTGGCATGTCAGGCTCAGAAGACAAACATTAATCTGTTGTGGCTTTAATTTCATTTTACAAAATGACTGAGACCTAAATTTCCCCAACATTTGACTGCCTACACCACAGTGATCATGCAAAACAAGTCACAATACTAGAGAAAAGCAGCATTTCAAAAGTGACTGGTACTCAGGCACCTAGGTAAAGTAAAAATGTGCTCAATTTCCTACCTCCACAAAACCTGTTCAAACCCAGCAAGACAATGACAGTACAGGAGAAGATTATTTGCTCCACAATATATAAAGAGCTAGTAAGCAAATTTATTTTCTAAGTTATACAGACTTTCATCCTTAGAGCATTAATAGATGGTAAGTGGGAAGGCCTTCTGTAATTTTTTCAACTACCTACAGAACTCTTTCCTTACTGAAACAGTTGTCTTCCAATTAGGTTTTCAGTAATTAACATAATTTGGGGGGCGGGGAACAGCCAGCCCACAAATTAAAAATTTCACAGTTCTAATTAGGCACAGACGCAAAAATGGTTACATGTGAAAACAGGTATGGATAGTTTTCAAGGTTAAAAAAACCTTGACAAAAAGCTGATTACAGTCACGCGGACCATTACAGCTTTATTCTAAACTCTCCATAGTTTCTTCTTTACGGACACAAAGGTGACACAGCCCATACTTCAAACTGAAATCCCATTAATTAGCTAGGCAGCAGAGTTTCAAAGCATACCAAATGCTTACTAGAGCCCACTCTGCCATTGTGTTGAACTTTGAAAACAAGCCGTGATGAGGGAAACCTACATGATAAGCATACTTCAGCTACAGCAAAAAGGTTTTAGTCTGCCTAGAAATTGGCAACCTCTGGCTGTGTTTTCCATACTTTATGTTATGTTTCTCTGCTCGCTGGAACGAATTGGCTGCTGTGAATGAAAAGAAACTTTGCATCTAATCAATGGCATGAATTTAGACTGAAAGCTGCTGTGCAGGACTTCTGTGAAGAGTCTGGGCCCTCTGCCATCCTTGTGCTTGTGAATGAAGCGGCGTGAGCCACATGCCCTGCTCCTCCTCCTCCCCAGCTGGGGCCCTCGCCCTTCCCTTTGCTGGGGGAACTGGGGAACCAGCCCTTCCCTGGTGAAAGGACCATGACCCAGAAAGGCATTCAGTGCCATCCATGCACTGCTTGAGAGGTCTCAGCTGCACCTTCCATCCTGCTGCTTTCACTCCTGCTTTCTAAATCAACTCAAGAACCAATGGGGAGGGAGCCCCCCGTGCTTATTCCCTTGATAAATGGGCCCCTAAACTGATCTCTGACCTCCCTGCATACTTTTCCTAAGTTACTGCCGACCCCAGAGGCTCTGCAGTCTGCTGTCCCTAAAGGTTTGACTTTGGTTTTGTGTCAGGACATACTGATCAAGAAGGAAAAACAAACCCATGACTTTATTACCATACAATTACTCTAACAGCAAATCCCATGCAATTACTCTAGAACTATAGCAGCAAAATTCCTATTCTTCTATTCACTCATAAGAACTGCCATGTGCTTTTGTTTAAAGTACTACATCCAGTGAGTTTTCAGGACATACAAAACAATACAAAATCTATTAGGCTAATATAATTTCACATTTTCTTCAAAATTTGTAATAGATGTCCCATTCATTTAACAAAAAAAAAAAAAAAGTTAATAACATGCTACATTATAAGTATTAAATATTACTGCCATTAAGTAATTCATTTGATTGACTTCAGAGCTGATTCAGACTTGGAATACACACTATTAAAAGTTTCAAATAACAATCACAACTCCTGTTTCAGATGTGTATTTGTTTAGTTCTCTTCTACAGTCTTTAACTATGTTCAAATCGTGCTTAGACTGACTTCAATAATGCACCTCTCAGAACAGTTTTAAATATGCATTTAAGACAGTAGAACTGCAAAATAACATGTTTTTCTGTGTAATACTGTATTAATGGTTTTCTTCCATTTAAAATATTAATATACTAAGGTGCCTGGCACATAATTCAAGTTTATCACTTCAGTTTTCAGAAACGTCTCTATATAATATCCAGGTTTTCCCATTCCAGAACTGTTCTTCTTACAGGTCTACCCAAAGAATTTATCCAGATATCTTTCCGTTCAAACTGTAAATATAATTAAACCCCTGGGCTTTTACATTTTTCACTAATGAACATTTCTCTTTTACTAAAGTACTTTTAAAAGCATCCTATTTTATTGAAAAATATATACTGCAGTGCATCTCAAGTAACCTAAAATTACAAGACCTCAACAGGTCAATCGAAAACTGTGAAGGAAACGCCTGACTTAGAGCAGGAGGAAGGTCGCTGATCTCTACTTCATACGAGGAACTTCTCCCAAGCAGGAGACCTGTAGGACTCCAGGAGAAGCTTCCCTCATCACCTCTCACCATCCAAAACAAAAGGCATCTCTAACCATAGTCAAAGATGCATGAGAGGACAAAACTACAGATGAAGTGCGAAGTGCTTTGGCAAAAGCTGAGAGGATACACTGGAAAAGCAATGGACTGCTAGTGGGATCACTCCCATTCCACATCACATGACAGATCCTCCGTAAAACATATTCCCTGGCAGTTGCAAGAAAATGGGGTTGGTCAAGCAGAGACAACCATGGCAGGGAGTAAGGGCTAGTATATTGGTTAACTGAGAAACAGGAACTGGCCATGTTGTACCTGATCTCATAGTACTGTTGCACAAATTATATCTTTATCTACAACACTGTTTAGATACTCTACATGGAAAAAAATCTGTACGTATGATGGCAATGAAATCACCCAAGAAGAGTAACAGATTTAGCAGAAGTTCAACAAATACCAGTCCCTGGCACTGCAATGAAGTCTAATCTTTCCTGCTCCTCTCTGTCCAAAGGAACTGCATTACCATGAGCAGTGAAGTACACCTCCAGTAATTGTGTTTAAGCTGAAAAACATACATTCTGACATGTAAATTGATACTCGCCTCTGCATAAGTCATTAGCCGTTTACGTTCAAAGTACAAGTCTCTACTGCTTCAGAGGACCTACTGGTAATAGTAAGCAAACCTTGGAGTTTACCAGAGCAAAGAATTTAGCTTTCCTAGTGTTTCATTACTATTTCTAAATAACCAGGAACAAAAAAGACGTAGAAACCCAGTGCAACCTCTTTACGCAGAGTACACTCAATTGTTTTTGTCTATTGATTTCTGCTTACAATTCACTGGCTTTTTTTGCCTGTTCTCACTTGCTCGCCATTTCCGCTGCTATCATCCACTCCCAGCTCATAATTCTGTTGATTTATGCTACTATACCCTTTTCCCCTGATCCTGTATTTATGAACATATTCATCATGTGGGAAAAGAGTCAAATTCTTTTCCAACCCAATTTTAAGGTTCAGTACTGAAAGGGTGCAGGCTATCAGAGATGCAACTGCTCGGAAAATCCTGCTCCAGCCAGTAGCTCTGGCCTGGAACAGGCTCAGCGGCTGCAGAAAGGTGGCAGATGAAGAGTGAAATCAGTGCAGCGGTGTGCAGGGTGCCAAGAACACCGAGTGCAAACAGATTCTGTGGGCAGTGATGGTGGAGGCTTCTAATTAGCCTCCACTGGGCACTTCCGAGCTTTTCACTTGGTTGACCTGACTGGATTCACACACAAGAGCAAAAGCCTGTTCTCTGATACGAAGAAAATAACCCTACAGCATCCTACACTTTGCCTCTCCCTCATGTTTAATGAAATCCTACCAAACATGAAGGTGTCAGTTTCCTGACCAAGCACACAGAAAACTCTATTCTTGCATCAAATCTGTTTATTAAAAGCAAATGCACTGTGCTTCACTGACTTGGCCATAAAACAGTAAAGAGAAGCATTTCATTTGTGCTAAGAACTTAAACATATGCAGAATGATGCTAACACCCAGTGTGCTGTACAAAATCAGCATTATTACATTTTCTCAATATTGTAAAATTATTAAAATATAGAACTTTAAAAATCACTTTTGGCCTTAAAAACTTAACTACACAGTGAGATAAAATGAGTGGGGTTTTAATAAATTAATTCAATAAAGCACTAAGAACCTCTCATTAACAGAGAGCACAAGCATATCTCTGAAAGGCACCAGCTTATATATAAAATATTGTTAACACCTGCAACACTGTGTTTCCTCCTATCACATTGTTGTGCTTTCCCTGCAATATCTTAAAATTAACGAGACCTCTCCTTTATCTGATTCAAAAAGCAATTATTCTGCCCCAGGTCCTCAAAACCTGCTCCTCTTCCCCCTCTCCACCAGTGCTGCTACATTTTTGTACCAATCATCCTGCTCAACAGAATGATGGAGCGGCCTTTTACATCACATTCTCCTGCATTCTAGCAGGCCAGTCTATATTGGAAAGAACTGTCTAGAGGTTCAGACATGTCACTAGGAGACAATTAAATTTACCCCTCATGCTATTTCCCTAACCAGCTCCAGGAGACCCATAGAAAGCCTCCAGCATCCGTAGGTACACACTCAAACTTTGTTACCCATAATTTTTTAAATGCCTGGGCCAAGAAAATAAAATCCCAGACACTCAAGTCTCCTATTTTGCAATTTGTTATTGGCAGGGCTAACAGTTTTTGCAGCATTCCTCAGTTTCTGCCTCTGCTCCCTCCCATCTTTGATTCCAGATGCCAGTTGTCAGAATACCCACTCCACAGCAAGTGGCACCTCTGACAGGAACAGTATGGCTTGAGTTCCAATAGTTCCAAATAATGGAAGCCTGAATGCACCATCAACAACAGGCAAATCTCAGAATAACTCTGGCATTCTAAGAATGCTTATCCATTATGTGCTATCCAGCACTATTATCAGAATGCACAATCTACAATACACATTAAGAGTCTTCTTAGCTAATGTAAATTTGGACACTCAAAGTAAATATTTATTTAAACTAAGACAAAGCACTTCCATTATGACACTAGAGTTCCAGGATAATGTTAACTTCTTTTTGCTTTTTTGAGCATGTACAGTAGCTCCAGTAAAAGCCTTTACAAACACAAACACAAAGTACGCTTATGGAAACAAGAATTTTATTCATGGTCACTTAATGAATTCATTTTTTGGTTACCAAAGAGGTGAAAAAAGGTGCTATCTTTTATTCATACTAGAGGCGGGCAGAAGAGACAAAGAAAACAAACACCTGAATATTAATAAAGGAATTCTTCACAGTATAAGGAATAGTTTTCAAAGGAAATCTAAAGCTGAAAATTTATTGATAAATCTGACTGAAATCTTCTGAAGTAACAGGAAATCAGGAAAGAATGCCAGGAGGCCTGCATGGATAAACAAGTAGCCCCTGGACAAACTTACACAGGTAGCTTGAGAAGGGTGGAAGGACAGATAGGTAGCCCAAAAATAACACAGAAAATTGTCTAAACAGCCAGGGAGATGGTTAGGAAAGTTAAAGCACTGGCACAAGTAAATCTGGCCAAGGATATCCAGGGTAACAAAACCAGCTTCCTTAGGTACCTCAGCAACAGAAGACTAGGGAAAATGTGGGTCCACTCAGGAAGGACACGAGTAACCTGGTTACCAGGACATGGAATAGGCTGAGCCACTCAATGCCATTTTTTACCTCTGTCTTCACCAGCAAGAATCCCAGATCCATTACCCAAGCTGCAGAAAGTGAAAGCAGGAACTGGGAGAGTGAAGAACTACTCACTACAGGAGTAGTTGTGAGCTCCACCTGTTGAAGGCAGACTAAATGAGGCTTTGAGGAACCTGATCTAGTGGAAGGTTCCCCATCCATGGGAGGGGGGGTTGGAGATAGATTATTTTTAAGATTCCTTCCAATCCAAACCATTCCATGATAACACCAATAATAAAACAAGGGGAAAATCTATTAGTCAGCTTCAAGGAAGGGTATTTAACTTAATTCAGTAACTGAAAACTGAGCAAGAAAGGAAAGACACAAAGCCTCTACCCAAGTTTGTCTTCATCCATTAACTACTTAGATAAATTCCTGACATAGGCATCTCCAGCAAATGCCTCAGGTTAAGACTAACTCCCAACCACACATGTTTATGCATATATTGCATAGCCGTAATTATTTTATTATTCATATTTTGCAGAGCTTTATTTGCCTCTGAAACAAACCTGAAAAGAAAATTGGTATTAGAATGGCATCAGCAGCCCCTTCTCTAACTCTCCCTAAAATCTAAGGAACGTTTGTTTTCCCAAATTTTCCAGTTAAGTAGACATACCTGAGTATGAGCATACAAATTTAGAAATCTGTTGTGTAAAAGTCTGCTTACAGAAAATTTGGAATAATATAAATTTTCATTCTTCTGTTATCACCAAAGACATTCATTAAGGGAAAAACCAGACATAGACTTTTAATTAAGAAAACCAAAGCCTCTGTTGGGTAGGAGCAGTAGTATCTTTTTCCCCCAAGCCCAGGTGGCAAAGTCCTGTGTCGTATTTATTAAAAAAGCAGTAAAAAAAGTATAAGATTATCAAATCAAAGTAGATGCAGAGGCTGGGACAAAGTGCCTCGCCCCTCTGTGCCAAAGAAGCCCAAAGTCCTGTGCTCATGTGAATAGGGGAGGGTAGCAGAGTGCTGGCAAGCTGACCTGTTTTCACTCTGCACCAGAAGCACTGGAGAGCTGAGGAGAATCTGAAATTTAACCAGCAGTCTGGTTCCTCAGGTCTTTGTCTTAGCCTGGGCACAGAATCAGGGTAGGTCATAATTTATGTTAATCATATTCACATCTTACGTCTGGTCATGACTCGTGATGGCCTTAAATTCCATTTAATATTTGGAGTAGGCATGTAAATCAGAATTACAGATACATTAGGAACAGAAGGCTAGATATATCTGTATATGAGAATCTGCTGAAGTAGAAACTAATTTATAAAGTGATGTGACAGGTCTTCACACAGAAAGGCAATATTTGACAGCACCTGATGAAGCAACTTTTCCTAAGTGCAAAACCTCGTGAAAACGGTAGTCCCCTAAAATATTGGGGTTTATTGTAGCAGCAGAAGCTTTCTAAAGGCCAAAAATATTATTTTAAGATGCTTCATTTTCTCTTAAAACCTTAGAAGTGGAATTTGGTTGCATGTAGAAAATCTGCAGCTCATCTACATTTTTCATTAACCAGAAAAAAAAAAAACAAAACAACAAACCCCTCAAATCTTTCACCGTACTGGACTTCATACCACAATAAGAATATTTAATATGCTAATATTTGCTTCCCATCTATAGCACACAGTAAAGCTACAGCTGCCCTATTGACAATGAATGTTGCACCTATCTCAATTCCAGTTATCTATCAATAACCATCCACCATCTCCTGAAAGACAAAACCAAGTAAGTGAATTTGCAGAAATTAAATAAAGGGTCAACAACTAGAATTGCTGTGATATAGTGGAAAATTGCTTTTGGAAGCCTGTGGCATAACTGTAGTAAATGCTTTATTTGCAACCATTAGTCAGAACGTGAGAAATATTTCTTCTTATCACAAGTTAATTTAAAAGTTTTTTTAATTTTGATTTTTTAATAAAAAGTGAAATTAAAAGTTTAGAAATAAATAGGAAAGCCAGAGTACTGTATTATTCCAGAGCTGGTGGCTGGAGAACAACAGGAAAAGGACTGGAATGGCCATTACAGCCTTCACTGCCATGGTACATTAAGAAAGACAACAGCATACAAAGAACAAACATTTTAGACACAAAATAGCATTTTGCCAAAGCCCTGTTTTACATCTAACAGTTCTTGCAGTCAAAAGCCAAATTGCACTTGGCAAGTAAATATGGGGAATTTTTCATTACAAAGATATGCAATATGCAAATGCACAATGGTTGTCACGGGGGTCATATTTTAATATTTTATTTTTTTTCTTATTACAATAAGAACATCTCATTGGGCCCAAACACTAAGCTTTTTTATTAGCAAAATCTAAAAGTGCAAAAATTGTTACTTTCTATGCTGGATGCTGCTGTAATGGAGATGAAAACTAGTTAATCCTGCGTAGTTCCAATACACATTTCTCACAGGGTGCCCAAATAAACTTCAGGTGGTCCTTCATTTTTCATGATACAGCAATTGCCAGAATCACTTGCTCACACATACCGTATAGTAATCTACATAAAATCTGTTTAAATGTTGGGGCAACAGTAGTTTATGTAATCCTGCATTGATAGCCACTTTAAAGTGGCATTTGTGTACCAAATAAGTTTGACAGGGAAACCAGAGAAGCTTTGTTAACCAATCCACATTAAAATTTTGACTCGAACATAAAGTGTGTGAAGGAATCAAAAATATTTTTTAGTGAAGAAGTACCCTGCAAATTAATTTGGAAAACCTATGTTTTAGTGGACTGTAGGTGTTGAAAAGTTCATTAACAAATCAAAGTTAAAAACTTAATGAGATGGAGGTGTAACTAGTCAACTTAGTTACTTAAAAATTGGCAATATAACATATTATAAACTATTGTAACTATAAAATAGAATTTTACTCATTTAAAAAAAAATAATCTGACTTGGAAGAAGTTTCTTCACTTGGTCTACTGAATGAAATTATTCAGTAATTCTACCAATAGAACAGCTCCTTTTGAACTTTTATCTTCATGTATTCTAATTAAAATAATTTTTAATCATGGCTGACAGTCATCGCCCGTAACCCATGTGAATATTCTATAACATAAGTATGTGAAATTTAAAGACAAACAATCACTTTTGAACTTACAGGTTGAATATTGACTAAAAAGATTTTCACAGTACTTTTTGGGAGGCCAATCAGAGTCTTTGTCTTTTCCTATCTATAGAAAACCACAGCTTACACTGTAGCAGTATCAGCATAATTTATCCTCAGCTTCACATGAAAATTTCAGAGTATTTGCCAAGACACTTATTTACCAGCCTTCCCCAATTCTGGCCTGGCATAGTAGACTAAAAACAAACCACGATCCATTTTTGCAGTTCAAATCCTTACTATTATGAAAAGCTTCCAAGTCTACTATATTTATATTCTCTTCAGCTTTCCTTTTGAGGATATCGGTCAGACCCAAGCTTTATTTCATCACCTATCTAAAACTATTCTAAACAGAGCATAATATAGCTGAGTGTTTATAAAGAGGCAACTTGAAGCATTCCCTGTCAATTTGCTATTTCTAAGTGCAAATACTGAGATGTAATTGAGATGGACAGAAGGGACAGCAAATTGCCTTAAAACATTTAAGAGTGAAGCACTGCTTTGCAAGAGAGATCACAGCATCTTCAAACAGCAGTGACAATCAGTATTCTGTGCAGTCACAGTGGGACTGAAGATCTTCCTTGGTAAAGGTTGAAGACCACTTCAATATCTGCACAAAACAGGAAACTTTCCTTCCCATTGTTTCTGTCCGGTCTGACTATTGTAACAGCTCAGTACAACTAAACATGGGAAAAAGTCCCTTTATTTCCTGTAAGGACAACCTCCTAGCATATGGGAAGAAATTAACACACTCATACAGAATATAACTGCCAACTTCCAGGCATTATTCTTAATAAACAGGAACTCATGCAGTGTCAAAGAGATAAATGAACCCTAAAGTAAATGAAGTTATTGCTATCAGCTCTTCACTTTTCTGCCCCTGCCCACATAAAGAATTCTTCCAGGTATATTACAAGATATTTAAATGTGGCCTACAACTAATTAATGTTGTAATTTCCATTCATTAAGTCCAGTATTAGTAATGGTGTTTATGTGTTGCTCTGTGTAACTGTACTACAGAACCAACATCTAAATAGAAAATGAACATTCCCACTTAGAGAAAACAACAGATACAATCCTTCTGCTTAATATCCCTCCACTGTAACTGAGCCACAGAAAAACCTCAGCTCTGCCAAAGATTTTTCCAACACTATGGAAACAATCTACAACTTAGCACTCTTAAAATGTTCAGTCACATCCTTCTGAAAACCTGGAGGTATCTTTTACTGATAAAAGAGGTTAACTAAAGACAGCTCACATGCTGCTCTCTCCAATAAGAAATTCTCAATTGTCTCTTGATAATCATTGAACTTTCGTATTTTATCATAAAATATAAACAAATTAGCACACAATAATCAAAGATAATGGTGTTGTCACACCTCAAGCTGTATTTGAAGATGTCTAAGAAACACTGCCCTTGTACTGCTCCACTCACAGCAAACATCCAATAAGATTTTTAACTTCTGGGACTATGAGCAGCATCTAATTTGATACTGCAAAAGCCAGTGATGCCTGTCCTATTAACACATATACTACAGTATGAGGAAATCTCATCACATACTTGCCATGTTTCAAATGGGATTTTTGTGCGAGTTTTCATTTTTAAAACTAGTTTTAGTAAGTCTTCTTCATTTTTTACCTTGCTAGTGTATTTTTCCTTAATATTTTCTCCTTCCTACTTCCAGAGCAGAGAAATGTAATCTCATAGCTCTTGCTGTTCATATTTATTCCTGGCTGGTTACTTAATCCTTCACTGAGACCTCTTCCTAGATCTTTTCCCTGTTCACAAAGTAAAACAGAATGGTAAGAGAAAGCAAATGGCAGCTACAAGTCATACTTCAAGAATCTTGCCCAATCTCTAAGAATACACTTTTGATATTTAAAGCTAAGTAAAGAGGTGAAAAAGGGCCTAAGTAAGGTGCTAACTACACACTGCAGAAGGATAAAAAATTCTCAAGAAAGATGTTATTATGACAAGTGTGAGGTACTGAATTATGACTTCTCTTGTCATAATTTAGTACCTCAAACATCTATTACTCATCTTTGGGGATATTAAGGTTTTGCCCTCTGAAAACTATATGCAAAAGACTAAGAAAGAAACTAGTCAGAAGATCAATGAAACAGAAGAATTCATCACAAAGGAATGTGAAAGATGATTGAACATATGACAGGGATTTCATAAAAAGACAAATTAGATTTCCAACAACAAAAGTAGTGATGCAAGTAGTGAGCAACTTTTTTGACAGGATGTTTAAAATGCGTAAAAGGAATAATTTTATGGGATACACATTCAGAAGATGCAGACACCAAAAAAAAAAAAAAAAAAAAAAAAAAAAAAAAA
>VRYO01001463.1:33396264-33410194 GCA_009812075.1 Sialia sialis
AACTCAGAAATCACTTAGTTTGCAACCAGGTACTAAACCTACACTCTTCAGGAGAGACAGCCCCTGGTCAGAAAGCACAAACTCCCTAAGTAATGTTACTACTTACCATTATTAAAAAAACTACTGTATGTTGTAGTTTAGTAATGGTATCTCCCAGTTTAGTGCTTCTACTGAAACCCCACATCACTGACTCACTCAGCCCCTGCCTGCTCCCCCAATTCCCTTGTGGAGGGCTGGAAAAGGGAATTTGAGGCACAAAAGTTAAAGACCACAGGTTGAGGTAAGAATAATTTACTGGAAACAGCAATGAGATAAGAAAACAAACAGTAACAACAACATTACTAATGACAGAAGGCACAAGAAAGGGGCATGGTTCAGATGGAAACAGCAACACCTGACCACTGCCTCTACCATGCTACCCTGACCAGAAGGGACCGCTTTCTCCCCTAAGAGATTCCCTTTTCCCCACTCCCACCAATGATATGAGATGGTGTAGAATGATCTCCATGTCCTAGCCATGCCCCCTCCTGTCTACAGCAAAAATGAAAACCTGTCCTGGCCACAATCACAGCAAGTGGGATAGACCTTTTCTTAAATCTGTCACAGCAATTCACAGGTTCTTTCCAGCATGTCTCATTTTAGGTGTTTATTATATCCAGCAAGTTCCTTTTTAGGTAGCATTTTACCATACCTTTCATGAACAAAAACCAGCAGACAGTAGCAGGAAGGAAGCAGCTCTCATTATAAATGTAGGGTGGCCATTTTTACAAAGGCATTCTATGAATTGGGACTTATTTATTGCCTTCCTGCTTCCTATGGCTTCTGGAAAATAGATCTTTCTCCCAGACAACAAAAAGGTAAATACAAACTATTCAGCCACAAACATTTTACAAGTGACACAACACTAATTCTAGCTGTGTGCCACTTTTTCTTCCCTCTACCTTGTCAGGCTGCGGTATCTTTTTAATGAAAGTGGTGCTTATACATTGCAGAGCTTCAGTTGCTGCCACATCTGTTTAAGTCTCAAATGCCTATGTGACTCCAAGAGCAAAGACCACACTCACTACAGTGTGTCTTTGAGGTCTAGAGTCAGAGGATGTTGTCTCAAATCATGCTGTGGCATGTTATTTCTTCCAGGAATCCAGTTATCTTACTCAAGGGATTTAAGATTATGGTGTAAATTAGCACAGACTAAGCAACAAAATTAAGGGGTTTTCCAGCCCTGTTGCACAAACTCATTGCATCCCAGACAACATATTTGATTCAGGAACAAAGTGACTGGGATTAAGTCAACACATAATAACACATTGATCCTTCAGTCTAGGAATAACTCCTTTTAAATAGCCTTAGAAAATTAAAAATTTATTTCACAGGTCAAATTACAAAACACTTTTTTAATGTAAATTCACTATCATAATTATTTATACTGGTCACTTGCTCTAGTTAATATCATAAGCAAAAATGTATTTAGAAAGTAAACATGCCAATATATATAAGGTATTTAAAATTCAGGCACAAGTATCAGCACCCACAGACAAATTTCATTTTGAAGTGAGAATTCATATAAAACTTCCCCAGGAAGGTCAAGGATTAGATTCTTTATTCTGCCTCACTCATCAAGATATTATCAATTTGTCAAGAGGCCTGCATCACACAAATGACACTGAAATAAAACGTTACTGTTTTTTCCAGTATTCACTTCGGTTCTGTTTCTCCTACACATTCCCTTCATGTTCTTCAACTTGAACTTGAAAGCTCATCAGGGATGTCAGATGACTTGACAGCCAGACTGCCAAAAGCACAGAGGACAATCTGGAGGCCTCATGGGACCTAAAATAAGTGTCAACCCCTAATTTCCCAGTTCTGTCCCTACAACAGGATAAATTCAACTGTGAGCAGCCTATGAGACAATCCCAGGAGCAATCAAGCTTGCTCAAAATGAAGCTGGCTTTGAACAGTTTTCTTTGCAGCTTCTCAGACATTTTAAGTAGACAACCATTCTTTTAGCAGCAATTATATATGAAGGGAAAGGGTTGCTTTGCTGTCAGAGGAGTGAACTGGCAATCAAAACATCAGATTGTATTTTTGGTTCTGGCACAAGCTTCCACAGGGACCCAAAAATCAAGATTTAAGTTTCCCATTTGTAGAACTACACAGGCTTGATTTATTAATAAAAGCAATGCACTGAGACATCTCCAAATAGAAAACAGTACAAAAGTGACAGATTATCTGTCCTGAGCAAAAACAGAACACATGAAATTTTTAAAAACCCCCAAAACTGAGTTTTCTCTTGAATTTTGAATGATTGCTTGCTGAACAGTACAGCCAGCCATTGGTGCTACAATTTTAGAGTATAAAGGAAACAGAGACGCAAACCTGAAAATTCTGTTCTCCTGAAATTGGCTGAAACTTCAAGGGAGTCAGCCTTTTTTTCTGTCACGGCAATAAATTGCAAATTGATGAGTCATGGAGGCTGGAAAGGAGGTCATCTAGCCCAATTGCTTGAACAGAGCAGTGTCAACTAGAACAGTTAGTCCAATCTTACCTAGACAACCTTTAAGTCAAATAAAAAACAGCCTCTGAGCAACTTATACCAGATTTTCCACCAGTTCTATTGTAAGCAATATTTTTTCCCTTCACATCATATCAGAATTCCCATCTTTCCTGGCCTCTCCTCCTTCCACTGTGCACCTCTAAGAGGAATGTGGCCAGATCTATCCATTGGGGAATCGTAGACAATAATAAAAATTCCATTGAGTCTTCTCAAGGCCAAAGAAACATTGGTCTCAGCCTCTTTGCAGCAATATGCTCCTGACCCCTCCTCACACTGCTGATCCATCCCAGAACCAGACTTGAGTTAGTTGGCAAAATTATTTCAATTAGGGAGCCAAAAAATTGACTCTCAGAAGTCTCAGAGATGTAGAGCAGAGTGTAAAGAATCACCTCCCTTAACCTACTGGCAACACCCTTGCTAGAACAAGTCCCAGGATGCCAATTCTCTTCTGCACTGCAAAGGGACTCCACTTTGCTATCTTCATTCTGGCATAGCCAGTCCTACACCAATCCACATGTTCCCCAAAACAGTGATAACCCCACTCAATCCCAAACAGAAAACGAAATCAATAAGCATATAGTTGAGTCCTAAAGTAAAGACAGACAAAATTTCTGAAAAACAATATGCATGAGTATGTGACTACAAGAAGGTTCTTCAATACACTTGTAAAAAATGGCAGTCTTCAATAAAATTCATTACTTTGCTCAGGTCTATATTTCATTCATGGGTTACCCAAATCCATTCTAAACAGGGACAGACACTTTAGAGATACATGGTTTAGATTTCTCACGTTGTGTTACTGTAACAATGAGTTCATCTAATTGACAAAATTGCTCTTCATGCTAAACTTACCAAATAAATACAAATCAACCTTGGGAGACCTGCTTTTAAGGCTTGGTATTTATAAAATGGCGACAAAAATTACTACCAAAGAGGGTTGAAAAATTTGTCTCCACAAATATCTGAAATCACTGAAAAGAGCATACTACTCAGCAGCATTAGGCTGCACAGAGTAACTTAAACCTGGATGTTTTGATGAATGGTGCCCTCCAAGTAGCCTCTCCTAAATTAGCAGCTCACTACAAGTTTTTTAAAAACATGTGTCAGAATTAGGACTGAGCTGTAGGGCAGAGCAAAGAAATAACTGGAACCCTGCAAATATTATTTATAAATACAGATAAATCATGATGTTGTACAACACTTCTAAGCATATTATAGTCTTCAAAAGATAAAGTCTTTGTCTACAATAAGTCTTATGAAAAGGAAAGTTTCTTAAATGCTATGGAACAAAGATTTCCCTTTTCAGTAGTTTAAGTTTTTCCCTGAACAGCTCGACAAACCACCTTTCTTCCTAAAGAATTTTTTCACAATACAATCTAAGTGTATCTGAGAGCAATAAGAGGAAATACATTGAAAATTATGAAACATTTCTCATTGTCTAGCATAAATCCCTCCAATTCCGAACAAGATATGTAGTACTTGAAAACTCTTCAGAAAAACTCTGCTTTTTTGCCATTGTCCTACATTGCATGAACTCTGTGCTCACCTAGTAAAGACATACACACAAAAAAGTAATCTTTATTGCTAATCCACTCCATAAAGCAAAGTGTTCAACCTTGAGGCTGGGGTTACAAAGAAACAAACAGCTTTTAAGCAGTTACTCTTACTCATATAGGGACCACAGGTGGTGCCATTGATATAGACAAGCAAAGTCAAATGAAAATAGAATGCCACACTCACATATTTAGTTAACACTTAAGCAAGTCTAAAAACAGCAGAAATTGGAAGTGAATGGAAAAGATATTGACTTTCTATGGTAATTGTGTTTGCACTTCCTTTTGACTTTTTATGATGAAGTAGCTATAGAATGCTGTTTTTCTTTTCCTGAAGAGAAAGGAAATCACATAACCTTATCAAAAAATGCAGCCAGCTAAAACCCTTCCCTTCCATTCATTTAAATCCCTTTTATAAAACATAAATGCAATTATGAAAAAGGCACTATGAAGTCACTAATCATCACTATAATTGAGATATACATACAACATATTTAGTGACTGGGACAAGATGATCCTTATGGGACCTTTCCAATTTAAGGTATTCTGTGACATGCACACAAAAACAATACACACAGACACCTTGTTTTTATCAAACTACAGCCATAAAAGATCATTTATAAATTGTTCTTTTTTTGTGGAAAGCCCAAATCTAAGTTTATTATACAGCATAACCATTTGAGGAGTTTGTATCCATGACATAAATCCTCTGTTGTTAGTCAGGGTTAGTAACACTGAATTTGATTATGAAGGTTACCTGAAGTCTCAATTACTACAATCACTTCTCCAAATAACTAGCCTGCTCAACAATCAGAAATATGTATTGAGCCAAGAGACAGAGAATGTTCAACAGGAGAATACAGTTTCCTAGGGAGTCACACAGACAACTGAAAAGGCTGCACAACGAACCTTATAAACAATATCTCTTTATACCAATTGAAAAGCAAGGATTCAGCTTCCCTTAGCAGGACACATTTAAAGAAAACTAACCATTTTTGCACTTTAGTGCAAGCAGAAGATAGTACAGTAGGATGTAATAAAATCAAACTGATACTTGAGAGTTAACTGGCAGAAACATATATTCACTGAGAGACTCTGTAAACCATACTATAGTCTACATAAAAAACTAGCTTTGTTTTTTTCCCCCAGCTGCTTCAAGATCTAACTGGTCACCCCAGCTGAGGCTGTGGGGAAGGCTGACGGAAGTGCCAACATCTGCTTCTATTCCCATCAACGTCAAATTTGTCAGAACACAAAATCGTGCCAGCGAAACAATCTCTGCCATAGAAAATTAAAACTACGTCCATGGATATCCCCTGAAGTACCAAGTGCAGCAGATCAATTACACTTCCAATTTCTATTCCAAAATAAAGTTACTTCCCAAAAAACATATATGTATATTTTATATATATATGCACACATGTATGTACATGCATCCTAAAATTCTTTATGGCTTGGCTCACCCTTACTGGCCAGTCAATTAGTTTAAATCACAAACATAAAAACTAAGCCTTATATCAGGTCATAAGGTGATAAATTAAACTAGCCACTTTTTAGCAACTCTACTATTAAATACTTTGTAATGTCTCATCAACTTCTGCCTATAGTTGTACTGGTTATTGTACAGTTGCACTGTACTTTGCTACTCCTATGTTGAGGATTCAAGTGAGTATCTGATTACAAAGTAAATGAAATCTTGCATGAAAACATTCAGCAAATTACGAAAAACAAAAGAAAAAAATCCAACTATTTTTTAAAACTCTCATTAAAAAATCATATTCCCCACCATAAAATCACAGACCAATGAGAATCTTAGAAAAGTTTATGTAGTTTTGCTCTAGTCAGTTAGTTATAGAATGGAATTAATGTTAATGTTGAAAAAGACCTCCAAAATCATCAGGTTTAACCAGTAATCCAACACTGCCATGCTGACCACTAAACCACATCCCCAGGTGCCACATCTACATGTTTTTGAACACCTCCAGGGATGGTGATTCCATCACTTCCCTGGGCAGCCTATTCCAATGCCTGAATACCCATTCAGTGAATCAATTTTTCCTACTGTCCAATCTACACTTCCCCTAGCGCAGCCTGGATCCATTTCCTCTTGTTCTGGCACTTGTTAGCTGGGGAAATAAGACTGATTCTTACCTCACTACAGCTTCTTTTCAGGTACTGTAAAAAGTGATAAAGTTTTCCCTCAGTCCCTTTTTCTCCAGGCTAATTGTGCTTATAGGGCAACACAGGAAATTTTCCTTATGTTTACACAGATCACATTAAATATAGACATTTGGTAATTTGTTGTAAATAATGAAAGTGGTGAGGCACATATTGATAATGTCACTTTTTTCTTAAAGCATCTTTACCATAGGTTACTCAAGTAACTATTATTCAGTCACACAGTTGGACCACACAATTATTTTAGACAGCACAAATATTCACCAACTGTTGCTTTCTGTCCCCTCAAGAAAGTGCATTTTACTAAGAAAAGCAAAAAATTCCCTCTATTCTTGCAAGTAAAGCCTCTCTTTCATTGGAAAACAAAGATTTTTGCCATGGGAAGATGTTATGATCACCAGCAAGAACATCCAGAAGTAGTAAAAGTTCTATTGTTAATTTAGTCAGTAGAGTAACAACTGTTCATAACCCACAGTATTAAGTTTCTGTTATTAAAAAAATAATAAAAACCTTAATCTAAAGATATAGTTTTAGAAAGCATTTTAGTGTCTTAAATTCTTCAATCACTTGTTACTTTTAAGAAATGCTGGAACGAACACTGCTGGTATTGCAATGACACTCTAGATGTAATGAAAACGTCTGAAGGAAAAGTATAAGCATTTATTCATAATTTCCTGTGCATGCCTCCTCCCTCCAACATTGCTGCAACTACTGGGTGAGTTAAGTTTATCCACCTCACATATGTTTACATACCTCACTGCAATTGGCCCAAAATTGTTATTGCTCTGTATCACCGAAATCTCAACAGACTACACTACTGCAGTTTATTACTGGAAGATTCAGGAGATAGGAAAGAATAATATTAATACAACCAGACCTTTTCACTCAGATTTGTTTTGTGATGAATGCAGATGTAACACAATATACTGTATTTACACAGCATAAAGCCAAAAAAGAGGTGAATGAATTCACATGGGAATGACTATTCAGCTATTTCTATCTCCTAAAGTAACAAATATATCAAGTCTTCTGCTTTGCACCTTACAGTGTTACAGACTTTTGACAGAACATACAAACCATGCTACTTCGCACTAGACCGATAAGTGAAGGATGAGAAATCATAGAGGAGTAGGGGGGAAAAAAGACTTTAAATAATCAACCAGAAATGTGTTCTGAGAAATACTCTTTAGTGCCAATGTAAACAAAAGAACCTAAATAAATCTAGCATATAATAGGTATGTTTTCAGTGTAGGAAAACCAGCAAAGCATTTCCCATGTTGACACACACCAGCAAGTCACTTTCTCCTTATAACCTCTTCATTCTCTAGTCATGCACAGGGATTCTTTCCTTTATCTAAGTTAATATCCTGTGAATATCCTAGTAACTACAAAGAAAACTGCAGGTACTCCAAGCAAACTCTTAAGGAGACTATAAATGACTTCAGCTTCTCAGTTATAAAGGAAACATGGTTTCTACCACCATGAGCTCCACTGACAACGCTAAGATGATGACTGGAACATAAACCCCTCCTGCAGTGATGGTTTTGACGGCTTACATAAAATCAATGTGATGGTCTCCAAACTGGATCTAGTCCAGTGGCCCTCAAATCCACCACCAAAGTTGATCTCAACAGTAGTCCTAACAGGTAGACCAAAGGAAAGCTCAGAAGTTGTTTCCTCAAACAAAACTTAGGTAAAATTAGAACATGTGACATTTCTGTGAAGGATTTACATATCTGAACTGTCATTTGAACCCTGTCCATAATAATTAATGAAGCTGAAAAACTGATGTAGAACCAAGTATTTAACACCAACCCATCTTCCTTTCTCCACGTGATTTATTTAGATCATCTTGATCCAAACTGCAAAAAGGCTTAGTATTGAATTCAATGCCTGGATATAACTTGAAACACGTACAGGTTCTGATCCTTGAGAGAATCTGAGCACTTAATTCTTGAACTCAAATATCTTATGTCTAAAAGAAGAATTTGAAGAATATGTAGTATCTTTTATTTTGTACTCTAAGTTGCTGAAATCCAAGACTCTGGCATACACCAATTTGTGGCTTAAGGTAAAATATGGAAGAACATTGCCTTAGAAGAGTCGGGTTGTTGTGGGGTTTTTTTGGTTTTTTTTTAATAGGTAAAACCTGATCATTAAATAGAAATAAGTAAAATAATCACAGACTCTTTTAAATATACATCCTGAACTTAGAGAAGAAAAAAAACAACCAGTAACAAAAACCCCAACACATTGGACGATTTACCATTTTTCATGGTTCTGCTGAGGATAAACATATGGAGAAAATAAGCTACTCTGTAGATCTTATTTCATTCCAATGTCTGTGCTTTTATTCTCCTTGTCACAGCCAACTTAAGAATTTCCTCTTTCATGGTAATAAGCAGAAAGTCCACAATTCTCCAGGCAGCAAAGCAGGAAGTTTGCAGTTGGAAGGATTTCCCCTCTTCAATGGGACAGGAGCAGAGAAATGTATGATGGGGCTACTGTGAAAACTTTTGCAATCTGAAGCAGCTGATTCAGACATATTTATCACATCAGAGCCCCGAAGTGATGCCACCAAGATCAGGCACAAATGAAACACTGCCCGCATCTGTTCTGCAATCATTTGTCACTTTGGCTTTTGGAGAGAGCGAGAGCTCCTGCCTTTCTGACACGGGTATTACCTGGCACCAATAATCTATGAACTGTGATATTCAAATGTAGTAGGAAGCTAAAACTGTCACGGCACAGCTCAGCAGAAGGCGCTACCTTCCCAGCTGACCCTGTATCACAAGACAGGAGTGAGTGCCACATGTGGCTTTAATGCCAAGCAGCTGCTGCGCACCAGCACCCCCTCTGTCCTGCTCCCTTCCCCCCCGCACCGCTGGCTTTCCGACACTATCCCAAGCAGTGGAACCAAAATGAAGGAGGGGTGCTCTAAAATGAACACAAGCCCCCACACCCCTCAGGTTTGGGGGAACCCAAACGCATCACCCCCATCCGCTTCCACGCGCGGAGATGCGGGATCATCAGTGCCAAAGCGCGGCCGGGAATTGGGGGTGGGGGGGAGGTGGGCAACGCGCGACCCCTCTTCGGCTCTCCCAAAACCTGTTACTCTCCCTCCCTCCTTTCCTGTCCCTTTCAAGCCGAGCTCGGGGTCCATCCCCGTCCCGCTCCCCGGAGCGGCCCCGGCCCCGCTCACCGACACCAGGAACTCCAATGTGCCCACGTAGTCCCGCTCCGTCTTGAGCAGCTCGTTGAGGACGCACACGCGTAAGCGAAGCTGCTTCTCCAAGTCCTTCCCGCTTTCCCCCTTGCCTTCCCCCTTGCTTTCTTCTGTCATGGTGCAGCGAGGAGGATCGGAGCTCCCAGCCCGGCGCCTTTCCCCGGCGCTGCGCTGCGGACAAGGACAACAAAAGACCCCGCCAAGTCACCCAGGGGGGCCGGGCTCGGGCCGGTCCCCTCCGCGCTGCAGCCCCGGCTCACCCCGCTCCCGGCTCCGCAGACGACGAGCCGCCCCCGAGAGCGCTCCTTTCCCGTCAGGAAGGGGACACAGCCCGGAGGAAACGAGCGGTCACTGGTTCCCAGCTCGCCCTGCTAGCTGAGAGGTTGGAAAGCCTCCGCAGCAGCACAGACTTGGACATTAATCAAAAGCTTTGTATCCATGTGACTCCAACCCCCTTCCCCCCCTTCGCTAAATCTCAGGAAAAAGGAAAGGAAACAACTTCAGGGAGGATTGCGTGCCAGCAGCTGCCTGTTTCACACAAGCTGCGAGCTTCAGTTTGAGGCTAATTGGAGACCTCCAACAACAGAGTAAAAGAATTATAAAAGTGTCCCAGCAAGCTGACTGGCAGGGGAATCGGCATTTGTTTTTGTTTTGATTTTATCATCAGCAAAGAGCCATTTCAACTTCCCCTTCCACACCTTCCCACGAGATGCATATTACAATGTGTATTATAAATACGAGCTGTGATATTCTCCCAAACAGACACACACGGCTAAGCATGTGCTGAGCAGGTACAGAGAAGCTCTTTGAAGACAGTGAGGGGGTTAGGTTTACTGGTTTGTACGTTTGAAACAAAGTGCTATAAACTCTACAGGTTATACAGTTTTCCTATCTGCCTATCAGATTTGATACATTAAAAGGATAAAAAAATAACTCAGTAGATGTTTAAAACTGCTAGAAAAAGGTATACAGCTACTTTAGACGAGGGGAACTGATTTATTGAAGACTGAAATATGTCAAGTCACTACCATGTGAATTTTAGGACCACTGATGAAAGCTGAAGTTCTCTAGCTAGCTCTTCAGTTTGTGACTAGAAAGAAAATACGGGTCTTCAAACCTGTATTTCATATTCCATATCAAATGTCTTTCTAAACCTGCAACATCCTAAAGGGACAGAATAAAGTGAAAACCTGAGAGTAAAACTCTTCTACAGCTGCAGAATGAATTGAGGCGGTGAGAGTCCTTTAGTGGAAGAGAATAAGCAAAGACATTTGTGCTGTGATAACTAGGCATCATCAAGCTGTCTGCCTCAGACATTTTTTGTAAAACAGAGGATACACTTCCCACAGGAGGTTTCCCAAAGAGCAGAGGAAAAAAAAGAAAAAAGCCTATTTCTTTGAATGTGACCTACTTCCTTGTATCCTCCCCTTCCCAAACACAAACGGCTCCTATGCATGAAGCCAAGGCAAAGAGCAGCAGTTGCTGAGAAAAACTCTGCCATATGTATCCTGCTCAGCCATTTTTGCATGTGCAGATAAGCCTGGAACTTGCCTGCTGACCTCAACGCAGCTCCTTCCTCAACATAGCGCTGGTCCATCTCAAAAACAGACAGTGATTTTCATGAAAATCCAAACTTCACATTCTTGAGTACCTCATAACCCTGGTAAATTTGGTTTAAATGGACTGATCTGTTGAAAAGCCAAACACAGCTCACTGAAGCCTCTTTCTTTAGAAAAGCTGTTTAAAATAGACAACATGTCTGATGATTGGCTCAAAACTTTTCCACTCTCTTGATGGGCTTCATCAGTGAGACACTCCCAAAGTCCTGAGGTTCTGAAGCATCTGCCCTGATCTTAATGGAGATCAGATTTTTCACAATAGCAGTAGCATCAAGAAGGCTACTTCTAATCACCCACTGGACCCCATGATGAAGTTCTCAAGGGAAGAAAAGAAGATCCAAAGCTATTGGAGGAGAACACTTTGTTTCACACTCCTAAATGTGTGTGGGTGCCATTCTTCAGGGGCACCCTACTCTTAGTAAATTTCCCATCAAAAGTTTCCCTTTCTTTCAAGAACGCAGAAATAAGGGTCCGCAACATTTTCTGATTGCAGACATTCCCCTGTGCTCTCAGCTTCAACTGAGTGTGCCATTGGGTGCCACATTCCCCGTGCACACCCACAAACCAAGGTGACAGCTAAAAGAGACAGGAGCAGCAGCTTAGTCTTTCTTTCTCATCGTATGTAGAAGTAAAAATCAAGAATCCCTTCCCTTTACATGTTTGTATCTCACTGCCAGGAGACCTTAAAGCCAAAGTGCTTCTTGTCCTAGTTTACGCTCCTGCTGCCCTCACACAATGCTCCTTCATTCAAGCAAGCAGCTCCAACTATCTGGGCCAGCAAAAGCGTTAGGGACAACACACAAGAGATTTTTATGACTCTTCTAAAGCCACTGAACCCAGCAAAACCCACTGCAGATGTGCAACGATAGGAAAAGTCATTCTAAGTACCAGACACAATCTATGGAAAACATACGTGCCTCTAGGCTCAGCCAATTTTCCTGACAATCTGCTTGAAGTAATAAAGACATGGGGCAAATTACTCTTTTCCCCTAGTTTTAGGAAAAAGCTAAATTGCTCCAATTGTAGTTTTCACTATACCAAAATTGAGTAAAAAAGATGAAGTAGAAGAAAGGTAGAATATAGAGACAAAAGATTAAAAAATTTAGCCTGAACAAGACATTTTAAGCAATTAAACAGCTGATTTTAGACTGTGATGTATCAGGAAACATGATTAGTAGATAACTTGTTTCGGTATTTTAGACAGGTAGTGCTATATAAAACAGTGTATTGATTGTGCTAGCATGTGGGAGAAAGCAATCCTTGCTCCCTATGTGGAAAGACACTGATTTGGAGAAACTAGAAAAATCATACTATTCCCATGGAATGTTATAACTCTGGAATGCAAAAAAACTATTTTGGTCCAAGGGTATTTGAGGTCCAAGTTGGATTTCTACTTAGAGTCCTGTTAAAAAAATATGGCAACATGTATGGCCTATACACATAGCTGAGGATGGATGTGATCTCTCCAGATCTAGTCCCACCCTTCTGCAGCAGAATGCCCAGGGCAACAGGACAGGTTGTCCAGCCAGGTTTTGAGTAACTCCACAGATGGAACTTGACAGCCTCTATGGGAAACATGTGCCAGTGTTTGACCAGTATTCTACAGTTAAAAAAAAAACACACAAAAAATTTAAAATCCCACTTGTGTTCAATCACAATTTCATGGTTTTTAATGTGTACCATTGCTTCTCATCCAGCCAGCTGGCACTGCTGAGGAAAATCTGGCTCCCTCTTTATCATTCCCTCCCATCAAGCACTTAGAAACCAGGGTAAGATTACCATGAACCTTCTCCCTTCCAGGCTGAACAGTCACATGTCCCTCAGCCTCTCCACATATGAGATCTTCCATTTCCTTAGTCATCTTGGTGATCCTATCTGATGAGCTGGAACAAGGTTCCTTATTAAATATCTTATGTATGACAGATGATAGCAATTAAACTTCAGTGATCTACCATGACACTTATGGTCTCCATGGGAATACCCCATGGATTTGTTTCTGTGTTGCCACCGGATGATGGATATCAATGCAAGACAGCTCCAGTGTCACACAGTAATGAAGTCAAGTGTTCTGCTAAGCACATTATCTTGTATTAAAGCACTGTAAAGGATTCCTCAGTCCAGCTGGGAATTTAAAATTGTCTTCTTTTCAGAAAGAACTGAAACAAATTTTTATATTTGGAAAAAAAGGACAAACAAAAACTCCTTAAGAATTACTAAGACTCATACAAAAAATGTCATAAAGACTAAAAAAGTTCACCAGCATAAAAGCAGCTTCTTTACAGGTGGCTTTAGCACCCTACTGTGCAATTAAAAGGTTAATACGTATGGGACTAGCTGTAAAGTGCTATGAAGTAAGTGTTGGAGAGTAAACCAACTTCAAAGTTCACTTTTGACACATTGCTGTCTGTTCATTCACCACAGAATTTACACCAAACCAACTTTGCAATAACAGGTTTTAAAGTAAATTCATCATATGTACAGAATGAACCAAAATAATCCATTCTATAATCTTCCTTTATGGCATTTTGAAAGAAAGATGGAGGTACTGTAACCACTGAGACATTTAAATGGTCCCAAGTATAGTAACTTATAAACTTCACTGTAAAATAATCATCAACATAATGAGTGAGAGCATATACAGTAATTTCACGAATATAAGCCGCACCTTTTTCATTGAAGAATCCAGCCTACCCCAGGAGTGCGGCTTATATTCAGGTGCGGCTTATTTATGGACAATTTCAGGAGAATTACCAAGGCGGAAGTACGAGCCGCAAGGGGAACAGGCGTTCCCCGTCCCTGC
>VRYO01001463.1:33410996-33442584 GCA_009812075.1 Sialia sialis
AGAAAAGAAAAGAAAAGTGCGGCTTATATTCGGGTGCGGCTTATATATGGACAAATCCCGTGGCCGTCCTGGCTACCCGGAAGTGCGGCTTATATTCAGGTGCGGCTTATAATCGTGAAATTACTGTAATTAAAAGCTTTCTACAGGTATTCTGAGTACAAGCTGATCTCCTTCCCAAAACCAGACTTTTTACCTCAAGTTGCTACAAACATTGCTCTCCCAAGTATGAATGCACAGGACTTCATCACAAAGCTTTTGCAGGAGCTTCTTATGATGGTGTGTATCTATTCACAAGGCTTTTAATAATTTTATTCCCACCAGCACAAGGGACACAGCAGACATGTACAGCAAACTAAATCTTAACATTCAGCTTTTCTTAGCATGGAAAGAACTACTGATACATGATCCAAACCTGATTTATCAAGAAATAAATCTAAAATTATATTTAGAGATTACAGCTCTTAATAAAAAGAGCGATTTGCATTTTACTTAAAGTATTTGATTTTTCTTGTAGGGATAAATTGTAGCTTTAATAAATCTTGCAGCAAAAGCCTAGAATGACAAGCAATCACTACAGATGTTTTTTCTTCAGGAGGTTATCTAGCATAAGCCAGCATCCCACACAGAATCCCAAGAGAGGAGCAGAATTAGTCCAAGCATCTTTTGACTCTAAATTGGTATTAAAAGACCATGTACTAACACAAATGCACGGTAAGATTTCCTCAAGAAACACTAATTGGTTCAGTAAGAAATTACCTTTACCTGAAACTACCATTACAAAACAAAAACAGTCTCCACAAGGTTCAACCCCAACTTAGGTACCCTGATGAAAGCTATTTAAACTAAAACCTCACCTTGTGTAATGTCTAAGCAGAAAGACAAAGAATAGCTGCAGACAATTACAGTAATTTCTCACATATAAGGCCCACCGGATTATAAGGCGCACTTCCGGGTTCGGATCAAAACTTCAGCCAAAAATGTGCGCCTAATACATGTGAAATTACTGTACTTCATCTTAGTTTGAGGACATCTGATAACAGCTTCTTCACACTAGCTATTTAACAACCTTTTCAAAGATGTTTTAAAGTTGAAATAAAATTCATTATTAACAATGAAAGCTGAAATAAGAGGAATAGTATTTGTACAAGTAATATCAAAAAATCCGTCTTGGTAAGAAACACAAAGTCTTTTATGCTGCTAGCCATCTTTATATGACTATGGATTCTACATGTGAGAGAAGCCATAACTGATCAATTAAAACACCTTTTTTGATCTGCACATGTGTTCTCTGCAGAGCAATCAAAGAGACATTGAGCAACAGGGATTTATGTGGAAACAATGACAGAAAAATAACTCTGAGACTTCTTTGGCTTTTAGCTAACAGACAAAGTATGGTACAAGGAAAAGTGTAATGAATTTCCACTCAGTTTACTTTAGCGTAAAAATAAAAGCAATCTTATAATAAGAAGAAACTAATTAAGAGCTTTCAGGAATAATTTTAGCTAATGTACAGAAAGTTCATGAAAGAGTATAGCACATTTATTTGCTTGTATTTAATCACAAAGCAATAACTCATCAATAAGTTTTCAACCCCAGTTGTTGAACTTTTGTATAAACATATGCAACTACTCTGAAGGACTTGGAAGGTGGAAAGAACATTGGATTCATCAGCTAGTACAAGCTATGAGACAGATCTGTATCTGACTTTTTCAGGCATTCCTTATATTTTAGCAAGTACATTACATTTAGACCCACTTGAAAGCTCTTTCTTTCTTGAAATGCCTTTGATACAAGAGGTATTTTTATCACATCCTAGGAAACTTTTGTCCCTCAGTGTGCATAGACTTACTATTGTTATTCAGAGGTTAATAAATATTCAATATTTTATTTAACAAAAACATTCATTTTGATGTTCAAGAAGGTGGAGGGTTTTTTTCCCCCTCAAATGTTTTAATAATCTTACTCTTGGACAATGACTTAAGTATTTTCTCATCTTTTTTTGAAGGGTAAAATTGATCACCAATTTAGTAATGTCTCTAGTCACTGCACATGCAGCATAAGATACTGCCATTATTTACTGAAAATCTTAAACTAAACAAGGCTTCTAATAGATTTTAAAAATTTTGCATTTTGCTATATTTGCTTGATTGAGTGTCAAATATCAATTAACTTAAAGCTCAATACCAAAAAAAAAAAGCTCACCTAAATTCGTACTTTGTCAGAAATTTTTATGCTCCCAAATATGTGTTTGAGAGAGACAGTGGAGAGCAGGCAAGGAAAGGCAACATAAAGCAAATGTCCAGAAGCAAGCTGGACATGCATGTAAGCAGAACACAAGTCACATTGGCAATACCAGCACAAAACAAAAAGCATTTGACTGGTCTCAAGATTTCCATTTTCTTTTAAGTAACCAATACTTGCACCATCTCTCTGTCTCTGGCAAATCAAGAGTAAATACAGACTGTTCAAGTTATGATGTGCTATAAGGTACGTGACAGCTAAGTTCCTCTTTTCTCCGAGCTCCTTTTGCCATGCAGCAACTTCCACAGATAATAAAAAACAGCTGAGATACTGAGTTCATTGGTTAAAGTTGAAAGTACAGAACAAACTGCTATTATACTCCAGAGATTTAATGTTGATGATACCCAAAGCAGATATTTTGCATCTCTAACCCTTCAGAGAGTACAAGACCAGAGAAAGAAATATGTTGAAACTATTCCAAACTAAGGGCTCTAGCAAGACCTATCAATCAAGAAAAGACAACTTTAAGCTGAAAAATTAATTTGGATTTTATTATGGTTGATGCATTTTCATTATTAAAGAGCTGAAAGAATGACAAGTACTACAGAAAAATCTGATTTTTTTTCTTCCCTAGGTAGGATTGCTGCTTTCAGAAGATGAAGCCTCTGCCAAAATGAAGGCTTTAAAAATTTAGAGCTTATCAGTTGAAATGCAGAGTTAGACTGGACATGCCCAGAGATCAAGGACAAGTACAGCAGAGTGTTCCAGTATTTATTTGCTATATTTTTATAAGTACTAAAACCTCCTGGTTTTAAAAGTACAATTTTTTAAAGAAATCTGAATGGTAGTGGAAATTTACTATTTTACAGCAAGATAGTTCACAGACAAACTATGATTTGTATGTTTGGATGTTCTTTGTTCATTTGTCCAAACAGGGAACAAGACAAGGCCCTGCAGGCCAAGCCATGTGCCTCAACCACAAAACAATACGATATAAGGTTAGATCATCAACTGACATAAATCATCATAACTCCATTAACTTCACTGACCATTAAAGACCCAGATGAAATATGGTCTAACAGCATAACCTTACTTGAACTATCGCCTATCTATTTTAGCTGTGTATGAGACAAAGACATTTTACTGCACATTTTAATGTACTTTCCTTTCCTAGAAAAGTAGACAAAAGAAAGAAAATATTAAAAAGAAAATTTAAAAATAACTTCAAAAAATCCATGAACTAAACAAAACCACACAATTTCTTCATAAATATACTTAGTTGGTCAACCATACAATGATTACACATTACAACTAAATGTTTGTAGAATACTTTTAATAAAACAACTTGCCCTTAGTTACTTTCTTGTTAACCTTCCCTTCCACCTATCATGATCACATATATGACTTTATTAATATATTCACATCATTTGACCCCAGGGAACTATGAAATGTCAACCCTAGTAATACAAATTCCTTTCAGGGAACACTGATTGAACACGGATATGGAATTTTTTTTAAAAAAAGACAAACTCATTCATTCAGCTCCTCTAACTTCCAGGATTTTGTTTCCATAATACAATCACTTTTATATGTCAATTAAAAAAAAACAAACAACAACATATCTTTGTGGTGTAATCCAAGTGACTACCCATTCAGGCATTAAGCAACATAACTGGGACCTGGTATATGTTTATTATCTTACCCTTCCTATAAAGGAAAAGGCCTATGATGTTAAGTGCTAAGGTTGGGATTAAAATAACACATTGTTACAAGCTAATTGCTATTTATAATGAAAGAAAGTCAAAGCAACCGTCCTTGCACTTCAGGAAGAAACTGTTCAAGACAACAACATTCCCTAGTTTTGGGGCAAGATGATTGCAGCCCTTAGAGACTATGAGAAAGTTCCTTTATTTCCCATGTACAATAACTAATGCAAGTGTTTCAAAAATACTTTGCTTAGGTAAATCTAGATTTGGAGGCTATGTCTCATTTCCCTGCACTGTGGGACCAGATAATAACCAGTTCTGAATCCAGGCATGTCAATCAGACAGGATTGGTCTAATCGGTGTGGGTTTATCTGTAGTTATAAAATACTGTAGTTATAAAATACTGACCCTTTGGCAGGTGCAGGGGGCTGCCTGTAAGGCAGTAAAGAATTATTACAGTAACATATCAAAAAAATAATAGAGATGACAAGGACCCCTAGCACTCGCAGATTCAACGTCCTGCTTAAAGCAAGTATAATGAGAGAAAGCTATACAACTGAGTTTGTAGTATCTACCACTCTGGAAACCTATTCCAGTGTTTTACCACTCCTATGGCATTTTCCCCCCATGTACTATCAACTTCTTCCATACTCTCATTTGTGTTTGCTGCCCATCATCCTTCCACCATGTAACTCTGAGAAGATTCTGGGTTAATCTCTCCATAATTTGTAGAGAGTTCTAGAGAGCAGCACCATTCCTGCCTGTTATTCTACAGGATGAAGAAACCCATCTGGTCCACTCAGCCACTTCTTGTGTGCTATAGCCTTCTTGCTGGACTCATTCCAACATGTCAATGTCTATCTGGTACTGAGGAACCCAAAACTGGGTATTGTGCTCCAGCAGCAGTCTCTGATGTGTCAGACAGAGGGGAAGAATTATTTCCCTCAACCTGCTGCACTGTTGTTCTTATACTCAGCCCGGTATGGCATCCATCACTGAGTAACTTCTCCTTATGAATGGAAGGCACAACTTGCCAATTGTGCTGATTTTGAAACACTTTCGTTCTGCCAAGAAGCAATGAAACCCGAGAAGAAGCTGAGTAATGTCTCAATATTAGTCTCTTCTTCATTATTACCTAGGTTAAGCATCATTCTACACCTCATAGAACTATTTATGCTCAGCAGCAGTATAATGCTGCTCTAAGACAAAAGTTTGCTAGATGCAGGATATAAATGTGTCTGCCAGTGACAGTACATTGATTTATGAGTGCTGAAAAATCAGTAATTTGAGTACAAGTCAAGTGTAGATCAGCAACCATTTATGGCCCTCTATAAAGGCCATGTAGCAATAAGTGCATTATGGCAGCTATGGGAATAGGCGATTAGGAATTTCCTGTGGAAGTAGCATTTTTATTTTCCACAGTAAGAATTCCCACTCAGCTGCTATGACATTGTTTGGACTCTAGAGCGTTTCCTGCACAGGTGCTCCATGACCACTGGAAGGAACTGCAGAAATGTTTGTGCAGCTAAAAAGCACACAAACATATCTGTCAACAATTCAAAATCACAATTTAAAAAACGTTTCACTGCACATGATGAAGACACATGGCCAGAAAACGGTAACCTAATATCCGAATCTGGAGTTTACCCCTAATTTGTTGTGCAAGCACCATTAAGCCATTTCACTACATGCACCTCTGGGTACTTACCACCTATTAGCTCCCTTTACACACTTGACTACCACTAACCTGTAAATCAATAGAGGCTTTTTTCTTTTATTTCTGGCAGCTTTGTGTTCTCATGGGCCTTCATAACTCACCCCTCCTTGCTCACATAACGTCAAAAATACCTCTCAGTGTTTCCATAAAGTACCTCCTATTGAAAAGAGACAAAATTTGCTGCTGTTGTAAACCAGCATTATCAGTAAAGGGCAGCAATCCTACACCGGCAGGAATTTCACCATAGGAGGCTAAACAGCAACACCTATGCTAATCTGTGTAAATTGTAATATCTGATAGGCTCTCTCTTCTCAGACAACAGAATTTATTCTGTTACAGTAATAATGTTGCCTCAATGAATATCTTTCCCATTGCTTTTCAAATTACTGCAAGAAAAAAAAATTATATTTACATTACAAAGGCGGTAATACATAATACAGCTGTAAGACCTGCCTGAGTTATCACAAATTTGCACACCACTTGCCAGTGCAGTTTGGCTTCCCTGTGAGACAGTGATGTTACAGCCCTGGTACTTCATAAATAAATGGCTGGTGAAATAAATGAAACTGATGGAATAAAATCCATGAATGCCAGATGCAGGATTTAAACTTCCAGCAAGGACTGGTGACCTGAGGTTTATCAAGCAAATGAAAAGAATTATTGCAGTAAGATTTAGAGTACTAAGCCTTGGATGATCATATTGCCTGAAGAAATTGAGCCACTTCTGAAGTACAACTCCAAATCCCAAGGCCTGCATTCTTTTTGATGGAAAATATCTTTTTCATTGTATCATTCCTTGATAAAACATGATATATTTCATAATACAGGAACTTGATCTGGTATCATTACTATATATATCTACATCAGTTTAGCCTAGACTGGGGATCTGTCGCCTGGGGAAGAGGAGGCTCGAGATAGGGAAAGGGTTGGATCTCGTCCACATACACAAACACTAGAAGGGAGTGGTAAAGGTGCTACAGCATGTCCAGCAAAGGCCAGCAGGGCTTGTGGAAGGACTAGAGAATGTGTCTTATGAAGAACATCTGAGGGAGCTGGGTTTGTTTAGTCTCAAGAAGAGGAGGCTCAGGTTCATCACTCTTGACAGCTCCCTGAGATTTTGGTGAGGTAGGGGCCAGTCCCCTCTACTGTGCCTGCTGTGAGAGGACCAGAGGGAATGGCCTTAGGCTGAGACAGCAGAGATTCAGATGAGATATGAGAAATTATTTTTTCATTTTTCAGGTGGTCACGCATTGGAATAGGTTGCCCACAGAGCTGGTAGAGCCACCATCCCTGGAGATGTTCAAGAGCTGTCTGATTCTGGGTGATGGTTTAGTGATATAGGGGTTACAGTGGTGGTGCTGGATTGGTCGCTGGCCTTGATGATCTTAAAGACCTCTTTCAACCTTGATAATTCTATTCTAAAGCAGAGAGAACTGGCCCTTTTCAATGGCACCCAGTGCCAAGACCAGAGGCAATGGGCATGAACTGAAGCACAAGGAGATTCCTTCTGAACATCAGGAAACACTTTTTCACTTTGAGCTTGACCTAGCACACCTTATCCAGAGAGATATCCATCTTTAGAGATATTCAAGTGTCAGTTGAACACGGTCGTGGGCAACTGGCTCCTGGTGGCCCCACCTAAGTCCCCTCAAAGGGAGCTGGAACAGCTGCCAGGCTTACAGGATTTTGATCACTGGCACAAAGTCTGGGTGGAGGCAAGTTCATAGGGATATATGGAAGCTAGTACCACTTCATTAATAATCTGGATTATGGGATACAGGGCATCCTCAGCAAGTTTCCATAAGACGTAAAAATCAGGCAGAGTGGGTACGTAAGATCATTGTGCGGCTATTCAGAGGCACCTCAACAAAAAAAGAGCCCATGAAGTTCCTGCAAGAGAGAATGTGAAGTCCTGCACTATGGAAGCATCGGCAAGCACTGGCAGCCACATGATAGAAAGCAGTTTTGCAGGGAAGGACCTGGGGGTTCTGAAGGACAACATTAACATGAGCCAACAATATGCAGTAGTGCCACGGATAAGACCAGCACGGATCAATGGAAAAATGCAAGAGGCAGCAAAAAAAAAAAAGTAAGGAGCAGCAGAAGGAAACTGCTACACACTGATCCAAACTACCTCTGCTACCCAACACCTCACAAAAGGAACTGGGAGTAACCCTCAGTGACAATGAGGGAAGTGAAGACAAGGAAGATGAAAGAAATGGTATCTGGGGTGAACTTAACCCTTAGAAAGGTGTTTTCCCTGAGTATTTCAATAGTTGTATCCTTTCTCAATACCCAAATCAGTAATTAAATGTTTAAGGCAATTACTTCTCCCACTGGAGTCTGTTCATAACAGCTCTTTGACTCTGCACAGCCATAGCCTACCACTCCACAAGCCTGCCCCTGGCATTTCTCCCGACATGCATACACATAGCAGCTGCCCACAGAGACTTAGGAGTCTCACCACACTGCTTCTTACAAATCCTCAAAACTTCCCTTCATCTGTACCCAAACTGCACCAGCAAAAACACAGTAATGAATCCACCACAAATCTACAGTGTCAGCAGAGCCCCCAGTTCAAACCCTATCCAAGCATCCTTGTCTCTCTTTTCTGCATGTCGTATCCTTACTTCTGGAATTTAGTCTCAGATTGTTGTTCAGGAGGGTAAAAAATGTTGTCTTACCTCTGTCTTGTTTCACCCCAGTGCTGCCATATCAGCTGGTGTGGCCTGTCCTGCATTTAGCTCCATAGAGCTGGTGTAGGATATTGCTACAGATTATAGCTCCTCCACTGTTGTGATCCTCCCTGTCTTCTCAACCTCCCACAGAACAAAGCAGAATCAATAAGAAGACATCTGCAAACTGCCAAATGCTAAATATACCTGCTCTGATTTTAACCTAGAACTCAGCCACATAAACAGCTGCACTTATGCAAACCAAAGCCTACAGGTTCTGCTCAGGTCTTGGCACAGTAAAACTAAAAGCAAGAGATCTGCTGTTCAATTAAACAGTATGTCAACTAACTGAACAATTCCCCTGTCTAAAGCAACCAAAGAAAGAAAATTTTCTGAAGTAAATTTACTATGAAGGAAATCATCAGCCTTTAGAATAAAGTCCATTGTCTGGTTGGTTTCCCCTGGAATTGCATGTGCTCAAGAGCAGCTGTGTTGAGAATATAAAGAATAAAAATAGAGACAGAACTTATTTTACACACAAAAAAAAAACCCATTATGTGTACTGCAAGGAATCAGTAAGCTGATGTAAATCAGCCTACATAGGAGTGGCTAAAACAAGGAAATGCCTGAAACACAAAGTACTGTCTAACTGCTTGAAAACACCCCAGTTGATTCCTTCAGTGAGCTCAGGATACCTGAGGCAAGACAAAAACCCATCCCATTTTCTTTCTAGAATTTTCTGCCAAGGATTTAATGCCTGAACAGCTGGCTCTGGGTTTTCCTGTCCAGGCAGACACTCTGGACCCAAGGCCACCCAGAAGTCCCTTCCCACATCAGCCAGTCTGTGATTTTTATGGGATTGCTATTGCACAAACTCTTAACGATGACCAACTCTACTTTGCCTTTTCAATCTTTAAAAATCTCACAGACAGAAAGTTCTGGTTAAGAGTATTAAAAACATGCATTTTCTGTTAAGGGTGAGTATAAAGACGTCTGTTTGCTCAGGTCCTTTACCAGCCTTAGCAACCATGCCCTGGCTCCCCAGGGCTCACTCCATGCTGCCCATTGTTCCAGCGCTGCAATGATGAGGCTTCCCTCACCCTGCTCCAGTTATGCAAAAAGATGACAGGTCTCCATCTTCCCCCAGCCCTGCCCTGCATGGCCATGGGCCTCCCAGAGTCAGGGCCAGCCATGACCTGATGGCCTCTGCACACTCCCATTGACATGGCACTGACCAGCCATATCTGACCCTGTCCATATCATTCATCCGCCTGTCACCATATGTGTAAGTACTCTCCCAAACACAGTATTCAATTTATCCTTGAATGGATAATTAGCGTCACCAGAGTTAAATTTTAAGCATTTATCTAAGTGTTTACAGTCATCGTCTTCAGGACAAAAACATGACAAAATATAACCTGTTTGAGAATAACTGAGTATTTATTAAAATTAATAATCAGGGAGATTTTAGGCACTAGTAAAATAAAATTTTGGTTCCAGAAACTTGGCCATGAATTTTACCTATGTAACTCACATTTACACATCCTGAGGATATTTCTAGGGGAAAAGTAAAATTCAACTCCAGCATTAAATTGTGTTGTGTAATTTGAAACTAAATAAATTGTTCTATATAGTAGCATAATAAAAATATTTTCCCAGAGTTATTCTGCATATGCTCATTTTCAATTTGATGGAGCTTTTTGTTTGGTTTGGATTGTGTGTGGAGGCAAATATATTTTCTTTCACAGAATGGCTGAGGTGGGAGGAGAGCTCCAGAGGTGATCTGATCCAACATGCCCACTCACACAGGGCCTCCTAAAGCTGGTTGCCCGAGACCCCACCCTGATGGATTTTGATTATCTCCAAAGATGGTGATTCCACACAGCCTGTGCCAGTGTTCAGTCACTCTCACAATGATTTTCCTGTGATGAATAGCAGAAGAATTCTCCCTAACCTGGTACAGTTCTGGTACTATACATCCTTTTATTTATTTGCCCCGGTAATTTACCAGCTAACTGGCACACAGCACTTTTGACAGTGCAATTATTTTTATGCTTATTGAAAAATTTGATTATGATCCTCTTGTATGCAAAAAAAAAAAAAAAGAAACTTGGGGGAAAAAAAGCAGAATCTGAGGGCTTCTAATGGCACTAGAGAGTGATAAAAGAGTAGCTTTGAAGCAGAAATTGTAATGATCATCACCATGGTTCACAGAACTAAAAATACATGAAAGCTATCAAAAATGTTCATGAGGAACATTTGAGTAAATCACAGAACAATTTGAGTAATTTTGTAGGACAACTGGAGGAACAAGAGATCATTGATATGCCACTGGAAAATATGTCTTAAATGTAGTCAATCCACTGCCAATCCTGTAATATTGTTGTAGCAACTGTAATTAGGAAAGAACAACACTTAAGAGCATCTAAAGTATTAAAACAAGTAAAGTGGTGATGGTGCCCCTCTCTGGTCATTAGCTATGTATCAGATGCTGCTTGATCACATTTTTCATAGCTTTCAGACTGATTTACATGTGTAGGAAATTAACCCACAACATTTTAGATATCAATCATCACAGCTCTTCAGAATTTATTCTAATGTCATTTGATTTCCCAGTAGAGGAACAGACACATGCAGTGTATTTATAGGTCTTCCAGCGCTGTCTAGTCTGGGAAATGAACCATCTATTTTAAAAATGTGTTTGTTTTGGTTATATTTCCAAACTGATGACTAAAAAACATTTTAAATATCTAAATAACAATAAGCTTTTTTTTCCCATCTTCTCACCAAAAACAGCAACCTCTGAGTTGTGTACAGATGCAAATTAATAGCAGCAAGAGTTGAAGAGCAAATAAGGAAAGATATGCAGATAAGAAATTAAAACTGCACAAATGTCATTTGCATATTCACCACAGAATACGGATTTTTGTCTGATATTGAATTAGGCTTTTAGGCTCACACTTTTCTTTACATGTAACAGTAATGTTTTCAACATAAATGCAAAATTAAATCTGAGCTCACATCCTTTCCTCTAATTTATTTTCTTTTTAAATAACTAGGCCACAGAGCCCTTATTAAGCATGAAAATGCATGGGAGCTGCAGTGGCTGCTTTCAGATTCTACAGGGTGTGCAGGATCAGGCTAGCAGTGGAGCTAATTAACAAACCAACATTTTAGCTATTGCTGAGCAGTCCTTGCAGAAGGTCAAGGCTTTCTGTGTTCCTCTCTCTGACCGCGAGCAAGCAGGCTGGGGCTGAGCAAGATGCTGGGAGAGGACACAACCTGGGCAAAGGGACATTCCTTGCCATGTAATGACATGCTCAGCAACAAAACTGGATAGGAGTCACAGGAAAAAAAGTCAAGATAATATTTCTCATGTGAAAAGTCTAAAAAAAATTGGGGGTAGAGGGCTGGCAAATATTCAATTTTCCATCACTAATAAAGCAGAAAACTATATCCTTCTCCAGTGCTTTTGATTACCTTGTATCTTGTAAGCATTTGATTAGTCAGATTTGGATTTCCCTTGCTAAAATTTCAAAAAAGAGGAAGTAGTAATATGAGTCTTATAAATATTTTCTGTCTTTTGATAGAGCAATACATCAAGAAAAAGAAAGTGCAGACTCCAAGGGAAACAAAGCACTGAAAACAAAGCCAAACAGCCTTTTAAAAAAACAGATTTTGACTGCAAGTGGTCAATATATTTAATTAGTTTTAATCATCCTTTTCAACATGTACCTTTAAATATTTCAAAGGCACCAAGAAAAGAGAAAACCACAGTAGTTCATTTTTGTACATTTTTAATTTAATATACTCACTCTAGAGATTGTTTACAAGAATAATAAAATAAACATTTTTGGGAAAGGCTGGCATTCTACTGGCTGTTGGATCCCAAGTTGTTTGTTTTTTTTCCCCCCTTTGAACTATTTCCTTAGTATTCTGAAATGATCCCCTGGAAAATTAAGAAACAAAGAAGACATATCTGGCCAAGCTCCCCCATGTGCTGAACTGCTAGCCACTAACAGTAAAAGAGAATACAAGGAACACCGTGTGTATGTAAAAGTTTTGATAGCCAAATCAAGGACACTTTTACCTTCACATCAGTACCTAAAGGAAGCCTACAAGAGATCTGAAGACAGGCTTTTCACAAAGGCATGCAATTACAGGACAAGGGGGAATGGTCTTCAGCTAAAAGAGGGCAATTTTAGATTAGATATTAGGAAGAAGTTGTTCACTGTGAGGGTGGTGAGGCACTGGAACGCGTGGCCCAGAGAAGCTGTGGATGCCCCATCCCTGGAAGTGTCTGAGGCTGGATGGGGCACTGAGCAACCTGGTCTAGGGGAAGGGTTGTGGGTGGGAACTGCATGATCCCAAAGGTCTCTTCCAACACAAGCCACTCTATGATTTGATGATTATAAGGCAAGGATTCATTCACCCCATATCTATCATTTACCCACTACACCAACAAAATAAAAAGACCTTGTTAAGACCTTATCTACTAAGTCATGAAAACTCCAGACTGGGCACCTAGCAGCACTCCCAGACTCAGCACCTGTACAGCCATCACATGCACCTGTAACCATATGACACTGTGTCACACGAGCTCCTTACACAGATTGATGGCTTCAGTGCTATTTTCAATCCAACATCTCTTAACTCAAGTGAAAAGAGTTCAAACCCAAATCACAATAGAACAGGCAGAGATTGATTTTTGATGCAGCTTAAAACACCTCTCACTTTCAGACACAGCAACAGGAAAAAAATCCTGATGCCCAGAAAGGCACACACACATTTCTATAGTTGAAAAGGCTCTGTTCCCACATAACTGCTGTAGGGATAATTTATGTTATAAATCAAAAGGAAAGGATCTTCCTTATTGAGAAAGCAAATCTAAAATAAAATTCTGTCCTATTTAGTACAAGCATCCTTAAGTAAAATTCCTCATTTAGGTTATTCTGAACCTAGAAGTGAATGAACATAATAGTTCACTGCTGTAATAATTCTCTTAAGTATTTTTAGCTACTATTGCTGTTGCTTTCAGCACAGCTGAAAAAGGCTCAGTGTGTCTAAATAAAAGATTTTTCACTTTTTCCAGTCATATCAGTGAGTCTAATCAAATATATCTTTCTCTTCAATCTTTGCTTCATGTTAGCCTCCATAGTCATAAATGCAACAGTTATTAAGAGTAGGCATCATGAGGCTTTGGTCTTACTCCTTTCCTGTTCTTGCTCCTAACTATACAAACATTTTGCTCTTGGCTTCTTCTGGTTATTATTCTGTTTTTTCCCCGCTCTTGCTCAATCTATTTCTTCCACATACAGAAACCATGGTAAAAATAAAAGTGTCACCTCAACACATTCACCCCCAGATACTAATTTCTTTACTCTCTTCAAACAGGAATGACTTAGAAAAGTTTAGGGTCTTTTGCAGCATGTTCCATCCATTCTACTTATTCTGCCAGTAATGATAGGGAGAATGATTTCTATCAACTGTCTGTAGATTAAAGCATATGTCTCAAATAATACAATATTCTATCACTTCTATTTTTATCTGATTTTTATAAGGCCTTCTTATATTAACTTATTTCTCCTTATTTAAGGTCACTTAATAGCACTTGAATAGTTATTGAGGAAAAAGGAAAAGTAGTAAGTGCCATACATAATTTACAATTTCTTTTGATTAATCATCTTCTGCTGGCAGAACCGTTCATCTTTCATGTAAATAGCTTGGGAACATTCAGTAGTTCTACTGGACTAACTCTATATAAAAGCTACTGCTCAATTATTCACACACAGATTAAAGTGAACTAAAACCGTAGTCTTGGAACATCAGGAAAATATTAAATTACCAAGAATAATATAGAAGCCTTCAAAGAAGTTATAGAAGTCAAATTCTCAGCTACAACCTGTTATCTTTTTGGTCCAAAAATCAAAGGAATTTTTTTTTTAAATATGGTTATTTTTTCACAATTTCAATTAATTGTGCCAAATATTTTAGTGAATTTTGTTCTTACTAAAGGAGATAATTTCAATTTCAAGGGATAAATTGCAAGACCAGTTCACAGGACTCATATGGTTTTATGCTGACCTCAAGCCCTGTGCAGTCCCCTCATGACTAAAGAGGCAAGCTGGAGCTAAACATTTCCTTCCCTGCTCATGATGTCTACAAGCTGTATCATTGATGCCTTCAGATTTATCACCAATTTTGGGAAAAGAGAGAAAAACTGAACCTAACACTGTGGCGCAACATTATTCTGAAATAAGAGTTCCAAAGGATTGTCAAAAAGTCCAATTATGCATTTCTCAATAAATTTTGTCATTCATTTTGGAAAGGTCAGGGACATAATTCGGAAAACACAGCTAACATACAGCCAGTCTCTCACCTGACACCTCACTTTGCACAAAGAGTTGTTGATCTGTTATGATCCCAGGAAGACCACACTTGGACTCTGTAAGGTATCCTTTAAAACTCTACTTATTAGATATAACAGTAAAATGAGAGAAAAATAAAGGTAATTTTATGTCCTGTTTTGCTGCTGGCAATTTTGAATGTTCAGCATTGAATTATTCTCCAATGCCCATGTGGAGTTCAACATTCATGGAATATTGATAATTTAAGTTATTATAGCATTTTATTGCAAGGAAAGCACTCCATCATTTCTATTATCAAACAGAAAGGATGTCCACATGAGAACTTCTTGCTGTGCCTTTATATAAAGGCAAGGTCACAAAGGTGGCATACTCTCTAGTACCTGCTGCAGGCTCCTTTTTTACAGGGACTGGGCTGAGCCTGTGCTGAAGCCAAGGGACAAAGGCAGCACAGCCCCAGCCTGAAGGCAAAGCTGTGTGTGCAGCACAGCTCAGGCTGGCGCTTGTAGATCGCTAACAATACAACATGGTCTTCTGGAGAAGGTCCCCACACACATCCTTCAGCCTGCTTCCCCCAGAACCAATGCTGCATTTTTCACAGACAGATGCTGAAAGACATTTACAGTTCTCCCCAGAAGATTTACATGCCCATCCTGAAAGCTCCCACTCTCTCAACTACTATCCTACTCCAGAGAGCACAGGTCTCCTTACAAAGCTCACATACAACTACCAAAAACTCTACTTCCACCATCCCTTCTTCTTGCCTGTAATAACTGTGTACCATTAAATACATCATGCAGTAGCTAGCATTAATCTAATTGCACAAGGACACAGCTAATTTTTTCACCACATCCATATTCAGTTGCACTAAATGCATATAGTTCCTGTGCTTTCTGCTAATTTTTAACCTTCTCATTCACTCCTTTCTCAAAGGGAACATGCTTCTTATTTTTACCACTCAGTTCTGCTTGTATTCACCTCCGTCCATCCCAGCTATAAAGAAGCAGCAGCAGCTTGCATGCACACCTCACTGTAGCAATTATATGAATTACATGACTGGCACCATCACCAGCCTCTTATTAAAAACTTTTTGTGCCTTCTCTCAGGCAACTCCACATGGCACTGACTCCTTCCCTCACTGGCAGATCCACACAGCACTGAGTCCTTTCCTCCTTCTCTCTGAAGCCTCCTTCGGAATGACTGGCTAACCCCAACCTGTCTCTTAGCTGCCTGACCCTTATGCCTCACACAGCATCTTCTTACCTTGTCTATGCCTTGTACAACCACATGTCCCTTCCTCCGCACAGCACAGCAGACTAAAGCTCTAACTCCACATAATTTATACTAATTAACCCCCTCTTTTATAACCCCCATCCTCATTGGGCAGGCAAGGCTGTCTCCACTTCTCAGCAATCCGCACAGCTGTAATTGCCTTCTGCATTATCCTTACAACCTCTCTTCCCACACTTCATGTACTCACAGCCTCCTGTCTGAACACCCATCCTTCTCCCCTTGTATATGCAAGAGGAAACAGAGTGTGAGTATGTGTGTAGATACCTTTCTGTGGGTGTTTTGGTGTTTATTTACCCACAAGCACACATTTAGACACATGCCCTTGGCTGGGTCCTGGAGTGGCAGAGGATGCAAGCAAGCTCAATGGGACACGAAACCACATCCCTGCGGGAAGAGAAAGAAACAGAGTTATTTCTCCATCTGCAAGCTGTGACATGTAGTATCTTTACTACTGCTTCTCTCAGGACTGAGCAGAACTCAGATTCAAGGATAAATTATACCTTCAAACAGCATAATTAGACTGAAAATAAGGCTAAAGCTCCCTGTACCTGATTCCTGAAGAGCATGAATTTGATATCCTGCCTCTACAAGCCACTGCTTTCTGTACTAATGTTCAAATTGTGGTGCAGTAGACATAGAAATAGAAAATAAACACTGCTCACCTCTATGCAGAGCACATATGAACAACTGGGGCCACACTGCAACTTGCTCTACGTGGGTCAAGCCATGCAGTTGTCATGCCTGTGGTGGCATTCTCAGGCAGGAGCCCAGCACAAAGGTTAAACTGGCCCCTGCACAAGGCAGGTGATGGTCAGTGCACACACTGACGTTGTTGGAAAGGCTAAAGTTAGGAATTTCTGGTAGGAATTTATAGAAATGTTTCCACACTTGTTCTAACTGAAGATAAACTCCAAGCCTCACGTGATAAATGAGGTGTGACACTTTCTACCATGGGAAAGAAAGTGACAGGATCTCACAAAAATACCTACTACATCTGTGAAATGCTTAAACAACCACTTGCCACTTTGGCTTAAATCCTTAGCTTCTTTAGTTCACTAGCTAAGTGATATTCAGAATGTCAACTTTTATTAGGAAAGAAAAATTTCATTCAATTATTACATAGGATTAAAATAATTCAATCAGAAAGACATGGTGAATTTTTATCCTACATCAGGTGGATCCTTTTCATCACCACCGCACTGCACAGCAGTATACTATTGTCACAAGCACAGGTGATTTAATCACTAATTAATGAAATGCTGCACTCAGAAATACAGCACAGCAAGCCTTTGGGTCTAAATGAGAAATTCTAATCAGATTTAAATAGTTCCGTTTTTCCAGTTACTGCAACAGTCTTTGTATTCATGTTATTTTTAATAGGATGAGACAACCCATGTCAAAAATGCTGTTACCCAAGTACAAAACTGCATGTACTGTAGGCACTTACCAGTAGTTGCCTAATTGTCTTAAGTCTTGAAGCAGCTGTTAAGTTTGTTTTGATAATTTATTATCACTAACTTTCACAGGTTTTAATTCACTGTATTTACTGGGGATTATTTCATTATGGCCACGCACCTTTAGTATCATGATTGCTTTCTAAATCCAGTTTGCTTCAAATTTCAATAATTATATCGAACTCATAGTAATGAAAACAGGAAACAAATATAACAACAGATTTCAACATCAGAAGACAAAGTTCACCTAAAATTACAGTAAATAAAATAATTTTCCCAACTTAACTTCAAATTATTTTTTAAATACCAAAGGTGAATTAGGCTGGGGACCAACCACCTTAATCTGACAATTTGGGTGCTGTTTTTCAGAAAGCTGCAGTAAAATGCACCTGCATTACTCTTGCTGTGTAGTGCCCTCTCGTGGATTCATTAGAGAAGAAATCAGAAAAAAGGAATCAGACTAAGAATACACAGACACCCAGGAGATTGTTTTCCCAAGCCCTGTAAAGCCTGACTTTGGTCACAGAAGTGAGTCCACAGAAATTCACATCCCGAATACAAAAGCATTTACAAAACTGGCTTCTAATCACTCAGGGAATAAATATATTAACATCACTTTGCATTCAAATTACAGCTCTTCGTGTCTTCAAAAAACCTATTAATGGTTTTTGCATAAAAATATCTTATTAGAATTTGATCATTTTAGCTTTAAAATCTTCTTTTTTGTATCAAATATAATTGAAATACACTTCAATAAATGAAAGCCTTAAGCTGCTTTAGAATCCAGCCAAGTATTTTAAAATGAAGCCAAAGTCTACAGCACTTTTAATTTAATTAATTTACAAGTAATGTAAATAGTTTAGAACTCCTGTAAATTTATGATACACATATTTTCAGGTCAAGACTGGTAGAACGCCCAGATTTTGACTACCAGAAGGAACATTTTATGCAAGCTGCAGAAAAGAGAGACACTTCAATACAGCTGGCACATTGGGCAAGGCAGATCTGCAAGTATTCTCAAAAAAATCCTTTGAGCACCAACACTGTTGTTTGCTCTATGCGAAAATACGAGTTTCTCTGCAATTTAGTCTACTCCTGAAATTCAAAAACTCCTGGATTTTTTTTTATTCTTCAAAGCTGGGTGTATAATTTATCTCTGAATGTGGGATACTCTGCTGCAGTTTTTTAAAGGCAAAACTGGATTTATTCAAAGGCATGACCCAGGAAGGGTGCTTTGGTCTGCACAGTGTATAGCTAAAAGTCTGTGTCAATAACCTCATTCAGCCCAGTCCAAAAAACACACATTCCCTTCCACCTCCTTCCCCGATTAATTTATTTCAACTAATTTTGAGAGGAAAAAGATCAGAAGCTTTCAATTAGCATAGTTTACTATAGCATGATGAAACAAGCTCTGCCACTGATCAAGGAACATAATATATCCATTGTTCCCGTCATATTTTAAATTAAGACTTCAGACTGGGTAAATTATTCTTTATTTCCTCTCTATTCAAAAAAGTGAGCATTTCAGAATGTTTTCACAAAAAGCAGATGGACATTTGACAGGATAATCAAATCCTGATAACCTAGGATTTTAACCCATGTTGTCAGCTCTATTATCACTCAAATCAAGGTGTCTTGGAGCATAACTTTGACAGGAAGTAAAAGGATTGGAGATGAACTGTTACAATGTGTGACCACCTCCAAACATAGTGAGGCAAAACAGTTCTGAATTCAATGCTGTAGTGGAGCTGAAGATTCAGCTCACAGTCTGAATTCATTGCTGTCATCTAGGGTCAGATCAAGGATATAGATTTCTCTATGCCAACAGCACGGAAAAGTCTCCACCACAGCCCTTCTGCTACCCAGCTGAGCCTGTACTCATTTCTTCTGACTCCCAGGAACCAGAATATGCAGTGCTTTCCCCTTGCTTCATTCAGGATTTAGCTTTTGCGGCATCACCCACTTTTAAACACACATTGGAGAACAGATGGATAGGATGACAAATTTTGCATGTCTATGCAATGTAATTCCTTATGGAACAAGCTGCCAGATTTTAGTATTTCCAATTTACAAGAAAGTTTTTGTATCTTTTATCAGCATCAGACACTGCAGCTCACTTTCTGAAGCAGCTAGAAGTAAATAGCTATAGATTTTAGAATGGATAGAAGAGGAATTCACTTCAGGGAATTTTAAATTCAATAGAAGTCTATTTGAATGTTCAGTTCTTTTATCTGGGCACCTTTTAGAGCCAACTAGGAACTCCACAGAATGAGCACAGGGAACTTTTCCCTCTCTGGTCATCCAATCAAATTGAGTAGGTCAGCTTTAGAAAAGGAAGTGTTCTTCTATTTCCCTTTGAGACTCTTACTCGTGCATTGATGTGATATTCTGGTTGGTGCCTGTTCTCTACTATTCTATTAATACAAGAGGACCCAGGCTTAAGAATACTGGTGGTTTTGTTTGATCTCCCTTGCAGTAGTAAAATCAGAGAAAAAGCAGGATTCAGGAGAAGAAAGTGTCCATAAAGAGCCTTAGAGACTTGTGGACTCCAGTGATTTCCATGGCAGTAGAAAAACAAGATTGGCCTTATTAAATTTTCCTTTGTGGTGCATTGCTTTGTACTTATGGTAGACGGCACTAACAGTATTTATTATCAAGTTTACCACTTTTCACCTAAAATTTTGAGTTTAATTATTGATAGTTTTGCCAAGTACCAGTAGTTTGCCCTTAGATTTTGTTTCCAGGCTAAGTATCAGGTCAGCTTGAAATCTGGTAATGAGGGACAAGAGCAGGAAAGGAACATATTTAAAAAAAAAATCAGCTATGTATTCAGAACTGATTGAGACTTTGTTTGCCTATGTTAAAAAAAAGGTAATCTTACTTTGCTGAAATTCTAGTAATTTGTATTTTGAAGTAGGGACTTGAATTTCAGGTAGCCAAGGATGGGAAGGGGGAGTGCCAACCAAACACTGGGACTTTTTCGTTTGAAACTCTTAGTCCCACTGAGGTGCACATATGGCAGGGCAAAAATAACTTCATGAGTGCCAGAAAATCAGCACCTATAAATGATAATCTCAGAAATTAAATGTATTCAAAGGGAATATTGCACAAAAGTGGTGGAATACTAATCAGAATAGCATGTGGTATTCCCAGGAGTTTTGGGAAAAACAGGCTGTGACAAAAATCTTGAGTGCTTCATACAGATGAGAGCTCCAAGCAATTTGGAAAGTGACAACCAAAATATGGAAAACAGTGACTGAGTTATTTTATATGAAAAGAAAAAGAAATGTCTCAGAGGAATGAGAGCTACAGATTTACTGAGGCTCTCAGCATTGCTGATCTGATCCTTTGTTTCATGTAATAGGCATTTTGCTCTGCAATGTTAACTGCAGGGTTATTTAGCAGGATTGTTAAATCAATATATCATACTGATGGCTTTTGAAAGCCAGGTAAACCATCTAAGTCATCTGCTGACAGTTCACTGAATCACAGGATGGTTGAGTTTGGAAGGACCTCTGGAGGGCATCCTGTCCAACCTCCCTGCTCAAGCAGCATCACTAGAGTTCAGGACCATGTCCAGGAAGCTTCTGAATATGTCCAAGGATGAAGACCCACAACCAACCTGGGCAACCCTGCCAGCCCTTTCTCACCATCACAGTGAAAAAGCATTTCCTGGTGTCCAGAAGGAACTTCTTGTGTTTCAATTTGTGCCCGTTACCTCTGGTTGTGGCTTCTGGGTTCTGTCGTCATTGCACCCTCCCTTCAGGTATTTTAATACTTTGAAAAGGTTTCCCCTGAGCCTTCTCTTCTCCAAGCTGAGCAGTGCCAGCTCTCCCAGCCTGTCCTCACAGGAGAGATGCTGCAGTCCTTTCATCCTCTTTGTGGCCCTTCACTGTACTCTCTCCAGTACCTCCATGTCTCCCTCTATTTCTCTGGAGTCCAGAACTGGAACCAGTCCTCTCCAGTCCCAGGCCACCACATCCAATGTCTCTTGGCCCAAGAGAGCCCCATGTCTCCCTGCCTGCTGCTACAGCTTAGCTGTGAAGCAGCCTTCATCCCCAGATTTGCCCAGCCATGTTATTCATCCAAATCTAATTCAGTCATGCTGGTCTGCACCCCACATTGATTACTGCAAAAGTCAGCTGCCACAGAAATGTATCACAAAATCAGAGAGTGGTTGAGGTAGCTGAATATTAGACAGCTAATACTTGAAGTTTCTTAGTATTGATAATTCATTTCTAAATCTTGGCAAAATTAAGGGGAGAGGAAAACAAGCAAAGGAACTTGGTAAAAATTTAGCTTTGCAGTTCATCCTCAGCTGAGAAAGAAAGAAAAAAGGTGATTACAAATATTTGTGTTCTTTTAACATTTTGAGCAGGGCGCACAAGTAAAACCTAGTGAGATAAGGAAATTCAAATTAAAAAACAGCATTATGTACATTTTGCACATATGCTGCATATTTGCACATATAGAGCCTATACAACCAGAGATATCAGTGACTCAGCACACAGTGTGAATTAAAAATAGGACTTTGCCAAAACAAATAAATATTTGTTACAAAAAACATTGTGCTTCAATACATACCCCACCTTTTACTGTACACTCCAGGCACTTAGGTCTAGAAGGTCAATGATTCAGCTACACTGCCAGAAGCCTCCCTTGTGACAAGTCCCCTTGTTGCCATATGGCTATGAAACAAGAGCATTGACACTCTGTCAGAAATCTGTTGGATTTTTTTTCCTCTCTCTTCATCTTTAGTCAAGTTAGAGCTACACAAAAGTGGTGAATGACAGCCCTGGTGTGACTGTATTCTTTTGTAAAATCACAAAAGTGTTCAGCTTGAGCAGAACTGACACAAACCTCCCAGCAATATCTTATCAAGATCCATCAGCCCTGGCCTCCAATGACCTCTTCCAGCAAAGAGCTTCATTTAAACCCAGTTTAGACAGAGGTTTCCCTGGTGGAGAAGGCTTGCAATGCTGGCAGCTCTGTTCAGGCCTTAGTTCAGGCCAACTGAACCAAGGTCACCAGCACATTTCACATAGTTATCCAAAGAGCACATAGATGGCAATTGTTGGTCACTGTCTATCCAATCTGATTTTTATGTCCATAATGGTGGTTATTTGCATATATATATATTAGCACCTTTTTAAAGACACCTTGGGGACCTATTCCTAGCAAGATGATGAGTAGGTAAATTATTGCATAGTGTGATCAAAACTTTGCAAACTGCAGGAAGAAATCCAAAGGGATTGCCTAAAACCTAAAATTATCCTATGAAGACGATACTATCCAAGCTCCCACACTTCTCAGCAGTGAAAGAATGTTTTCTTGGGCACAGAAACTTAAACCAACTTCAGTCACCCAGCATCCCCCTTTAGAAAAGTCCCACAGGAAGCCCAGTGCTATAAGTTTCGTGAGGCTGAAGTTAACGGGATGTAAAAGACCCTTGATGGGTAAGAAGAGTAACAGGAACATGTGGGATATTTTTGTTTGTTTTTTACTTTATTTTTGACTGCTCAAAAATATACCTCAGTTATATATTTAATTCTCAATGAAGAACAGTGTCTAACTGCTTATAGCAGAGACTTGCAAGGAAAGTTGTTATTTTTATTGGATGTACCTCAGGCTATGTTGTCTCTGTGACTGCCTCTGTGATTTTGTTAGTTTCCCAGACCTACCTGACAACAGCTGCCTTATCAGCCTGACAGCACAACACACCTGCAAAGAAATATAACAAGAGCTTGAGAAACAGGTAACACCTATTTTGACGTGATTAACATGTTTTAAAAAAAATAAAAGGCCAGATGTCTGGTTCTTAGACATGAGGTATATAACTAGATAAATTTAAGTCTTGTGTGAAGAACAAAGGAAAGGAGGAAGGAAAAGCACCACCTATCTGCATCCACTGCAGTTATGCTGCAGACAGTGGTGGGATCCTCTCTTGCAGAACTCATTCCCAGCTACCTTTGGTTTGTAGCAGCTTACTGGTTAACACTGTTCCACTCTGTCACATACTCAAGTAGAATAAAAAAATACTACTAGTAGAATTAATATTCTTAATCTTATTCATGATCATAGCATGGGAATTCACATCTGTTTTGAGGAGGAAAATAATTTAGAAATTATCATGATGGTAAAGAAACAGTATGGTCTATGAAAACTTTTTAATAAAATGCTTTACCCTACTAAAGTGAAATGTGCCCCTTAAACCTCTCAGTGGCCATTTCATGATTGGATGTATATATTATTCATAATGTTTTGGTGATGGTAAATACCCCAGATGCATTCCCCAAACCTTGCAATATTTTTTTAATATTGTGGAACTGTACTTTTTTACTGCAAGTGTCTACAGGTAAAGAAATTAAGCAGCTTATAGAACACAAAACAAATATACTGATTTTGAAACCTAGGCACTTCTGATAGATTAGTGACAAAACTGGATGGAAATACTTACAGTAATCTGGTTAATCATGGGATAAAATACAGCAGACCAGATCCTGATCCTGCATATGCTATCCAGGAGCTAACCCATACAAACCTAAATGGCATGCTAGCAAATCCTTATGCTCCAAACCATGCACACACATCCTAAGGCAACTTAAATGCTTCCCATGAAGGACCTTGATGTGACAGAGAATCAAAATAGCTCTTACTGCAAAGTAAGCAGTGTACATTTGTATACATCATGTATTAGTCCTCTGTGGAATGTAAGAATTTTTAGATGCTGTCTGAATGATTTTATGATAATAGTAGAGATATTTGCAAGAATACCTACATTCAAGAGATTGCCTTAAAATATTTCCATGGTGTTTAGAATCTCTAATGCCACTGCAGTGTTCTCCACAGCCATACCAGAACATAAAGCAAATGGCATACCTCTGACATTTTTTTCTCATTTGGGTTCCTACTTCTGCTATTCAGGCAATAAGTGGATTCCTAAGATCTCTTATACATTGATTGCTAATTTTTTTTCTTTCTGACAAGCTTTCAGCATGTGATAACATCTGCCTGTTTGTTACCTTGTTCTCTTTTTAAGGTCCTTCGAACTGACTAAACAGCTTAGCCAAATGACTTTTCATCATGTTCAAAGCTGAAACCTGCTCCATCCCTTTCCATCAAAGAAGGTAAGATTACAAAGGAGTCAACACATTAGTGACCCCTGAAGAATCTCTATAATTTCTACTTTCTCTGCTATTACATTTCTCTACAAACCCCTTAACTTCAGTGCTAGTGCCATTTCTTCTGAAAAAAAGCAACCAATTATACAGACTAAAGTGATTCTGAGAAACACTATGCCATTTCAAAAGCATCTGGTAGGTCCTGTTCAAACATCACTGATATTTCTTAAGTTAGAATTTCAAGGTCCACAATTCCTGAAGAAGTCTTACTCAAGTAACCCAAATACCCTGTTTAGAGTCTGTTTGGTTATAGTAAATAATATTTCCCATAAAAAGATAAACCAAAGATAAGGAGATTAATGCAACCATTCTTTGGCAAAGCTTTTCAAGACGATAAAAAATTAATTTCATAGATACCAGTAAGGTATAAAAGCAGCATGATGTTGCTCCCTCCTCAGATTATCTTAGGTTCCTACAGCAGCTGACAAAGCAAATTTGGTATTTTGTTTCTTCTGGTTTTGATGATTTTCCTTCAAGTGTCACAGGATTTCTAAATATTCTTGAATAAAAAATGGTTTCCAGTGACAATTATTGCAGTCCCAGAAAAACTATACCAACTTATTTCTAATTGCTAAAATGTGAATGCAGCAAATAAATTGCATGTATACTTATATAGAACTGAAACTGGTCTTCCTAAAATTAACGAGGGCCTCATTTATATCCAGACTAAATGAGGTGCTAAGTACTCTCATTTGCCATCATGTTAATTTAAGGGAAATAGATTTATGTGCTTGGAAATTAATCAAAAATTCTGTGGCACCTTGTCAAAAGCTCACTATGCCTTTTCCATGGAATCCAAGAGGCATATCCTGTTTCTGAATGCCAGACATTATTTACATAACTAGTAGGGCTCTGTGAGTTTTAGTTCACGTAAACAAGTTGTACAGAACATGCAAAAGGTATCAGTCTGCCAGCTGCCAGGTTGAGGAACTATACTAATAGTGAGCTCATCCTACCTCCATTTCCAATGGACTTTGTGATTTTGAAGTTTAGTTTGAATACAAATGTTTATCCATTTTGCACCTCAGTTAAAGAAAATCCATGTGACAAGTGGAGAATGAAGAGCAATTTAAAAAGTCACAGGCTAGAAATATCACTCAGCAGTGATCTTGTTTTTTTCTACAGTGCTGCTCCTAGTCAGTCTTTAGACAGGCTCGAGAAATGCAATGAACCTGAAATACATTGTCCAACTGCAGTCTGCAAAAGACTCTGTGACTCAGTCTAGACACAAACTTCTTCCAATTTCCTCTTGCTGAAGGGGAAGGAATAATTTGTGGGTGATCTTTGCCTGTTACACGTTCTTTCCATCACAAGGGTTGGAAAGATTCGTGACACTATTAATTCTCTAATTTCCTTCCCACAAAGCCTCCTTGACACAAAAGCACATTGACATGTGCCTACACATCACAAGAGTCTTAAAGACTGGCATAAGTGATACAACCTAGTCTTAATATAGATATCTATATGTTTGTATGTATAAACCTGCAAATCTCAAAGGGAGATAAATTTTAAGGGAAATAAATTATATGTTATTTTCCAAATATCTAGGGTTAGAAGAGCTCATCAGTGCAATAACGCTGTGTCTGTCAAAACTTTATGGGAGCTTGTCTTGCCACTATTCCAGGTCACCTCGCCTCATAATTAAAATGTATTCTTCAATATTATTTCATGTTTTGACCTCAGACACTCTGACCTGAAATAAGAATGAAATAGTTGCAACAAACTTGAAAGGACTGTCAATCCAAAGTTTAGTAAGTACACAAGGAAGCAGCATCCTGGACTATGTTAACAGGCATGTACTAGCAGATTGAGGGCAGTCATTATTCCCCTTGGCACTTGCTATATGACATCTAGAATACTGTGTCCAGTTTTAGGGCCCTGATACAGAAATTGCAATTATTAAACCAGTGCACATCCAGTGAAGGACTAGCACAATGCTGAAGGGCTGGAACACTCCTATGAGAAGAAATTGAGGAATCTGAACCTTCAGCCTTGAGAAGGACAGATTTGGAGCAGATTGAATAATCCCCTGCCAGTAACTATGAGGAGATTACTGAAAAGACAGAGACAGGCATGGTGGGAACACAAGAAACAACAGCTAGATGGACACAAGAGAAGCTCAAACATACAAATTAAATCTTTCTCACTGTTGAGACAATGACAGTGAAAGAGGCTGCCCAGAGAGAAAGCACAGTATCTGTTCTTACATATTTTCAAGATGAGACTGGATAAAGCCCTGGTCTCACCTCACGTATATTTCTCTTTTGAACAGAAGGTTAGGTTAGGAACCTCGTGAAATCCAGCACTCTTAAGAGAAGGGGGGTTAATCTAGTTGAGAGTTCTCTGTGTGCTCTTATCAGTACATTAATTTTTAACAGCTAAACTTCATTTCAGTCAGTTTCTTTACTGGGGGATTTACAGGTACAGGTACAAAGGCAATGATCATACTGTAGAATTTCAGTGCTGCATAGATGTACTATCAGTAATTTAAATCAATTATTTCAGGTAATAGTCGCACTCTGGCTCAAATCTGTAACCCTCAGGGCTGGCAGTGGGAATAAGGAGTTTTGAAAACACTAGGTCTGAAAAGACGGTAGCAAGACAGTAACTTTACATACAAGTATAGTGGGGGATAATTCAGATGGCTCTATGGATGACTTTTCCCAACAACTTTCTTAATATAACCTGTAAATCCTTATACAATTCATCTGTGTTCCATTTTACTCACTTTACTGTACTTAAAGTATTGTTTGCACAAACGGTTCCAGACACGAGGAATACTCACTACACTAGCAACTCTATCAACAAATGCTAAAATAAAGAAGTCTAGGGAAGGAAAAGAGTGGAAAACATCATCATTGCCATATTGTTATCTCCACATGGTTTCCCATTACAATCCTATGTTGAACACCCTCCACACACATCCCCAGTTAAGGACTTCCTTACACAGACATTAATGGGTTTGGATGGAGCCTTAAATGGAACAACAAGCTCCTCCTCTCCAAGAAAAGGAGTAAGACAGTTGAATTGCCATTTATCACTGAGACATTGGACACTAAGACATGACATTTTGAAAGCAGTAAGTGCTAACCTCTATTTGCTAAGATCAAAGGGTAGTTTCAGCAATGTTCCTGGATGTTTCAGGTGTGCTTGGGTACACTAACAAATCTTTTTCCCTAACCTCGGGTATTTTTACTGGTTTCATTTATAATGCCAAGTAATGTGGGGATGCATACCTGGAAAATCATCTGCATTTACAATGTGTTTATTATATTAAATTGTATTTGAATTAATTAATGACAGTATTCCACACTGTTATATTAAATGCTGAAACAAAACATGTTTCAGATTAACTCCCAGTATATACACAAAAATACACATGCTTTCTTCGTTGACCATAGAGGGTTTTCTTAAACTATGCTTTGCTTAGGCACAAACCTGCACCTTGTTTCAATGCCAAACATATCCCAAAGACTGAAGCATGGGTTTAGTGCATACTTTGGAATCAATAAATAAAGATTTTTTTTTTTCATGTATGCATATATAAACATAAATATATTTTTTTCATGCTAATATGCTAAGCACTGACAAAAAAAATGACTTGGGATATTTTACAGCTTTTGCAATGTACAGTTTAAAGCTGCCAGAGCTCCCATCACTGTAGGAAGTGCAAATGTGTTATTTCTGACGCTAGATGGCAGGAGATTGAAGTAAATCGTTTCTGTGGGTCAGAATAGCCTTCTTAATAAATCGGTTTAGAAAACAAATGTCTGTAAAACAGATTTTGTTTATCGGGTGATCAAATCAAATTGAGGGATATAGAGACGATTCTGAAATAAAGCAGAACAAATTTTTAAGTTTTTAAAGCAAAAATATTTCTCAGAAAATGACTGTTGAAACACCCAGGTGTAAGCTCCGTAATTAAATGGAACTCAAAAAAGGTTAAAAAGATGGTGGAACTGATTCTACAAATTCCTAATCTCAGTGAAGTTCTTCCAGGTGTGCATAGAAGCTGGTTGAGTCTTACTTTTACATCCCTCAAGTGTTCTGTTGGTCTGTTTCTTTATCAGAATTGTGTTTTAGAGCAGTCACCAGCTGCATCCATCACACAGGGCTATGGTGAAGATAATACAGAGCCAGTAAGATGAGCTGGCACTTTTCACTATTCATTAAGTGCCCTTTGAAAATGGTGAGTATCCTGTCTCTTTTCTAGACAGGGAAACTTAAGATGAGGAAGATGATGTAATTTGTGCAGGATCATCATAGAGATAGCACAAGATCAGTCAAAATCCTCAGATTCTAAGCCTCAGGTTCCAGACACTGCCTTCCAACAGCATGGTAAATATACACGAAAAAATATTCTGGCATCTTTTTTCATCTAGTGATTTTTTTTTCTCATATTGATATTTTATAAGCAATGGGTGATCGTCACAAGCCTCCAGTATCTGAAGGGAGCCTCCAGGGAAGACAGAGAGGGACTCTTCATCAGGCATTGTAGAGAGAGGACAAGGAGAAATGAGTGCAAATTGAAGGACAGGAAATTTACGTTAGATATTAGGAAGAAATTTTTTTACTGGCAGGGTTGTTACACTGAGACAGATTGCCCAGGAAGGTGTTGGATACCCAAACCCTGGTGGTCTTCAAAAATCATGTTGGATAAGGTCTTGAGCAGCTTGGTCTAGTGCAAGGTGTCACTGCACATGGTTGGAGTGGGGGAATAGAAGATCTCTAAGATCCATTTCAACACCTGATTCTATCACTGGGAGTTCAAGCAGCCTCTGGTAATGGGAACAGGACTAATCCAAATCTCCTACTAAACCACTTGAGCTGATATTTCCTTCCAATTTATAGAGGATCCCAGCAAATAGAGGACACTTGTCTTAGATGTTATAAATTATCCATTTAAAGCTATCACATTGAACTTAATCACCTAAATGATTCTCTTTAATTCATTGTTCCTATGCTTTTTGCACTGGTTCAGTTCAGTAGATCAGACTTATTACATATATCTATGGAGCCTTGGTTAGATGGTTCCCATTAATTTCAATTTCCTAATAACCCAAATTTCCTTTGTTCACCTGTTAAGTAGTCTCTTAACCTGTGAGTTTGCACTTTAGAGATATTGCAAACAACTGTTCTTGGTTTGTGCTATTCAGAACATTGAGAAAACTGAAATTGTGTATTGTACTTCTAAAAAGTTGGAATATATTGCACCTACATGGTAATCAACCCAGCTACAAGAGGAGTAGCTTATGCTTGTAAACAAGTCTCAAATAGACTTAATTTAAATCTTCTGATGAACATTTTTGCACCATCCATACTGATGAACTTTCTTTTTACTTCCAATCCTCAGATTTTAATTTTTTTTCTAGTTGCACCCTGTGTAAACCATTCCTTGGTCTTCACTAGGACTTGTCAGACAACAACCTTACCTGGATCAGCTACTTTGCCTTTCTAATATATAATATGGAGCAGTATTTGACTTTTCCATAAACTTTGCAGAGATTCATTACTTATCTAAAATCATGAAAGGTCAGGATACATTTTCTCTGGCAATGATGATTAATATTTTCTTTATCCCTTTCTAGATATTGTTCATGGTCCTCCTTGATCACTCCTTAAATTATTCCCAGTTCTCTTGAGGTACTAAGTCATAATGTTGATTCTTGTTTCTTAAAAATACAGAAGAGATTTTGCTCTTGAACACTTACATTAATTCTGCATTATTATTAATAATTTAACCATCGAGCAGTGCCTCTTTGCTGCAGCTAGGATTTACACTGTACTCAGTGTATTTAAACCATTTTGTTCTTAGGCTTGCCAGTCATGAATTTCTTCCTGATGGTTTTAAATCCTCTTACAACTCAGAATTTATGAAGCACAGAATAGGTGTATCCACTGGCATCCATTTCTCTTTTTTTCTTGCTACATATTGCTTTTTCCTTTTTAATCACTGTACCTATTTCACCACTGAACCAGGAGGAAGTTTTAAGCAGTACTATCCTATTTCCTGGGAAATAGAAATTTTTGAATGATGTCTTCAGGCCATAAAATTATTCTCAAAGGTTATTCAATGCAATACAGTTTTTATTTTCTTTTATTAGAGAGGTATTTAGGAAATAACATACATTTTTCATTTGACTCTTAACAAATCCTAATCAGTGTCCTTCCCGTGATTTATTATATACTGATATATACTGATCCACAAATATTCAAGACTCCATGATTCTTTTTTAATCAGCTTTTAAACAGGCTCAGGTGTGTCTATTCTGCAAGATATTATTGATTTATGCTTTTTACTCCCAACCCTCACTAGATGGGTCAAAAGTAGTTTCTCTACAGTAGAGTAACTGGGGGGTTTTGAGGCAAGACTCTATTACAACATCAGTTATCTGTATTTCTGGCAGGTAGCTGAAGATACTGCCAGAATGTGCCACTGCCTTTAAACACCTGTTGGCATTAGCAATGTCAAGATGTGTGAAATGAAAGGAAAGATCATGGCACTTCTCTTGCTCTTGAGGATAAGTATATATTCCAGTGGTGTACCATCCTTCAGAGAGCTGTGTGGCAATTTCCTCATAACTATCGACCTTCTAGCTGCTAGAGAAAGCCCTAGATTATCAGTTTAAATCCTTGGATTTAATCCAGGAGAACAGTCTCTGAGCTAAGAGATTTTTTGCTATGGAAACAGTTCCCATGGTGCATGGATGATCTAATTCTATCAGATACATCAACCAATTTGACAAAATTTGACCAAAGTATATGTAGACTAATTTTGTATAAAGAACAATATTCTCAGATGCTTGTTTATATCCAGTTGTAGCTGCATGACAGAATGCAAAATGGTATTTCACCAAAATACTTCCAAGTTGATGAAGATGTTACTTAGAAAAACTATACTTGACAGTTCATATAGACCTTCACTACTAAGTTTTGCATTAATAGAGGGTAAAAAA
>VRYO01001463.1:33452443-33462725 GCA_009812075.1 Sialia sialis
CACCGCTCCTGCTCCGCTCCCTGCTCGGGCGTCCCTCCCACCGCCGACCTGGCCATGGGCTCGTTTGCCGGCAGCTGTAGCATGTAGCTCTTGAAAAAGGTTCTGCGAGGTCTCTGCTAGCCAAAGGAAGGATGCTACATTGCAGGAAAAGAAAAAAAGTTTGTGTCCTTGTGGAAAAGGGAATTGTGATTATACTCGGGAGAAATAGGAGGTGTTGAGGTTCCGCCGTGTTCTGCAATGAATGAAGATTTGTATTTTCCTTTAGAACACAATTATACTGGAACTTTAAATAGTTTCTAAAAAGTTGGAACAGTGTGCGCTCATATCAGGGAATGCATAAGAAGTTCAAGCAGTAAGGGAACGCAACTGTAAGTAAGTGGAGACTAAGACTCTCAAGTGCATTTCAAACTAAGCTTTTTTGTTCCAATGGCAGTTCAAATTTGTGTTATGACGGGAAAGATTGAACTAAATAGTATTAAAAAGTGAACTTGTCTCCAAAGTGTATGTTCTTTGTGTGGTTTAAAGACTTTGTTTTTAGTAAGTATTTAACATAATGAGTTTGTGATGCAAGTGAAAAGGCAGTCAAATATTAGGAGCATTAGAAGCCAGTGGCATGTTTCACCATACGGTATAAAATTCTTTCAAAGTGACCAATTCATCAGGATAAGCACACCTCTCTGTGGAAGTAAGAGCTGTATTACTCCTTTTATTTTATTGGAGTGGCCAAGCCAGGCATAGAAATTCCCCTACTAAAGTGAAGCTTAAAAAAACATTCCCTAAGCTTCAAGGATTTGGTAAAGTGATATGAAGCCATTCACCCCTGGGTCACTATTAGTGATAGAAAATAGTTAAACACTTGACAGCTGTTTTGCCATCTCTGTTCAGTTCCTCGCTTCCCAGTATCTGTCTGCGCTGTGAAATCAAACAGGCCACCACAGTCAGAAGTGCTCCTGACAGTGCCAAGAAGCAGCAGGACAGAAAACTAAGCTGTTCTTTAAAGCCAGGGTCCTGCTGTAAGTTTTGTGCAACAGCTCTGTTCTCCCTGTCTGGAGCCCATAGTAAAGGCCATGGTCTCCATAGTCTTGAAGTTTTTTAAATTCAAGGTAGCATTCATTTTGTTTCCAGATGACATGGAGATTAATAACACATTTTCAGTGCTGGTGCTCAAAGTTTTCTGAATATTAATTACATAAATTATCTACTAATTCTGACTAAATGTCAAAATACACATTTTACTATCCTCTAGGTTTGAGTGGCATCATCAGCTGTAATCCAGTTGGTTCAAATAGCATGCATAAAAATTCAACTATTATACCTCTGCTCATTAATGTAAGTCAAGAATTTTGTTCAAAGTTTTAAAAATAATTTTCTTGTTTCATAATTTCATATTCCCAAGGTGACATGTGAAAGACACACCCAAACTCTCCTTTGTTTATCTCTGTTTTAGAAGCTTTTGCATAGACGCAAGTCCAAAGAAATGAGACTTCTCATCAGCTTCCAAAAGCTGGGCAAGAAAATGACTGCCAAAAAATACTAAAAAAAACAAACCTAGAGTTAATTGTAAAAACTCTTGGTCAATAGGCAGTTGTAGTAGGGGGCCAAGATACTTTTACAAGCCTTGCTGAAAATGTAGTCAATATTTGAAACAGAAACCAGAATGTGTACCACATGTGTAACACAAACTGGAAAAACAAGCTAATATTTTCCCCACTCTACTAATATTTTCCCCACTCTACTAATATTTTCCATTTCTACTATTCTGGCATTATTTGTGTCAATAAAAGATGATGGAAAGTTAATTTGAAATGGCATGGAGGTTTCTACAGAATTACGAATATATCTTGTCCATCTGTCATCATCACAGTGTCTTGGGCAGGATCATTTAAATGATTCTCTGTGTGCCATTGATTAGAAACAGTTGAGCAAGTATTGCTATTACTACTGAACTGACCGTCACTCAAGGGGAAATAATTTTTGTAGGTTTTTTTGGAGAAAGCCAGTTAGGAGGTGAATAGTTTGCTAATGTTCGCTATTAAAAGAGGTGTCTCAACAAATTGACTTCTTTTTGTGCCAAGAAACATCTGTGAATCCTAGTAATTTCTTTTGTCTCAGAAGCTGTACCGTAAAGGGAAAAGGCATTTAGTATAATTAGGGCAAAAGAATGAGCAGGGGAAAAAAAAAAAGAACAAAAAAAAGCAGGGGAAATATTTCTCATAAAATTTGGTCAGCCCTAGGAGGTACATGCAATTGTAATTCTTTAGTTAAGGACTCAGACCTAAGACAATTAACTGATAGTGCACGTTTCTCCGAACTGTGTCAAGCAGGCCAGGTATTCCACATGGGCACATCTTTCAGTACATGTGTTCTAGATACCTTTGGGAAGGTATCTGGGGTGTCTCAGCAAGGAGAAAGAAGCACTCAGAGCTCTTGGGAAGACTGAGGGACAGTTGTATTTGCCTTCTGCCTGACACAATACACAGGAATTCAGCCTGCCTCTGTGCTCTGGTGCCTGAAGGAACTCCAGAGGAGCTCTCTAGAAGACGCTGCTGATCAGCCACCAACAGCAAATTCAAACTATACTCACACATACCTTTTACCTTCTTGCATTTGTATGCTCTGCCCAGAAGTTCCAGGGGAAATGGGTAAGTGGGAGATAAACACATGCATCAGGGTTTGGACAGAGTTTGGAATATTCAAGAGGATTTTCCAGGAGGCTATTACCACAAATTCACACAAGAGCAGCAAGGATAACCGAATACATGGGAATGGTGTAAGTTTCTGAAATAACCAAGTAAACTAGAACATTTTGGTCTCCAGTAGAAACAATTCAGGCCCCAAGAGCTGTCTGCAAACTTTGAGTCACACGAACCTAGCAGACAGAGATCAGTTACTCACCATTTCTTCTGGTTACAGGAAACGAGACATAAAATGAATTTAGTAGGAACCTTTTGATAACTTTACAGAGTAGGGTGCTGGAGCAGATGGAGTTTTGTGAGGGTTTTTTACCAAATGCAGCAATCATCCTACTCTTGGGAATACTATGAAGAAGGAGAGGCTTCCCGTTGGCAAGTCAAGATTTCTTAGAATAGAAAATGTATCTCTCATTTGTTCTTTAAAAATCACTGCTAAGATCTTTTAACTTCAGTTCATCTACCTCCACTTGTACATGGTAGCTCAGCATGTTGCCTCCAATTTCTCCCCCACTTTTTGTTCTTCCAAAGCCTTTTCAGAAGTGTTCCTCATCTCACCTCTTCTCTCACATGCAAATGACCAAGTGCAGGCAGAGGCTGAAATAATTTGTCTGGTTTTTCTCTGAGGTTTTTGCTGCAAGATTTGGGTCTTTTTAAATATTGGATCAAGACAACTCATCCAAAATGTTATTCTTCAGTGGGTTGCAGTACTGCAGGTAATTATAATTTCGCTTGGTCAGATGAAGGCTATGGTAAATGCTTACTGTGTAACAACCACATAAAATTAGTGGGGAGTCATGTGGAGGTGGATAGCAGGGAAACAAAAAAGAGTAAAGAGATGTTCCATAATTCAAGATATAATATGCTGTAGCTACTGGGACATGACATCCGGAAAATTGCATAAACCAGCTGTTCATGTAGATAAGGACAGATATCAAATTTGAGAGCGTTCAGCAAACTTCAGGTATTTTAATGCCCATTAATACCCCTACATACCATAACTAAGTACCTCTGATCCCATAGTACCTTACACACACAATGGCTGGCAATTGTTCTGTCTCATGGAAAAAACACATGGGAGTGTGACGAAAATGAGTTGCTGAGGGAATGGAGAAGTGGAAAGGAACTCCTCCTGTGCTATTCCCTCTGCAGATTTTTTCCAAATGTTTTAATCAGGGACTAAAAGCTCTGCTATGCAAAAAAAGTTCTTTCTCCCTGCTGCTCAGCTCTCCCTCCCCACTCCCAAGCCAAACTAAAATGTCATGAATACAACTGGCAAAAAAGCATTTGGAAAGCACACCAACAGCATGAGAGAGAAGGTAATTTTATTCTTTCAGAAGAAAACCAAATTTAGTGCTTCTCTGGATGCTGTCAGGGAACTTCTAAGAGGTGAAAAGTTGTGAGTTCTCTAGCAAAAAAAAAAAAAAAGGATCATTTTTTTTAAATAACCAATAATTCTGTAGTCAAACACCACTGATTCCTAAAACCAGCACAGATCAGTGAAATCCACAACAGCCCTGGGACCACTTACCTATTCTTGTCCCAACACCATAACTCTAATTATGTGCTTTCTCATTACCTGATATTCCCCCTGCACAATAATATTTATCCTGTCCTAGAGGAGAAAAAAAATCCTGCCAAGTTTTGATTGTTTTTCTCCTTTATGTCCAAGCATGATAAATTTACCTTTTAAAGTTTCTATGCCTTCCTCATCATAAATGAAAAATACAAGGAGTTTCAGTTTCTCTTTCTTTCCCTCCTTTACCATCTTTTTAAAAATAATTGGAACAACAGTACACACATCCTCACTACCTAGGTGAAGTGCACGCCAGGCAAGGAGGGTCCCAGTTTTTTTATGGCTGTGTCTAAACTGATACACAGGTTCATGTCACCATGTGAGCCTGGTTCCCACACTTACCCAGACTGGGACACCATTGCCTGGTGCTGTGGCTTCTGACCTCTGCAGGTGGAGAAGATGGGGGAAAAAAGCATGGAAAGTAAGGCAAGATACAAACTGTCAAGATGTGGGCAAAGCTTGCACCCACACTTAGGAGCTTGGAACCTGTCCTAGGTGTCCTACCTTGTATGGAACCTATGGCCTTTCAGTAAGAATGATTCTCTTGGAAGTGTAAAAGAAATTCCAGTAAACACACTTTCCTCATTTTTAGAAGTGTGCACGTTACCTATGGGAATGTAATCTGTTATTAAAGAAAATTCATGTTCAGGGTTGTATCAAGGAATTCACATATAAAATCTGCCTAGACCCTCAGTCTGAAGCATCCCCTTCAGACACACCAGCTTCACTGTTTCATGAAACTGATCAGGCAATGAAATACAGTTTTTCCCAGAGATTGTGGTGGTAGCTACAGTGAACTCCAAAGCTCCCACTTTTACACTGCACTCACTTCCAGATGCTGGTCCTGTGAGCTCACTCTCATAGGCAAATTAAAATGAAGTTTTCAAATCTGAACATTTTGTACAGGACTTAATAAGCACTTAGCAGGGAATGGACACTACATAAATGACATATATATTGACTTTTTATTAAAGAAAAAAGGAATCTAAAATATGTAAGCAATTCATATAAAAGACAGTAGAACCTACTTTTAGTCCAGAAGGAAACTCAGGGTTCTGAAAGGATTGAATTTGAAAAAGGGAGGTTAAAATCTGATTTTCTTGAATACACTGCTGATATTTTATAGGGAATCCTTAGCTTCATACACTGCACAGGACTGTATCCCACACTGCACAATAAACAGGATCCCAAAGTCTCGTCTCCTGAAATTCTAGTATCTGTAAAAATGTCATCCACATGCCTGAAATGGCCTTACACGGTCAAAATGCTGTAGGAAACATTTATTGTTGTATCCAGTTGAAGGTGAATGGACACCATCAATCATCTCTCACTCTATCCTGGAGGTAAACGCTGTCATTTGTTTTGCAGAACAGCTCTTCACTTAAATTTTCTCCTTCATTTTACTTCTGAATATATAACAGAAACTGTACTCCCTCTTCTGTGGTAGAACATAGTATTTAAGAGGGCACTGTGTGCATAATATTCATGCAAAAGTCAAGAAATAAGCAGTTATATTGATCGTATATTGGGAATCTCTTCAGTTCTGCAAACAAAACCTGCTGTGAACATGCGTGTAGCACTAAAAACTGAGAACAGCAGTGTAGCTCAACAGTCAGCATTTTCACTGCTGAGGCAATATGATTTGGTTGGCTCTCAGGCAGGAGATTAAAAATAAGTTTTCTCAATACAAAATAGAAATAAAAATTATTTAAAGTAATCAGCATTGTTACTGTTCCCTGTCCACCTAACTTACATATTTATATTATCAGTATTGTTTTTCATGTAGAAAACGAGTAAAACCCATGCTCTATATCCTATTTACGATAAGCATGTTTAGTCGGACAATGAGAACCAATAATTAAAGTTATACATTAAACCTCTCTCTGAAAACTCTACTGTGGGTAAAACACCCACATTTTTTGCTGGCCTCGGATTTGCAAGAACACATCCTCAGTCAGCAAAATTCTGGAGACAGTTAAGCCTAATTCTATTTTTTTCCAGTTAATTATGATTCTGATTTGAAGGCTTCATTCACATGACTGTACATATGGGTAAAAAGTTATGGTTCTGATTTGATGTTGGTATTACAGCAAAATGTGGGTGAATTTCAAGGGTGTTAGTAATTTGCACCTCAGTATATCAGAATGAGACCTTAGACAGTGATTTTCAGTATCTGCAAAGAAAGCTTCAAAACTGCATTTTGTGCAAGGCACCTAAGGATAGGTAAGACAGAATAGTCTGAACTGAAAATATACTCAGACCAACAATTGGATGGGAACAATAAATTCCAGTTTTTCTCTTATTTTGTACCTTGAACTTGAGGAGGATGGGATGGGAGCTGGAATCCAGCAGTGGATAGGGAGCGTGAATCCTTTCCTTCTGTGTCAGCCTGTGCAGGCTGAATGCTCTGGAGAACAATGCTCTGCTGAGCCTCCACTTTCTCTGGGGAGCAATGGGATTTAAAGTGTATTTATCTAAAGAGAATCCACACCATGAAGTTACCACACAAAACAATATACAGAACAGCATTTTCCAAAGAGATGTCCTAGATTGCTTAAATACAGCTGGGGAAAGAACAGATGTATCCTGCCAAACCAAAACAGTTTTTCTTTTCTTTATGCTCTGCAGCTCAGTTAAGGCTGTGATACAGGGGAAACTACCACAGTAAAACCTTGAAAATTAGTTTGTAGGGGGTTTATTATAGTAAAATTATTCTAAGAAAAACTTACTATTTCTTATATCATGCTGTATTTCAAATATCTTCAGAACAGTAATGATGCAGTTAGCAGCATCATGGTTGACTCAGAGGTAAAAAAACAAGCTCTTTTTAGTTGAGATTAAAAATAAGTTCTGGGCATTCACAGCCCAGAAAGCCAGTCATACCCTGGGCTGCACAACAGAGGTATGGCCACAGGTCGAGGGAGGTGATTCTGCTCCAGTCTCATGAGACCTCCTCATGAGCATCCAGCCCTGGAAACCCCAACATAAGAAAGACATGTTGGAACAAGTCCAGAGGACGGTCACAAAAATGGCCAGAGGACTGGAGCACCTCTCCTGTGAGGAAAGGCTGTGAGAGTTGGGGTTGTTCAGCCTGGCGAAGAGTCCAGGGAGACTTCATTGCCACATCTCAGTACTTACAGGGAGCTTGTAAGAAAGATGGGGACAAACTTTTTAGCACGACCTGTAGCAATAGGACAATATTGGTAATGGTTTTAAACTAAAAGAGGGTTGATTTAGATGAGATAGATGAATGAAATCTTCTACAATGAGAATAGTGAAGCACTGAAAAAATGTACTGGAGCGGCTCTGGTTGCCCAGAGCTACATCTAATCTGACCTTGAAGGTTTCCAGTGATGGATCATCTACCACCTCTTTGGGCAACCTGAGCTAGTGAGAGATGTCCCTCTGGGGGAATTGAAGTTGATGGTTTTTAAAGGTTCCTTCCAACTCAAACTATTCTAAATTACTTTAGCAGGCTTAATGAAAAACTCTTCGATTTATTCCACCCCACTCCTACCAAGATTACCACCAGATGCTGCTCTGAGGCTGCAGTCATACAGCCAAATCCTGCTAACCCACCCTGGTGTCCACCTGCTGCCACAGCAGTCAGTTGTGCTTCTGCTTTTCCAAATGTGCAGCCACTGCTCAGGGACTGGCACTTCTCTGCCTACAGCAAGACAATTCCAGGAGCACAGAGAGAAAAAAACAAAACGAAACACTTCTTAATTTTTTTTTGTCCCAGAACTAATTGACAGCTTATCAGGCTGCTACAGAGCCTCTGTGTTTGCATTGGCACAGGGAAGATGCAGGAATTGATACCTGCCTATGTACCTTGAGTCTGTTAGTCTCCCTGGGCACTGGGGACAGTTGTCTGAAACAATTTAATTCCAGGTGTGTATTCCAAAGAGCACACCGTGGGTTTACTTCAGCAGAATTTGATGTCTTGATCAGTCCTGACTGCCAAATTCCTCCCCAGACCTATGTCAATGAAACAATCCCAAATGAGTGTTTCAGACTCAAAGAGAGAATAGTATGATGCTTTTTTTCAAATAAGTGAAAAGTGCAAAACCAAAGAAAAATTTAACCTTGGTACTGACCATCATCCTGTGGGTTTTTGAAGCAAAGGGATTTCATTATGCTTAATGTCTGAAGAAGCTGCAAGTTCTTCTTTATATAATGAACAAGACTGGCTTGATAGGGCCTACAGAAAAAGTAGCTTCTATTCATTAAATAGCTTGGTGTCAGGCAAACAGTAGCTATTACATGTCAAGAAAGCAGGGAAGATATTTAATTAACTATGTTTTATTAACATCTCTGTCTTTTTTGTCACAGCACAGTTTCATATTTTCAGGAAAATCAGCCTTTTTCACCTTTTGGGGAAATAATACTTGAACCGTATAGCACAAGCAGCCAAAAACATGTTTTGCCCAAAATTTACACCAAATAACAGGAGTCACTGTGCCAGCACAATGCCAAGTCTGGGCTGGTAGCTCAGCTCTCTGCAAAATGAGCTTGTGTCCTTGCCAGTAACACACAGTGTAAACATACCCAGCAGCACAGAGACAGCACAGCATGTCCTTATCCTGCTCCCTTATCAGCAGGCTGGATCTCTGATCCATCTGCCTGTGGTAGCAACAATGGTAAAAAATGTAAATGGAGATCATTAATAGAACATAAAATCTAAGTAATTTTCTTTTCCTTGTGAAAAATCAAATTGTTTCACCTTCAGTTTGTTCAGCTGAGGTTTTTTTATTTTGCTTTTACTAGAAGTGGCTCTCTTAGTTCTGAAATAATCAAACAGGTAGTCATGTTTTGATATGGCCAAACAAAAGGCTTCAGAGGAAATCAAAGCATATGTGTATAAAGAATAAAATCTTTTGTATTCACTATCCAGTAGCATAAAAATAATTACTGATGCCTTTTCCGAGGCCTAGCCTACAATATAAGCTGCAGTGAAATATTTAATTATGCAGGTTTTCATCACAACTGCAAGGGTTTTTTCTGTTCAACACTAAGTTTTCCTGAGAGAAGGTGGTGGTTCCCCCTCTGAAGCTGCTGTGAGGAGCAGGAAACACAGGAACAGAGGTCTTGGGAGGAACCCTGTCTGCTTGCCATGGGCTGTGCAGTGTCTGAACTCATTTGGTGTATCATATCTCTTAGAGGCCCCAGGCAAAGGGACATCATCTGGTCATAGAATCATAGAACCATAAAATTCTTTCATTTATAAAAGATCTTGAAGACTGCTGAGTCTAACTGGTAAACTAACGCAGCAGAGTCCACTACTGAACCATGTTCCTAAGCATCACATCCATATCTTCTTTAATGACCCCCAGGAATGGCTGAGAATGGTGATTCAACCACATCTGTGGGCAGCCTGTTCCAGTGCTTGACAGCCCTCTCAGTGAAGAAGTTTTCTTATCAATTTCTGTCAGACACATGGCAAAGTTGCTGATCTACTCTTGCCAGGTGTTTCTGGGCTAACACAGACACAGAAATGTGGGTATTGCAGGCTCAAACTGGGTGAGGGAGAACTCAGGATCTTCAGCCTTTCCTCCTGTTGTTTGCCACATGAATTAGTTACATCTTTCAAGGCTTTACATGTAGCCTAACCTGCCAAAAATTTTCTATCAAATCAGAAAGTAAGTGTCCAATGAGTTCAGGTGCTTTTGCAGTTCAGAAGCAAGTTAAGAGGTGTCACAGACCTGGACATTACAAGACCACCAGTGCCCCTGCTATCATCCACTCCCTCTATTCTTAGTTCTTAGCCAGTGGGTGGCATGGCATCCACCAGTGTGTTATTTTTCCTATGTTCATCCCTCTTTGTTGCATCTACCACCTCTTCTTCATAGGATAACTTCTTACTATATGATGAGTGATGGACAAAAAGGCACCTCAAAAGTCTGGTAGTCAGCACAGGCTGGCCCTGCCTGACCAAGGTGCAGGACAATTTGCAATTATTAGCATGTATCACCCACAAACATGAGAAAACAGTATAGAACCATATAAAAATTAGTTA
>VRYO01001463.1:33462955-33482165 GCA_009812075.1 Sialia sialis
GCATAGAGTAGTGCCAGGATGAGTTAGGCCTTATGTCTCTTTTGTATGAGGGGCAACCTCTCCAAATCCTATCAAAGGTCCACAGAGGAATGGTAAATGAAGGGCTCCAGGGAACCAGGAAAACCTTTTTGCTTCTGCTGTAAGAGAAACTTCTAGAGTGAGGGCAAAATTCACAGATTTTACCTTGTCAGATGAGATCAGTCCTAATCATTTGCAGACAGCGAGACAGCACCATGAAACAGTTTAGGGTACAGAATAGGAGAGAATGAGGGATGCACACTGTGCTGTGTGAAATCTGATCTTTCTGCATTGTTTGCCTTTAATCCAGCGACCATTATCTCTACTGAAAAAAATACATGTGAGCTTTTATGTGTGACAACTGCACTCAGGGTGGTCTTTGAATCAGAAGGCATTTGGTCACAGAGCCTGCAGCAAGTCACGCCACTGCAGCCTGCACAGTTATACCAGGAAAAAAGGAGCAGGCAGGAGAGGAAAAGCCTTCCCCTGGATGATTAAAGGGGACAAGTCTGTGAAAACTGGATCTGAGGAAAGAGGTTCCTAATATTCAGGTGTATTTACTGTGAACTGATATTAGCTGAGGGAAGAGACACACATTTTAAATGTTTATTCGACAAGTAATGGATATACCAAATTTCAGTTATCTTGTTAGAGCTAATGAAATACAGTCTTAATGGAGTAGCTAATAGCTGGCCAATAAAAGTGCAAAATAATAATTCTTTTAAAATATAAAATAATTAGAACAAACAAAAAAAGACTTTATGCAGAAGGGAAATGCGGGGATCTTTTTGGGAGGACCAGTTTTACAGCAGCTAATGGAAAAATTAATTATTAGGGTGGATGCAGCAACAAAACTCCCACTGGCTCAGTGGAAAATATTACCTTTTTTTTCAGGAAAAAACAGCACAAATTTCAAGCAAACAAAGGAGGAATTTTTAAATTAGTTGTTATATGTAAACAACTTTGCTTCTTACAAGACTAAATAAATGGGTGAATTTAAGGTAATATTTCTAAAGTTATAAAATTGCAGAGAGAGCATGTATTTATTTCTAAACTGCATGGCTATAAAACACCAGATGCTGTACAATGAGGTAACGTCAGAGCAAGGCTGGGATCTGCTGTCTGTGAGGAACACACAGATGCTTTTAGCAGTGACGTCTTGCTCATAAAACAACAACACCAAACACTTTTCACTGCATTCAAAACTTGTGTCCCCGTTGCGTGTGGGATTTTGTTGTTTTAAGCTTGATTATTACTCAAGCAGAACAAGGAAGAGAGAGTTTTAAATTACAGTTTATGAAGAGAGAAGTAAGTGTTGTCTTATGTTATGTTAAGGATTAACTGAAGGAAATGTTGCCTCTTGGTTGAGCTTGGCAGCCAGAGAGGCCTCTGCTGTTCTGGCCACACATTATCCTGGTGTATGGCTTAGGTCACTCCTCTCTGTTTTACAAAAGGAATAAAATGGAAGCACAACAAAAAGATATATTTTTCATTTGAGACAGAAAAAAATAAAATTCCGACATGAACACGAAGTATCACCTCATATTTGTGCTGCTTCTTGCATAATATAGTAAGTGTTTGGCAGCTTGTTCTTGGCCATGTAACATGCCAACCCCATTTTCTATGAAACTTGATGTAACGATAGCTGGTCACAAAAAAGAACAATAAGAAAAAAGCTGCAGAAATATGGAGCCAACAATTGAAGGGGTTTTTAAAGCTTGAAATTTGTGTGGTATTAACTGACATAGCATATCAAGTGTAGCTCAAAATGCAAATATTTTGCCCATTGCAGCTTTATAGACTGCAATAATTGTGAATGGAAACGAATTAATCCTATGAATTTATCCCAGTGTGCAATGTAGGAAATACAATTTAAATCGAAAGCGTAAAATTAAAAGTTAAATTGAAAGCAGAGAATGTGATATTAGCTGGATTTAAAAAAATAAAAACAAAAATAAACACAACTCTCCATCTGGGTTCTGAATTTAGTGTTTAGTGGACATGTACTGTTGATACTAATTAGAAAAAAAACAAAACAAACCCTTTTGTTTGCATTTTTGATAAATCCCAACAAAGCAACTGTCCTTTTCTAGGAGAAAATGTAGACCAAAGCAGAGGTCCAGTATTGAATAATTTGTGCATTCGAGATAGCAGAAAACAGTACAAACATTATATATTTTTTCATCTGAAATTTCATCTCACTCTTCAAGGCCATTTCAGTCAAATGGAAATTCATTCTATTTATCTGTCAAAGGCTCAGCAAAATCAAATAGACCAACCAACCTTCCCTAGCTCAGAATTTCACCTTTAGATGGGAGAAAGCACAGAGGAGCTCTGTCTCATAAAAGCACTGGGTGCTACAGCAGCAGCAGGAGATTTTTAGTGAAAATGCTGCTTGGGGGACATATCTTGGCAAGCAGCAGCTTGGATGGAAATAGCATTTGGCATCAGAAGTTCTGTCACAGAAGGCCTGTGTACATAGTTTCTCAGCAGTCTTTTTCAAAGAACCTTTCCTTTTGCTGGCTGTGCAGGTGCTGAGCTGAGATTACAGCCTGCTGTGTAAAAACCTGCTCCTTTTCCTCATACCTGCCTCTCAGTTCTCACCCATCTTCTACTTCATTGTCCTCATCTCTTCTCATAAACAGCCTGCAGAACCATTTTGAGTAGGGATTGAGGCATTTTACTACCTGCTGGTTCAGCACATAATTCCAGATCTTTGCTGATGTGTGACTGCAGTGTAATCAGGCAAAGGCAGCTTCAGCTCTAAAACAGCCTTTTGGATCGTGGGCCCCAACAGTATGATAAATAGCATTCTTATCCAGGTGAGAATCAGCTCAACAATTTTTTTATTACTATGAATGTTTCCAATTTAGAGATTTGGTTTCAGTTGGACAGACGGCAAGAAATGCTGATGGGATGATTTGTTTAGGGAGCTAGCAGCTCTCTTCCGCATTTCACTAATTTTTGTGAGTTATTTTATCAAGAGAGATCTTAAATTATACTTAAGACATTTTCATCAAGTATCAACAAACAGACAAAGCTCTGTTTTGTAATATGTTGAGTAGATGTGAGCAATGCTGAGAAATAACTAATACCTGATTGCAAGACTCCACTGACACCCTCTGAACTTGGCATTCTGTTCTGCTGGATCCCTCTGGATTTTGTTGGTTGTATTTACTTGGGTTTAGTAGTTTTCTCTGTGTGAGAGTTAGAAATAGGGATCAAAAAAGAGGAGTAAGCAAGAGGTCATAAACAATAGCTTTGAGAGACGCTGTCATTGTCTCATGGTCATTTCAGTCCAGTGTAACACATCCTGGATCAAATTGATAGCAATGTCCCTTTTCACTCAAAGTTACAAGTATATTTTTTTACCTTCATACAGACATGTGCATCATTATCCATGACACCTCCAAACCTGGTAAGTCAAAGCAACACACGCAAAGGTAACTGTCTTTCATACAGAAAATATGAACAGCATGATGTCATCCAGTCAGGTAGACTAAACAATGTCTTTTTCAGATAAAAACTATAAAACCTTAAGTAACAGTTACTGTATCAGGTATGTGATGAAAATTGCAGTAATAAATCTGAGATGATTTAGAAACTGTGTTCCCAGGACAATTACAGAAGGCCCTAGGCATTTGCTGTCTGTCTGCTCTTAGGCAGAACATGTTTACATCATGTTTCATAAATCCCACTTCTGCAGCATGGAGTGGTTTATTCTAAGAGCACAGCAGTGAATTATCTAAACAAAAAGAATGACATAAACCCTCAAATGACAAGTTTGGTATTTCAGTGACAAAGGCACAACACTTAAAGGAGATGTCTGCATTTGTGGTTTGTTGTAGTTTAGCAAATCAGGTTCCAGATTGATGTTAAACAAATAATCAGTATAGTAATGCTTTTTTAACAATCAAGTAATAAACAAATATAATGGCATGTCTCAAGAAATCAACTGTAAGTTGTTTTTACAATGCATAAAACATCTGCTAATTACCACAGATGCCATAGGCTCCAGCATGGGGAGTGGCATTAATGGAGCTTGCTGTGTGTTGTCAGTGCCCTGAGTCTTTCCTAGCAGCCCCTTCACCACCCTGCCTTCTTCCAGCAGAAGAGCCAAAATCATCATGTCACATTCAGTGCCTGTTCAGTGACTTTTCTGAGCCATGACTCAGTTGTAGCCACACCTTGAACTTTGAAAACACGCACAGTCACTGCTGTGCCAGTCAAGAGTTTTGGGAGAGCAGCCAAGGTACTGCAGGGAGGTTTTGATGGAATTGCAACAACAAAATCAGAATCCAGCCAAACATGAATGTTCCTTAATTTGAGGAAAAGGTTATTACTGGGAAAATAGGTGAAATTTTCACAAGTTTCAGTTCATTAAGTTCATTCAGAGCATTGAGCTTTTATTATCTCTGTGGATGTAAAAACCTTACCATCTAATAACAGCTCTGGCTTTTTTGTACAGCAGAGCTCCCTGAAAGTAAATTGTATTTCTTTTCTTGGTAACAGAAGGGATTCCCAAACCATACTGCCTTATTTATCTGCTTAAAGAATATTTTTCAAGTCATACTTTTCCTTAATGCTTAGAGCTTTGTTGTCCCTTTAGATCAAATAAAATAACACTTCCATCTGATTTTATGATTTTTTAATTTACCTATTGAACTTCTGGGGAAAAACACAGACACTGGTTCAGGAACCTGCATAATTCTGGGCAGTTTTGGCTAAGAAAATTCATGTGTTGAACAGATGATAGTAAACAAAATGTTTTCTCCAGAAGTTACTAAATTGTCCAAAGTGAATGAAATCAAAATGCATGTTCATTCATCTTAATTCATGTTTTGATGAGAATTTCCCAACCTCATTCCACATTTCTACACAAATATTTGTATTATTTAGCTGTAAACTGAGTTTATTAAATGAAATGAGACACTCTGTGCTCCATTTTATAAACATTTCTCCATAAATTAAGTCATATTGGTAACAGATTTTGAGCCCAGCTAAGTCCAGTGCACTAGAAATAGTAAGATAAACTATTTAAATGGTCGCTTTCTGTGTGTTTTAAATTGGCAAGAAGTACCTTCAACATTTAAAAAAAAACAAAAAAAGTTAAAAAACAGTTTAGGCATGTTGGTGATCACTATACCTCCCATTAAATTGTAAATGTTTTATGGTGTACTTTTGGCATATCAATCACAGGACCCATAAGCAAAGAGTCAGTGAAGGAAAGAGAGTCTTCCAGGCATGACACATCTGGTTCTTTAGCAGCCTAAACAGACTTTATACTGCCAGCTTTAAGTTGAGCCTTTGAGTTTGCCACATGCTTTATCTGTCTGGACTGCCATGTGTTCCTGGTTGCAGCAGCTTTAACATTTAATATCTAGGTTTATTCCCCTCCCTTTTCTCTCTTCAGATGATCTCCCTCTAGGAAACCTTCACACTCAACCCTCGTGCTTAGGGCTTATGGCCTTGCTCTTCCAGGGCTCTAAATAGGCATTTCTGATCAGGGCTGGGACAAACACACATTACTACAAGAATTGTGACCCTGCATCACCAACAGGTCTACGCTCAAAGACATTCCTAAAGCAGCAATTAAAAGATTTCTATTCCATCTGCACAAGACTCGCAATGCATCCATTGACTGGTCAGAAACATCTCAATTGCTTTCTTTACTAATCTAAGGTTCTATTACCAAAAATCTACTAGAGAAGTCAGCTGTAAACTGTATTTGTCAGTTATGAAACTGAATCTAGAATCAACTTGGTGTGTCATCATAGATTGTAAATGGACCCATTTGTGTGTATCTTGATCTAATGTGTTCAGCAGAGAAGCACCTTACTGCTTCTAGAAGTAGATGGAATCTGCTGCTAGAGAAGAAAGAGTCTTGATTATCTCCTGGATGTTGAGCCCTAATAAAACACAAAATTGCTAAAGAGTGTCAGTAGTTTCCAAATTAGGTGATAGGTGATACAGGAAGTAGAGGAATTTGAATAATTTGCTCTTAGTCTATTGCATTTCTGGATTGGTTGCAGCATCCTGGTGCACTTGCTCCTACATCTGGCACTTCAGTCTGTATCTAACATACTTCCGAAGTTATGGAGTCAGTTATATTCGTGCTAATCTTAAGAATTATATTTTTTTTCTGCTTAGACCGTGCAGTCAATGGTCTGAGCATACAAATGTCTTCTAAGCAGCCTTTCCCCTCACTGCATCCATATTCTTCACTGCACTCCTCATTCTTGTGATAATGGTGCTCCCACTTTTCTTCCAATGTGGTGCTTATTTAGAAATTGCTGCTGCAAACAAATCTCAGACCAGCAGTGGGCCACAGACTGGATTATCAGTCTTTCATAATCTAATATAAAAAGCCATTGTAGTATGGTATTACTAAGTATGCTCTTGAACTAATTTGAAAATCAATAAATGGTTTCACTTATGATATTAGTATCAAAGAACATGAATAAAAGACTTCTGTTCCTTCCCTTTTTTTCACTGTGAGTAGTAACGTGACAAGGGAATTCAGTAGCTACTCTGCTCTTCAGAGGATTCCCAAAGGCAAACTGTAGGTGTTGCTCATGAAGTGTGAGCATTAAGGAGAATTACAGAATCAGGAATCTCTTCACTTTCACATCCGAAATGATGGCAAAGGGCAAACTAGCAGCCAGCCTGCTCTGCTCCCTACACCAGCCATGGATCTGCTGTATTTCTGTATTATACTGTATTTATCTGGTCGTGTGTAGTAATGTGGTCATTTACAACAGTAACAACATAGCACCAGGATGCCACTCACTGCTGTGGCAGCTGTATCAAACCCTAGCAGATTAACAGGCTTCCTGTAGGCAAATAGCACCCAAAATACTTCTCTACCCAGGGAATTAGGCATCTGTTAACTTTATCTGATAGTTTCTTTGTTACACAGTTCATTCTCCTGGCAATTGACCTTCAAAATAAATGTGAAATGCAAACCTCAGAGCAGGAAAATGAGCCCCTAAAATCTATCAAATCACTAAGTAAATTGCATCACTATTGGCTCAGGTAGAATGCTTCCTAATTTAAGGCTGACATTTGTGTGTTACTCTAAAATAGCTAAACATGAATACAGAAGAGACAAAAGAAGCTAGACACATCAGACTTAGTAGTTAAACTTTTACTTCATTTTGAAAGTTAGGTTAATGGCATGAGGTTCTAAAAACAGAGGATTTATGAGTTTGCAAAGGACCTTTAGAAAGTCATGCACATGTATAAATGAATCGTTAAAATATTTTATAGAGATGTTTTGAAAAAGAATGCTTTAGTTTCATGACACTTGCTTAAAACTGTAATATTTCACATAAGAGTCTAATGTGGAGCTGAGAAAGATTATTTTACACATTCAAGTGTGTACTGACTTTGATAGCATTCAGATATCAACGCTTGTGTAACATAGTGCCCTTGTAGGCAGAAAACATGTGTCAAGTAGAGCTGGTGAAAACAAAAGCTACTCTGCGTGTTTTTTGATTAAATTGGCCTTTGACAGAATAGAAATTTCTGTAAGATTTTTTTATGCTTGTGCTGATGCAAGAAAAAGAGGCAGCCGAGGTATTTAAAATATTATATTATATTTTTTTCTTCTGGAAGCTAAATAGATTAACTTTCTTCTTACTGTTTCTCTGGAAATAAATAAATTTCATGAGTAATTATTGACAAATTAGAATTTACCTCAATAATGACATTAGTTTGAGAGTGAAATTTCTCTGTTCAGAGGACTTGTAGATCATGTGTTAATGACATGGATTTGAGTGAGGAAAAATGTTTTCTACAAGCAGTGGTGGAAGATAGACATCCACCCTCTCAAACATGGTCTTCCTCAGGGAAAAGGGCCTTCCAGGAGTTACCCTACCTTTGGTAAATTTAAAATACAGTACTTTCACGACTATAAGGCACAATGGACTATAAGGCACAGTTTTTTTTTTTGCAGCAAGGATCCGCATGCAACAAAGTAATGAATTAGCAATGGAATCACGCGGTCGCGGGGTTTATGGCACGTGCTCAATTTGCAAACATTTTTCACGGATCAGCATAGCCTTTAAATGCAGCCCCAGGTGCCCTCCCCATGCCACAGCCCTGACACTCCTGCCTGCCCCCGGCGCCAGGTGCTGCAGGCTCTCGTGGCTACTGCAGCTTGGCTCGCACTTCTGGGTTGGCAAATTTCCAAACTTTGTCCATATATAAGGTGCACCAGATTATAAGGCGCACTTCTGGGTTTCGATCAAAATTTTAGTCAAAAGGGTGCGCCTTACAGTCATGAAATTACTGTACTTTTGGTTAAGCTTAAATCTAAGCAGAGGCCCACCTATAAGTCTTGGTATTTTGAGTCAAAAAAATAACCAGCCTTTCTGGTTCTGTGTGAGCAGATAGTTCTATGCAAACATTTTGATGAGTCTGGACCAGCAGGTGCTGAGGGCCAGACATTCTCTACGTTCTAAGGATCTGGCTGGGTTTTGCTTTGGACTGGCTGATCTCATCCCATGGGCTAAGAGCTGATTTGTGTTTGGGGTGCATTGCATGTACCCCAAGAGCATCCCTCAGTCTATGGTCAATCAAGTTCATGCACATTCAGACCAGTCCAATGTGTGTCACAAACCCAAAGGCTGTGTCACAGTGAGAATCAAGTGTGTGTGGGAAGGGACACCCTTCAGTAATGCACTTCTGATCTGAATTAAAAGGTTTATGTAGCTTCTATCCCTCTCCCAACACTGGCACCTGAAGAAGGAGGTGTCTGAAATACTGCAGATGTTAAACAGTGTGTCTGCAGCAAAGGTTTCTTCCTGATCTCCATCACTTACCATTGATAAAGATACTGAGATCTCTGAGGTGCCTTGGAAGAGAATATGGAGTTGCTGTTTCTGTAGCTTGTGGGTATAACAGGGAGTAGTTCAATCCAGAGCAAATTGTGATTCCTTTGTGCACTTTTTTTAAAGTTTTACTTAGCCACTGGCTCCCTTTTCAGAAGAATGCTTTCATGTTGCAATCAGATTTGTATTGCCTGAAAATTACCTGCTCTGTACCAGGAACATAGTTAAACTAGCAAATTTTTTCCTCTTCTTTGCTTTGTAACTCAACACAATAACTGTAGAACAAATGGAGTTCTTTAAAGCATTGCCTTACACCCTGTGCATGTTGGGACCTCTGTGTTGAATGCTGTTGTGTCAGTAAATATCCAGATCACTTCAAATCTCTGTCCTCAGATGAGCCACTGAAGCAATTCAGATAATTGATACCATTTCTTTTGTTAGCTGAGGACTGAAACGAGTCATATTTAGAGAACACTATTTGTCCTTGAGTAAAAAATTATATCGGGGAAGCAAAATGCTTACCTGTGTGTAGCTGAGGCACCCCTCTGAGTGGAGCTGGGGGAAGGCCTGTCAGCCCTGGCCAGCCTTGCAGGGTTGGGAAGCACCTGTGGTCACACAAACCCACAGCTGGGACTGTGCTGTGCTGCCCACCTGGCAATGTCTCACTGGGGCTCTCTGCTTTCTCCACTCCTGCATGGGACAGCTGTGCATCCCCATGAGCTATGCATACACCACACCCAATAAAAACAGCAAAGCAGGAGCTCTCAGTATCCATTTCTTCCTTTAATTCATTTGCAAAGATGTCTTTAGAACCCCTCCTTTATGGAAACCAAGACGTCAGTAACAAGAAATACAAATTCTCCAATAACAAGAGTGGTTAATACCAGGCTTTCACTTATGAAATTAATAGAAATGCAGTCATATTACCATGAGAGGGTTTAAGAAATGTAGGGCAAGTCCCAGCAGCCCTGGAAAGGTTTCTGAGACTGGGCTGAAGATTTAAGAGGAGGCACCTGCTTGTCTGCCTGTGGCAGCTTCCCTTGTAGTAAACTGAGCGCAGCTGTCACAGCTTCTTGCTGGAGGGCAGAGGAGAAAACATCTTACACACCTCACTGTGTTAATCTCCACACTACCGTGGATTTTTGATTTACTGAAAGAAAAGTGAACAGAGTCAGTGAGGACAATTTAAAATGTTTCAGCACCACACTGCTCTTCCTCATGCAGGTGACACTGTCCAGCCAAGTATTCAGCTGGCTGTCACCTACCACAGGTATATCTGGCTAACTCTGGGTGAGAGGACTGTTCCAAAATAGAAATGCTCTGATAAAGATAACCACTTTTTGACCCATGCTAACATTCAGAGAATCTCAAAGCAATTTTATATTGCATATGCTTTCTGGAAGCACATCAAGAGGTATTTAAGGAATCTAAAGTGCTTGAGGCATGAAGTAAAGGCAAAGGGAATTGTCTTGCTCTAGGCATCACAACAGAAACAGTTGCTGGAGGCGGGAAACTGTCTCTGGTCAGGGAAAGTGGGATTACTGCAGGGATCTGAGGCTCCAGCAGCACAGCCCTTCATACAGCACCACTGGACACTGCTACATCTGTAATGCAGTTGTTCATTTCATACTCATTTGTACTAAGTGTTTCTTACTGTTAAAGACTGTAATCCTTGAGCTAAACTGCTACCTCTGAGTTTTCTGTTTATGAAAATGAGCAAAAAATGCACTGGTTTTCTCCTTTTTCTTTCACATTATTCAGTGGTTCCTTGTGCTGGAGCTGCCTTACCCAAGCTTCTACTTGGCATTTTTTGGTGTGAATATTTTAACCTGCTACTTGGATTCATTGTTGACTTTTACTGTGCTGTTTCCCAGTTGAGTAGTAGTTAAAAGTTTGGAAATCTACTGCTGAAAAAGTATTTCATTAGTATTTATTTTATATTTACATTGTCTTTAATTACAATATTAGTAAGATTTATTAGTACCCTCTTTGCTGCTCCTGTAAAAAATTATTGAAAGCATATGACCTAACATACCTATGTAATTTATTTTCCTGTACAGCTGGCAAAGATTTAGAAAAAATAGCTTAACTTACACCATTTTCACAAAATCAAAATGCTAAATGTGATAGATGAGCTAAATATGAATGATGAGGTCTGAAAGTGATCTTGTTTTTTCCCAGCAAATAGGCAGACCTGAGCACCTTTAATAGTAGAGCTCACTACAAGCAGCTTATGCCTGTATTAACAGACTACATAAAATACATAATTGCCATGTTAAGGACATGTTATGAATCTGCTAGGAATGGGCTATGAATTTGGATTATTCCAACATTCAGAGTATAACCTAATAATTGCTAACCATCGCTGATCTTGCTACAGCCTCTTTTATGAGAAGTCAGAAGACCATAACTCATTCCATGCAGACCACATTAATGTGGTTGATGCCAATAATAGAACCCCTTTCTGCCACAGAGGAATAGAAGTTTCCAGATAAAATAGAATAGTGAAAAAAAAAAAAGAATCCTTAAAAGACACTGTATTAAGGATGTTCAGGTGAGGCAGTAAAATCCCTTCACTTTGCCTTTAAGCCCAGACAGGAGATTTCACATGCTGCCTGAGTTACCTCCATGCTAATTTGGGCTACTGACTCTTTCTGTTGGATTTGCCATTGGGTGGTTTGCACTGGAAGGGACCTTAAGGATCATCTAGTTCTGACCAGAAAAGTTTCTCTTTTCTCTCCATGCAGAATGGGAAAGTTTTCAGAACATCACATAATTTCGCACTTGTCCACATTGTTGTCATTGTCAAGCTGTGTTGCAGATGTTGACTTCTATTGCAAAGTGCTCCAGCTCAGCAAGCCTTCTGGTATAATGGGGACAGCTTTGGCATTGGCAGCTTTGTTGGGTATTAGGATCAATCAGGATATTTTTTAATAGAAGAGAAGGAAAAAAAAAAAAAAAATGGAAAGCCATCAGGATTGAAAATGTTGCCATGAGGGTTGTACTGCAGAAAGGCTTATTTGCCCGTGTGCCCATGCAAGGTAGGTATATTTTAAACAAATACCAAAAGTGATCTTTGGATTTCAGGGCAATAAACATCCTGCAATGAACGTTTTGCCTCTAAATCTGTAGAATCACAAGTGTCAGCAGAGAGCAAAATTCATTACCAGTTTATGCAAGCAAGCGTAACTCCATTGACTTGAATAAAAGAATGCATGTTAACACCAACAATAAAAGAAAAGAACACTAAGTGCTTTTGAAAGGTATTTTAAGACCATTCATTATTTAAATATTTAATATAAATCTTTCTCCTTTCAGTCATAAACACAGATTGTCTTGAAGTTAAATATCAGCCTCTCAACACGGCTATAATTTATGGACAGCATTTATTCCTTGGTGAAATATTTTACCTCTCTTTAGTTACATAAATAACCTCACTGGGACCTGTTAATTTATTCATTGCCTGTTAATCCTTATTTGTCACCCTTATTTTAAAAATATACATTTATCTTCTGCTAATGAGAAACAGGAATAAAAGTCATTCACAGCTGGTTCAAGGAAGCATCAGAATGTGCAGAGTGGTTAGTGTGCAAAGCTCAAAATAAAGTGCTCAAAGCAGTCATAGCCCTGGCATCAGAAAACAGCAAGTTTGGGAGGGAAAAAAGAGGAAATAGGCAAGAAAACAGAGCCTTTATATATATGAGGTATTAATATAAAATATAAATAGAATAGAAAATAGAATATATATATTATATATAGAATGTTAAATAGCTTAACTGCATTGTGCTCTATACTGCATTGGTCCTTACAGAAATATTTCGCTGTGTAGATGATGAAGAGAGGACTTGTAGAAGGTGATTTGTGTGTCTGTCCATCTGAATAGTCTTGAGATGCCCACCTCTCCCTAGGGGCTGTGTCAGGTCAGGTGGCCTGGCACAACATGGAACAGACCTGTGCCTGTGACACAGGTGATGCAAGCATCTGCTAGAAGACAGCTACTCACAGTGTGCTTTGCCAAGACACGTGCGGTCATCATCTTTAAAAGTGCTCCCTCTCAGCAGTTCAGAATTTGGTTTTGTGCCTTGTCTATTAAGGAGTTCATGTTGGTAGAAAGGACAGTGTTGTCTTGCATGCCTACAGACATCATCTCCCATGTGTCCTCAGTCTGCCATAACAGAATAAAATCATTCTGTCTATTCACAGCACCTTGGTAGAAGGTGTGGAAGGGTTACAGCACTGCTCAGGGAGGACCTGTGGAATTGACCTCCTTTTCAATTGTACTCGATAGGTGCAGTTAAACTAAAAGTTATTCTCTTCACCAAAAGCAGAATTTCCACTTTTTTGCTTAGAGAATTCTTATTCTGGCATGCTGCAAGGTTAGGGTATTAACAAACTAAGAGGCACAGAAGTTTCTGTAGAATTCCAAGTTGTCCCACACAAATAACTATCACCACAATAAAGAAGTAAATCCCAAGCTTTCACTTCCAGATTTACTCAAAATGCATCTCCAGTATCCCTGAAGTCAGAAGTGATTTTGTAGAGAACTGACACAGCTTTAATCTAGTGGAAAAAAAGTATTTCTCAAGCAGTTTATAAAAATGGTAAAATATAATTGCCTTAATGGCTGGTGCAGATGCGTTACAGGAGCTGTCTTCAGAGAATAAATAATTTCATTGCAATGAAATATTTATATCCCTCCCCAAGCCTTCAGTTTGATTTTGTTTTTCAAATACTATTCTGCATTTGGTGTGCTTTTGTTTTCTTCAGCACTAAAAGTATTATTTTTCAATTATAAGATAGCAAGTCAGTATAAAATACTTGGGACTGGTTTGAGGAGCAAGAGGTAAAGAATTTGTTTTTGAAAATCCAGGTCGAAGGAGAGTCAGATTGCGTGTATGCATATCACGACTAAGTTCAAAGTTTCAGATCCATCAAATTATGCACAGCTATCTTGTTTGTATGTGTGGATGTGTTATACTATTCCTCCCCATCCGTTCCTTGCTGTTAAGTAAGACTGTAAGCTTGCCATCTAGCATAAACACGTTCAAATGTTGTATCCTGACATCTTTTTCATCAAGATACACAGCTGAGTGAGTGCAAGAACTGTGATGCATGTACTACAACATCATTAGGGATTAAGTCTGTCCTTTAGCTGCCCCTGAGAAACCTTGTGCCAGGTTGGAACCCAAATTTATAGCTGTAAAAATGCAGAAGGATAAAATGTAATATCCTGATGGGCTAGACAAATGCAAAGGCATTGGGAGCCTTTATAAAGGGAGACACATGTCCAGCAAACTGAGTTTGACTGGCTTTTACACCCCAGCTCCTAAATACAGCTGACCCTGGGTGTGTCTGAGAGGCCCCTGATAATACACAAAGCCCCTTCACTTTGAAAATAATGGAAATAAACCCCATCAACAACAAACCCTTTACTTTCTCACTTCCCTAAAAGATAACTGAACAAAATCCAATGTGTTCAAGATAGAGATTATCAAAACAAAGGCACTTCTAAACACCTACTGTGCTGATGTTCTCAGCCTTTAAAATCAGTAATGTAGAAGATAATTATGGTGATCACATCAAACACTTTTTGGCTGTTTTATTTTTCAGTCTCCTGATACATAAAAATGCCTCCCCATGTTCAGATCTTGCAGGCAATTAGTGTACTGTTAATTTTACTGGTGTGTAAGGTGACTTATATATCCACAAGCAGGTGATGTGGTTCCACGCATATTTTCAGTCTTCATTCTTGTCTATCTTATCTGTGCTCTTGACAAAATATTGCAAGAAGTGCTGTAAGCAATCATCTGAAGAGCTGCAGATCTCTGAGCAGAGAGTGTGCCAGGGAGGGCTGGGAGCACAAATCCAAGCTGGCAGCATGGGCTCTCCAGAGGGGCTGGTTCCTCCCTTTGGGCAGATTATCAAGTAACTCATATGATAAGAGAAACTAATAGATGTAACCTCTGCAATTTCAAACAAAAAGGCTCAAAAAAAATTAAAATAAAGTTTACAGAGCCTGGAAACAGCTTAAATGTATCTATAAGAAAAAAAATTATAAATAGCAACCCTAAAGCTGCTTGGAGCAGCTGGTTAAGTGTTTTCCCTTTTTGTGTGCTAAAATTATCCCACCACAGAAGGTTTCTAAACCTTGTCTATAAATTCATCACCATGGAAAGGTGGCCCTTAGGAGAGAACATTCTGTGAGTCATAATGAACCTTCTCTTTGTGGTACTACATCTAGTTCCAAAGGGCTATTTTGCATTCTTGTATTAAAAAACAAACCAACTGGCCTTTATCTGAATTTATCTGAAAATTATAAAAATGTGAACATTAAAAATCTGTTATACTTAGTAAAATAACACTTCTTATTGCAGGCACATGCACCCTTAATTTGTTTGTACTTAAGAGGTAATTGGATTGATATCTGTAAGGAAAGATGGGTCAGCAAATACACTGCAATTTGAAGTATATGTGGTGTGGAATTGTCACTGCACTTTTCACTTCATAATTCTTTAAAGTGAAACAAAAAGTTTTTCATGGAAATTATTTTTCTATCCTACTGCTTCACACATTTGATTTCCATGTTCACTGAAAATGTAATTAAACAGTTTTATTTTCAGAGTTATTAAAAAAAAATTTGAAAGTTGATTTAAAGAAAGCCCATTGCATAACTAAGCATCCAAAACACCTCAATTTTTTTCAAAACAAGTTACTGTGCAACACCTGACAGTGCTAAAAGCAAAGTGCATCTGTTTATATTTGCTACACCTAACAGTGTAGGACACAGACGCTGCTCAGCAGTGAGCCCCTTGCATCCTTTCCCAGGGAAGGATGGTTGAACACGGTGCAGTACAACCACACAGGACTAAAAATACATCCAGGCTGTGCATTAAACTGGGAAATACTCCCAGGTGCAACTGTACATTTGCAGACTTACTGCTAGGTTTGTTTCACTGGTTTCTTTATTCAAGGCAGATGGTAGAAAGCAAAAATGACACAATGTACCAGGGGTCATGGAGACCAACCATCCAGCATTTTAAAATCAAAGACTCTACCATACATCTCTGCTTTGTATGCATTTAATCTGTTCTTTTCCTGAAGTATCATTTCTCCTGGGAAGATATTCTGCAGTACAGACTATTTGAAGAGAAATTTGCAAATACCACTTGACCTCAGTCTAGGTGTGCAAGGTGTCCCTTTGCTGAGGGACTCTTCCCCATTTCTGCTGTCAGAAACACTCTACCTGGACACAAGGTATTGCAGCTCAGGTCAGCACGGTCACCTTGGTCATGTCCCTGGGGGAAAAACAAGAGCGCTCCCTGTGAGACTCTCAGTTGCAGTACTTAGCAGTCAGCATCATGTGTAATTGTTTCTGGGCTTAGTGTTTGCAGATTTGCAATTTCTTCTTCAAAATAGCATCCTAAATTGGTGAATGATTCAGTACCCAAGTCTCTATTGTGGTTATCTGAAGCACAGGAATAGTTAATTGTCTTGTAATGAAAAAAAAAGTCTGCTCTTTTTCTCTTGCTTAACCTAGCAAGATTCCATGGAAATAAATGGAATTATGCCAGCCTATTGCAGTAACACCAGCAAAAATAGAATTTGCTTACAGGATTTTCCTCCGTTTTTTTCAGAGAATTTGGTTTATTCTCCAGGTTTAAAACCTACAGATCCTGTCCTCTTGCAAAATTGTGGAGAGGCATGTCCTGTTTTTCCTTTATTTGAATAGTGACACTAAAAGTGTACTTTCCATGAATTAAAATATATAATAATTATGTGGAAGCAAACTAGACAATAAATGATGATGGAATGGTTCGGTGAAACTTAGCATGCTATAGACACCTCATGCAGCAGTATTTCACACTATAACATTTTTTTACTCCATAAATATTTTCATCTTTCTTGCTGTAAGTTGCATAAATGAATAAATGCATAGAAAACACTAATGATAAGCCCTAAATTAAATCTAAGCTCAGCATCTTGACATTTACTTTTTAAAATATGTATGAGGCAATTCCTCTGATCTTTCTTTTATACACTTACAAACACATGCTTACAAGTTATTTGTGTTTCAGGGCCAAGCACAGTAATGAGAGTAAAGGCTTCCTCCTATTGCTGAAAGACTTTGTGCAGTCATGAGGGTTTGTGGATCAAGGTCTTAAATTGAGCTCAAGAGATTGCCTATCAGGAGTAACCAAATGCTTCTAAACTTAGTCCCATTCAGCAGAAGGAATTGCTACATGCCTTTAACCCTCATTCTCTAAGCTTTGGATTATAATTACCTACAAAAAATACAGAATTTTTCTTTATTTCCAGTTATTTTCTGAAGCTATTTATTCAAGAAAGGTTCAAGACATGTTAGAAAAACTTCATGGACTTAATGGCTGGATTAAAATAACTAGGGGGAAATGCAATAGTTTAAGATCGTACATACAGGAATTTCTCCCTATTACTGAAAATTCTTTGCTTGGATCAAGGAGAAAAAAGCCAGCAATGCAGTATTCAGCCACAGGATGACTGTGCTTTTCAGTGTGTTCGGACCATAAAATTGACTTTTTATTAGAATTTTCATAGGAGTAACAACGCTTACACAGTGCTTTTGGACCATATTCAGAAGCTGAGAACCAGGAGCAGGTGCAGAGAAGAGCTACAGAGACATCTGATGAAATGATATGATCAACCAAAATTATTCCCTTACTCTATTAAATTATTTCTCCAAAGATAGAAATAAATTTGGATTGAATGCATTACAAGCATTGCATGTATTATATGAGAAGAACAGAGTACTGTTAGGAAAGACCTGCTAGTCATAAGATCTTCCTCTTTGCTGTTAAAGGAAACTATGTCATAAATTTGGCAAGTTTATTTTCCTGGGCCACCTATGGACATTCTGTTTAAATTAGAGGAGACACAAAATAAATTTAAAATAAACAGAAATTTAAGTGAAGAACATGACTTATGAAAATAAAAGTAAGATTTCTTCTTCTCTAGTTTTCAAACATAGAAGTGTTGTCTGATCCTTGAAAAGAAGTCATCAAGGCAGATGAATTACGTGCCCCATTCAGTGGTTGTCACACAGTTGAAAATGTGCAAGTATTTGACAGCAGTCACAAGTAAAGGTAAACTTGTAAAAAGTGGAGTCCAGATAGTTGATGTTCTATAAATTCAGGACTTTCTATGAACTTCAAATATTCAAAGGGAAGGGTTTAAGCCTTGCACTTGTATGTGGTAAGCTATTTATTAGTATCTGAAAAATAGCTATTTTACTTACTTCTGGGTATATGGGATTTTTAATATAAACACACTTTTAAAAATATGATAAATCAATTTTAGTGTGTTTTGTTCATGGTAGTGCATACTAAACTTAGGCAATTTTATCAGAATACCACCAGTTTAAAATTTTCATTAAAGACTGTTGAAGATTGCTTTCATTGAAAAGATACTTTATATTATCCAGGTTTGTAGCTTACCTGAACACCAAAAGTGGAGGTGATTTCCAACCTTTGAGCATGTTTCAGAATTTCATAGCTGTCTCCAAAACAGCATGGACATCCCTTTGCTATTATTCTACAAATATCAGTACACTGAAAAAGTTGGAGATGTGGAAAATATTATATTATTTGAAAAAAAGGGGTTTTTTTCAAAATCATTGGAGACTATGGAGTAAACAAAGAATGTTTCAAGACTTTGGAAGAGTTGCAGAATTTTGTTCTGGGAATGCTGTTTATAGTTCTTTCTATGGTCCCTGACTTGCTCCCATTACCGTGGCCATCAGGAAGCTTAAAAGCCACGAGTTTATTTGTGTCTCCATACTCCCACAAGTTTAAAGCATGAGATCATCCCTGTTTATAGGGGCAGGGTGCTGAACCATACCCACACTGACAGCTGAGCATAGCTCTGCCCCCCAGCCCATCCATCAGGCTTTGCAGGCAGGTGTGCTCCTGGTCTCAGATTAAGGCTGAGTGCCAGGCTTAGGCAAGTACCGTATCTTCACGACCACAGGGCGCATCGGATTATAAGGTGCAGTGTCAGTTAATGCTAAATCTTCAAACTGTTTTCATATATAAGGCGCACCGGATTATAAGGCACACTATTTTTTTTTTTTTGCAATGAAGATCCGCACGCAACTTTCACAACTTTTAATGTAAAATTGGGAGGGACGGACCCAAGGGACGTGTTGTCCAGGTGTAGAGGGCATGTACTGCCAGAAAAAGGCAGGAGTTTTTTCCTAAAACGGAGAGTGGAAATTCCCTACCTCCCAGTTTACTATAATTTGGAAATTAAGGGAGGCTTACGCAAAGGTGTGGGTTTAGGAATAACAGTTCTTTACTGATACATCTACAAGACAAACAAGAACA
>VRYO01001463.1:33483165-33494843 GCA_009812075.1 Sialia sialis
GGAGCCACCCTGCCAGCTTTCTCAGCATGATAATGGGGAAAATTTCTCCACAGAGGGGAAAAAGTAAAAACCGCCCCAACCCCCAACCTGTACGTGCCTGTTTGCGGTCATTTGATTGCAAGCTTCATATTTGTTGCTGTGCAATGTGAAACAGAAATTGTTTCGAGATCCCTTCAATACTCAAGGTTCATATATAAGGTGCACCGGATTATAAGGCACACTTCCAGCTTTGATCAAATTTTAGGATTTTAAGTGCGCCTTATAGTCGTGAAAATACCGTACCTCTGCTTCAAAGCACACCCACCATGACAGAACCCAGAGTTTTGCTGCAGACAAACCAATCCAACATCAAATGTCTCTAGCCAAATACAGGGTATGTGGTTTTTACACATCAGTTCTCTAACCAAACACAGGGTGTGTGGTTTTTACGCGTCAGTGGATTCAAAGCCTATGAAGCTCAGTTAAGGAACCTTTTGCCAAGCCAGCAATGAACCTTGCTGGAAATGACCTGTGATTGTTTGTTCAAGGTCTTAAAGGAAGTCTGAGTTTAAAAAATTTCCTATAGTCCTCTACCATTGAACCATTTCCCCCTCCACGCTTCTGCTCTTGGTATCTAAATTCTTTAACAACCTTCTTTCACTGAGGCCAAGGACAAGTCTGCTGCACAGAGTCCTGGGATGCCTAATTTGGAAATAGTTGGTGCAGTTGTCTCAAAATGTACACAGGGCTTAGAATGAACTGCAACTCTGGAGCTCAGAATAGTCAATTAGTTTCTGTATGGGCTTCCAGAATGATGGCAGCTCCAGGCCATGGACTGGACTCTGGCCTGAGCTTAAGCTAAGTGACCAAGACATGGATAAATGATGGGACACAACATGAGAAATTGCTGAATATGACAATGTGAGAAGCTGACAAAAAATTCAGAGAGTATTGTGAAGCACAGCTGGATCTTGCAGAAGGTAAAAGAGGAAGAATTTGAGAAAAGGTTGAATTTCATAGGTAGTTTAAGGGGATGTTTTTTGTGCAACAGTACCTGAGTAACTTTATCAGTGATACCACATGAAGCTGAGATTACCTAAAATACCAGATTTGGGTACCAATATGGCAAAGCTGGGACCAGTTGGGGAAAAGTAATTAGGGATGAGTTGTTTCTTTGAGAGGAGGTAGCGTAAGCAAGGTGGAAGTGTGGTGAAAGGGATGAAGAAGAACAGGAAAAGGGATAAAATGTATGCAGCTGTTGTAATTGGATCTGTTCAGGACACTGGCTGGGGAGTAATTGTTTGCTACAGTCCAACCAGGACATAAAAATCAAAGTTGTCTGGCCCCACCACACAAGTTCAACATGCCTCTGCAGGATGAAGGGAGGATAAGGGGAAGCTTTCCTCTTTGGGGAGGGGAGCACCCAGATAGACAAATAATCATCCTGGTCCTGTCAGGTCTACACCAGGACTCTCCCAGGCCTGAAAGCATTACCATCTGCTTATTGCTTCCTTATGAAGCACAGAGCAACTCCCTTTACTGCCATAAGCCATGGCAGTAAAGAGGTAGATGGAGTTCTAGCAGAAGCTCCTTTCAATGATACGTTCTCAGGATGATGATGATCCTTTCTGTTAAAGTAGCAGCAGTTCAAATAACATGTCACTGGAAGGATAGTATCAAAGTTAAATAACCATCAGCTGTTTTATGCAAATATGTTATTACAATGTGTTTCTTAGGAAATTAATAGGAATGAGTATACGTGCTGTTTCATTTAAGCAGATTACTGCAGCCTCCCCCCTGGATCTTAATCCTGTGCAGTTAGCACAATATTTCCTTGTCATCTGGTTGCTTAATTTGGTCTGTTTGTTTAAGTGTTTATTGGTCTTGTTACTTATTTTATTTTCTTCCCTGATCACTGCCCTCTTTCTCTCCTCTTTTGCACATGACAGGATGACACCTGATGAAGCAAGGCAGCATTCATTACCATACACAGTTCATTTTTCTTTTTTGAGACAGAGACATGCACTGAAGCAATTGGTTCCTACTTCTGGTGTTTAAGCTAGATGGCTCTATAGGCAGTGTTTATAAGACATTGGAGGCCAGCTTTTATTGGAAAAGCTTCGTTCCTTAGTTGGAATGAAAACTGAAATTTTTGTAGATACTAACATTTCCTTACCATATGTCTCTGAAATGAAGCTGTGCAGAGGAAGACTGCTAGTAATACAGCACTGCTTTAGTCTGTAAAGTTTCCTGCTTGGTAAAGAAACCCTTTTTGCATGTGAAAAACATCTATGAAACTCAGATATTCCAAGCCTGGGAATTAGCGTGTAAGTTCAGCTTCCCAAGAAGTCATCTGTGCTATGCTGATAAATACAATGCAATAACATACTTTACCTCCTCAGCATTTCTGCCCAGATTACCTAAGCACCTATTTTTCCTTCAAAATTATAAATTAGCTAGCTCTTTCTTATACTAGGAATGGTATCAGTTTTCCTACCTTAATAGCTAAAAGGCAGAAAATGTTGCTATCTAGACAATACAAATGGTGCTTTCTTCTGTTTGGATCAGCATCTGCTGTAATACAGAAAACCATGATGAAGGGTTCAGGAAGTTTTGTAAAGTTCCCTTTCCAGATGTGCCCACCAGGTCTCAGGAAGAAGTCCAGCCTTATTGTCTGTCTTGATTCAGTAACAGCACTGAGTCACAGTTAAAACTCTTCTTCCCAGTAACAGAGAGAGGGAAAAGCATTAATGTTTTATTGTTTCTTAACCTTCTGGCTATCAGAATTCAGTGGAGAAAAGGGAATTAAGCAATTGGTTTTTCATGACAATGATATCTGATAGCATATTGGGAGTTGGCAAGAGGTTTCCATAGAATAGATCTTTTCAGATGTGTCATTCAGCCTTACTGAACCTCTAAAGTGCAGCAACTATGGCAGCTTGTTCTCAAGAACTGTAATCCCTCCTCTACTGTAAGGAATGGATGCCTGTAAGTGGGGATTTATTTTCTCTCCTATTTTTTCTATAGGTATTTGATTTATAGCATATCACTTCTTAAACTCTGTTTAAAATACTTGTAAAGCCTTTGTAAACATACTTTTATTAAATTCCATGGGAGAGCTGAGATCTGATTAAGGTTCATATTAGTCAGGAGAATAAAACAATAAGAAGGATTTTCCTGAAGGAAATGAGGAATTTACATAAATGCAGTTCATACCATGTGACTTCATCAGGAAAGTTTCATGAGAGAGAACTGCTAATTCCATCAGTAAAGAATTTGTAGATGTGCTGCAGAATAGTTTCTTTAGGTCCCTCTGGTCTGTTCATATTTGAGTAAAACTATGAAGTAAATGGCAAAAAAAAGTAAATGAAAAAGCCAAAGAAATAAACCAAGAGGTTTTAGTCCTCATTGGCATCAGGGAGTATCACCCTTCCCAGAGCCACGTAGCATATTCTGTGTTTCAAAAGCAGCTGTGTCATTCCTCATGCTGTTCCTGAAAAATATAGGGGGGTGATGAAGGGAAAAAAAGATGTCATTGCATGTCAGTGGTGGCCAACAGCTGGTCACCCATTTTGTTCGGACATAAGGCTGTCCCTGGGGACATCAGCCGTCTGGCTTCTCCTCTTTGCTCACCACACTCATTCAGTCAGTTCATTTACTAAAGCTTGTGTTCTGCTCTTGGCAAAGGCTTTCAACTGTGTTTACACAAAATTCAAAAGATCTCACTAAGTCCTAGCTTTAAATTCCATTAGCCTAATTGCTAGGGGTAAATTGAAAGTTTGTCATGGTGGATAGAAATTTCTACATTAATTTATACAAAATATAACCCATCTTGCTGTTTGTTTAGAAACTTTTTAAAATAGGGCTTAAAAAAAAAAAAGATTTAGAGGCATCATGGTTAGAAAAATAACCTTACCTGCATAAATCAGCAGACTGCTGACATATGTCTGCAGGCAGCAAAACTTTCCCTAGATATATATATATATATATATATGATTACTTGCTTCTTTTTCCTCAACAGCTCAGCATAAAAGATGGCAGGGGACCTCACCAGGGGATGGCCCTGAGTATTTGGGGTGCACTGCCATTTATCAATCACATTAGTACATGATCTGATAGATTTGTTGGCTTTTAAGTTGTGGGTAGGTTGCTGAATTTCTACCCTAAATTCACTTACTATTGCGTAGTATTTAAAGTAACCATTGGATTTCTTTAATGTAAAATGTAACTAGAAAAACCATCAAGCTGAAAAATTACCTTAGGAGTGGGTTTTGACCATAGATTTCTGAAGTAAAGCTAGATTTCCTATCTGTTCTCTGTTGAATAAAGCATAATGGTTATCCACTGATTAGCCAGCCTACAGCAGTGGGTGTTAGCAGATAGTTCCCAGGAATCCAGTATATTCCCACATCTTGTATACGCAAAAATTGAAAGGGCTTTGCCATAATGGCTTAACCATCTTTTAATAAAATGCTAAAATCACCATGCCAAAGTGCTAAACTGCTTGCTCTGAGCGCACTAGCAGCAGACTCAGCCACAGCTTGAAGCATTTCCCAACAACGTGTCAAGTGATCAATCTGTCACAGCACCAATACTTTCCTCTCTAGGGCAGGTTTTTCATCACATTCTGGAAATGACAGAGTTGCTGAGCTAATGGAAGACAGTTTACAGTGATGTGTATTAATTCAAGACCATACCTAAGTGATATCCGTTCCTTCGAAATTCCATTACAGCTGTGTAACACATGCTTAGCTACTTATATCATTAAAATCTGGTTTTTATATGTTGGTTGTACCAATCCTTCCAGAAATGTCTGATGAATCTTTATTAGCTACATCAGCTTCCTGGGCAATCATTACTTCTTTATTACTTCTTTATTATTTTTTTCTTAACAGCAATTTAGTATTTAGAGAGAAGTGAGTAATGGAAAATAATATTAATTGTATGTATGATAAATTAAAAGCATCTATTTTCCTTTAAAAGATGCAGCAGTTGTAGTACTCTAAGAGATTTATTCCTTTCTGTGCAAGCTCTGATACAAAAGGTTAAACTTGGCTTGGAAGCATAGTAATTTCCCCTAAATTTTTGGGGCTGTCAAATTATAATAAGAGAGCTTTCAGGAATCTTTTTTCTTAGACATAAACCATTTGTCCAGTAAGATCAACAGCAGCCAAGGAGAATGTTTTGAGGTCCACACCTGTGGGCACATCAGTCTTGTTGCAGCAGTAACCTGGAATCTAAATGTACCAAAAATTTTAATGCCATGAAGGAGTTGGAAGGTTTGGGACCTGTATCCAAGGAAAACTCAGCAAGGATGAGAACCAAAACTGGAGAGCTGAGACAGAAAGAAGGAATGGAGGCTAACCAAGGGGGACAAATGTTGACTGTAGAGAAAAGACTAAGAAAGACCAGGGGGTAAGGGAAAATTATTTCCAGAAACAAGTAAGCCATTTCAGAATTCAGAATTCATTAGTAGTGCTTTCTTCTGAACTGACAGTATTTAATGCTTACCTATGTATGTAAATTAAAAACTCAAAATATAGGAAAATGCCAGAATTCACCTTGGCCACATAAAGTTATTTCCTTCATCTTGAGTATGGCTGATATTTTAGTTACATGATCATCCCCTCTGTTTTCTGTGGTCTCCAGCATCCCAGAGGTCATGACTGGTAGTGGTCATTGAATGGTCATTTAGTTTCTTGTTTCCAGTTTGCAAAATTATGTCCATTGCGATCATAGAATCATAGAATGGCTTGTGTTGGAAGGGACCTTAAAGGACATCTAGTTCCAGCCCCCCTGCCATGAGCAGGGACACCTTTCACCTGAACAGATTGTTCACAGCCTCATCCAACATAGCCTTAAACACTTCAAGGGATGAGGCAGCCACAGCTTCTCTGGACAATCAGTTATTGTGCTCCTCACAGCAAAGAATTTCTTCCTGTATCTTACCTAAACTTACTCTATTTCAATATCTGTTAAAGAAAGTGAATAAAATCAGCTACCATTACCTATAACCTCCTGCACATATATGAGCAGCTATTTACTTTGAAAAATTTGTGCAAGTTTTAATGGATAAAGCAAAAGGCATGCCCTAATATGAAGATCAACTGTTTCCTCAAGTCAGCTCCCCTCTTGAATGCATGAGAACAATGAAGTTTTCAAAGTCCATTAAAGGTTTAAACGTGAAAAGAACAATGTATTTTACCTAATCTTGTCCTTGGAAACAGATTAATCATTTTGGAAAAAAAATAATGTCTTTGTTCTGATGTAGATATTCAGTATGGAAGATGTCAGCCTGAATGGCTTAACTTACAAGGAATGAACAAAACATTTGCATAGAAATGGAAGGTCAAGCTTGACATTGATCTGTATAGAGAAAACCATTTCTATGGAGGTGCGTAATTCAGCAGGAATTTAGAAGCAGAACTCCAGCTCACTCGACATTTTGCAGGTGCTGAAAAAGAGCACAATTACAGTGGCTATCTGAACCTAATTGCTGTCCATTTGTACTGCTGCAAAGAGTCTTAAAGTGACAATTCCATTTTCTGTTATTGGCAGTGATAAAGTCATTCGAGTTGTTCCTGAGAGTGAGAGGGAAGCACAGATCCTGAGAGCTGCATTCAACAGGCTAAAGGTGAGTTGGATTATTTTCATCTTCTTTTTCTGATCTTTATTGAAGACTGAAACGGGTTAACTGACTTGCCTTTCGTTTGGCACTTCAAATTATTGTATTATCTGGAAAGAAATCTCTGCCCATTAAATTCCTAATTTACGAATAAAATAGCATAGGTATTAGAATCATTGTGCCTGACAAATTTAACAGCACTTGTTTCCTTCAAGTAATACAGGTGCCACACTTGTAAATTTGCTTTCTTTGCTCTTCTACTTCTTGCTAGCATACATAGATGCTTCATTATCTGCTCAATGGTATTATAAAACACACTGTGTTAATTCAGGTTGTGAACACACTGAGGAATATGAAAAAGGCTTCGGTTTGAGAATCTCTTTGGCAGAATAATTTTCTAGAGGCAGTTGACAGAGTGTATAGGATAGCAAGCCAAAATCTTTCTTCCCTGGCCTTTCCCTGCAGACATAAATGCAAAGCAGCAGTGGCACTGCAGCAGTGCAGCACAGGAGCACTCTGCAGCATGCTGCTTTGCTGGCACAGCTTACCAAGGCAGAGGCAGTCTTTCTACAGCATTCTGGCCTCTGTCTCATAGGATGGGGACTGCCTGTAAGCCAGGTCTGTGATCCCGAAAAAAGGACTGTACCATGCACATGCATCAGCCCCAGGCACTGTGGGAAAGGGATAAGCTTCATTAATAGTCACCAAAACAGCCTAATGGGAGCAGAATCAGGGAAGTAACAACTTGATCAATATGTTGAGTGCCTCAGCATTTGGAGCATGTGCAAAAGCTTTGGTCTGCTCACTGTCTTCAACTCTAGCAAACTATGAGGCAGTCTGTGACCTAATTCTGCCTCTGTTGTTGAAACCTTGCATACATGATTTTGTTCTCAGTGAGGAACAAATTAAATGCATATAATTTTCTATCCCAGTAGTTAACATCTGAGATACAAGTAAATCAAGTCTCAAATAGAACAAAATTAAGGTGCTAGAAGAGCTCTTGCACTCTCCTGAAACCTTTCCATCTTTCAGCTATGATGGACCTTTCTTGCTACAGTTTTTAAAGAGGACTGAGCTACCTTAGTTATCTCAGCCCCAGAGAAGGATTGCTGCTCTCAATACTCCAGCAGTCAAGACATTTGACACCTTACTAGCTTTAAGTAGAAAAGCTGAGGCTGTCTTCATAACATTTTCATTTCTTAATGCTGTGTTTGGTTAGTTCCCCATTCAAGATGCTGTAGTTTGTAACCCCCATTCTCAAGACATCCAGCCTATGCACATTACATGAAAGATTTCAATGTTCAGTGGAGGCAGTGTCATGATGCCACGGATTACCACAGTTTGCATTGTAATGTCCAACACTCCTCAAGAATATTGCCTCATATTTGTTTCTGCACTGCTTATTAAGGACCTGATCCCCACCTGTGAATGTGACTGTAACACCCCAAAAAGTTATTTATTTTACTCCCAGTTAGGAAAAAAACCTAACCATAAACACAAGCAATACATGTGGAAGATGGTTTTTGCATTAATTTCTCCCCCATGGATGTTGGAGCATAAAGAGGGAGCACATGTGTTTTTTTCCTTTCTCCTCATATTGTAAACCCTGTGAAGCAAAGGAGTTACTCACCTTCCTGTAACTGTTTCTCATTACAGAGCTCCCTTAGGCTCCCAGAGAGAGATTCCTTCAAATCAAAGTGGGAGCAGTAGAAACTTGAATAAATAATTGCATACTGTAACTCTGAGAGTGGGATAATAAAATTTTGGCAAACTTCATCGGAATCTGACTAGTTAATTAGAAAATGATTGATTCTGATGAGAAACTAAGCTGAGGAGGTTGAAGGGAAGATTCAAAAAAGAGAATGTAGTGACACCCAGTTTCATGAACACAGAGTGTTATCCACCTGAGTGGATATCAAGTAATAGATATGTTTAACACTAATTTATCATATTTCTACCCCACAAAAAAACCTCAAGGTATTCCCTTATGAAGAAGTGGATCAATAATGACACTCCTCAGAAATGCCCAGTTCTTACAATACCAGCAAAAATCAACTTGTGGCTGCAAGCATCAGCCCTTCTGGGGAATCATGTATTTGGAGTTCTGCAGTTTTTAAGTCTCCATGTCAATTCTCTTCTGTCCTTCTCCCACCCCCAGACTTTCAGAGCTGAAATTCGATGGACAATGGATTCATGTTCTGTTTTTCACATAATGAGCCTTTAAGAACAATGTTGATTATATGCTCTGGAGAAAATGGAAGACAGTGCACCAAAAAAAAGCCCAAAACCCTGAATAGTGCAAAATAAGCTGCAAACAAACCCCAGATATAGTCCTGTTGCCATCTTAACACAATCTGCCAGACAAACAGAAATATGAGCAGGAGTGTCAACAGAGATGTACGAATTGCTAGAATTACAAAGACTGCACATTGGATTTTTTCATTTCTGAGTCAGAAGACCAGAACTGGTTTAAAGATGCATCTCCTTTGAATCTGTTCTGGTCTGAGCAATAAACTATTACCAACCTGTTCCTCAAGGGAGAAATAAAGATGAAACTAAGATCCTTTTGAGACATTACTGTTTTGTCATGACACTCAGTGTTGTGCAAAATTCTGTTTTCAACCTGAGTTATGATTTGGTCAAATAGCATTCTCTATCATTGTCAGTATTATAAGAACAAGAAAAGTCAACAGAAATAAAGCTTACATCACTTTCGTTGTTGAATTGAGAAGAATATGTGCACTTGGTTTTCAATTCAGGCATGCTTCTCTCTCTATCCTGGAAAGCCAGTCTATTAGAGATGAGATATATTTTAGAGGATCAAAAGTTACATTCTCTAGAGATGTCAGAATTATTCCCCATTAGTCAAACAGGAATTGTGGTGCAAAAGTCATTTAGGGAGCCCAGTTTACCCTGGTGTGATCCATGCACAACATCAATATTTTGAATAAATTCCCAGGATAATGCAAGCACAGAGTAGATTCTGCACAAATGGATTGTTTCAGGATTTCCTTGCACAGAACAGACCATCTGTGGCAACAGGCAAAGGGAACACAATCCCTCCTGTCCCAGGCTTCCCCCTCTGTGTCTGGTCGAGGGAGGTTCTCTACAGACTTGTGGTGTTCTGTGCTCATTCCAGCTATTTCCTTCTGCCTTTAAATTTACACTTGTAAGGCAGAGTGACTTAGCCTTTCCTTCTGGTTTATCTCTCATAATCCAGAGTTATAAGGAAAAACTCCGCTCTGTTCAGTTCAAATGACCCTATCCTTCTGAAGGGCACAGCTTGAAAAAAATGATCCTGATAATCCTATTGCAAAGGCAATGTATTTTGGTGTCAGGCAGAGAGTAAGGCAAATGCAAAGATATCCCTGCTTATTGTCTACTGATTTGGACAAAGTGAAAAGAACCAAGAAGAAAATAAACAGGCATTGGAAAGAATAGCAGTGTGTCATTTCACTCATTTTGTTTTCTCTGCCAGCTTCTTGTTTACTGTCTTTAGCACTGATTTTTCCTGAGTAGATTTTGTCATTTCCAGTCTGCTCTAACACCAGGGCAGTGAGGAAGGAAAAAGTGAGAGCTCTGCCTTTTGCCATGCTGAAGCCAATGCCATAGAGGTCATCAAGGTCCATCCCTTGGGAAAAGCACCAGACACCAAAGGAATACTTTCCTGAATGTGATTTACAGAAACCTACGCTGAGACCTTCTTGAAGGATTGTCTTGGAATTGGCTGTATGTCTTGATGCATTTGAAGTATCTTAGAATATGTCCCCACTGATTAACTTGGACAGTGACAGTTGAGCTAAAACATAACAGCAAAATTCTTACAAGAATTGGAAGGATTACTCAGGGTTTTTAGTCCACATGGAAACATTTTGATGTCAAACAGGAGTGCTCTTCTACCAATACCTGAGCTGTAAGGTGAATTCACACACTTTTACAGAGGTGTAGTCCCTAAGAACATCTTAAACCTAGTATCTGGAGGTCCTTAGGAGGGATATTTGCCCCCCCTTTTTAAGGGAAAAAAAACAAAAAAAGTCCATATAATGCTTGGTGCAACAAATCCCTGAATTCTACCCAAATCGTCCAGGCTCTGCTGCCATATGAATGCCATTGCCTCTTGAGAGGAAAATGGATAATGAATGTTTCATTCCACCCATTTTACTTTTGTTCATGAATTGCCCAGTGGCAAATCACATTAGTCATAATCACTTGCTGAGTAATTTCCACAAATTAGTTTTGGTCCGTAGCTCCATTGCCCACAGTCCTTTGTTATTAATCATTATTATAAATTGATTCCTTCATAGGCTAATTCTGTTAACTTTGAGGTGATGGAATATTGCTTTTTTTTTTCCCCTGGTGGGGTGAACACAGCATGTAGATCTGCGCTGCCAGTAAAAATAGCCCTACAGATGGAAATTTTTCTGCTGTGAGTTCTGTAAAATTGCCTGAACGTGCATGTATTTGACCAATAAACTCAGTTACAGTAAAGAGGGAATATAGAAGCCTAAATATACTGAGTCAGATGAGCCGCATTCCAGCCTCAAAGCAGCAGGAGGGGGCTCTGGCCCAGACCACTCTTTTCTCATCCACGCTGAGCGGAGTTCCCTGCACCTCCCCACCACCTGCTCACTGTAGGACTGCATCCTTCCAGAACAAGTTCTGGGAAACTTGTGCATCATGCACTGCTGTGTATGCAACTGCTTCTTAGGTCAATATGTGTCTTAGGTCAGAAGGAATGAGGCAGGTGGGGGACAGAGAGCCGTGCTCCTTTTGAGGCAGGAGATGGCAGTCCCTGGTTGTCACTGAGTGACAGAGGTTGTAGCAGCTGGCAGATGCCATCTCTATGTGTACAGCAGTATCTCTTGCCTCTAGCATGTTCCTACAGCATTTCTTTTAATCTCTCTGGGGAAGAAAAATAAGACCCTGGTAATTGTGCTTCCTACCAGCAGTACCATCCCACATCCTTAGACACTTTTGGCACAGACCTTGTGCCAAAGCCCACTGGGGTAGATGTGACAGTATGACAGGGATACATGATGGTGGAGCTCCTGCCTTGACTTTCATGTAAGATACA
>VRYO01001463.1:33495463-33526003 GCA_009812075.1 Sialia sialis
TGAAGGTTTTAGAATATAGTAATAGGTATTGGACAAGATGGGGGATTTGGGGTGTTGTCTTTTTCTGTCTTCTTCCTTCTTCTTCATGATTTCAGGTAGTAGTTTCTGGTTGGATAGTTGGTGCTGCACTGCAGGTCACAGGAGTTTGGTTATTGGGCCAGAAGTATAAATCATAGGTGTTAGTTCTTTATTGAACTATTTGGCTTTAAAAGACCTTGTAACTAGCTAGATTCACCACAATTTTGCTCACTTTTAGCTGGTAGCTAGAAGTGCTGCAGAACTCTCTGTACTTTAGATAAGATTTAATAAACAACCAAGCCTGAACACAAGAAATTTGTCTCCTTCGTGTTTTTAATCCTCACTCTGAGTGAAGACAGAAGAAAATGAAGACAAGCCACTAATTAAGTGGTGCAGTTACCACATTTACACTTTGACAGTTCAAGACCAAACTCATGGAATTATCTATTTTCCTAACCATAGCTTGCTGTCCAGCTTTTAGATTGGCTGCTGCTGTAATGCCATCACAGATGCCAGTCTTGAATTTTACATTTTCTGTTGGAGTCCTTTGCTCTTATAAATAATTTCTCTTTTTATACATATGGTATAAATCTTTAATACTGAACTAGTGTTTAATACCAGAAATATCTTTTTGCAGGTTCACTGTTCCACTCTAATAATTTCCAAATTATTACAGTAATCAGCAAATGAAAGAGAAATACTTAGGATGATAATGCCACAGTAACATGAATATTACTGCCCATTCTCTGTCCCTCCTCTTTGTTCTCTGCCCCTCTGCTTTGTACATCTCCCCAGTGACTGGCTGTTTTCTTCTGCTCTTTCTTTTTCAGAAGACAATTTGAGGAGCCTGTTGCTGATTTATGATCCCTTTCATGGTTTTAATTCTGTTGGACCTGACTGACAGAAACAAATGTCACATTCCCAACTGCTTTGCAAAGAAACAGGGATTTTCTTGGGTCCTCAGATGCAACAGATTCTGTTTATCTGCTCTGGAAATTTCATTTGTATGCATTATTTTTGAAGCAGCACTTCATTTGGGCCTTGACTGATAATTTCAACTCCATCAGTGATCTACGAGCGCTTTTTATCGCATAATGCCTGACTGGGATTGGCACTGTTTGTGTAGGTAGCAAAGAAGCAACTGCTCTGTGAAAATTCCTGGCATAATATAGTTAAACCACTCATTCTTCAGTGGTTTTTATAAAAGAAATTCCTGGGCACAGCCAGGCACTTCTTCAGCTTTGGGGGAAGCCAGCCTAGCAGGCGTTGAAGTCAGAACTCCATTTCCTTTTGTTTGTTTTCCAACCTTTACAGCAGCTGCTTATCCATTGTAATCCCTGAATTGATCCTGTCATTGCAGTTCAGGGAATCAGAAAAAATGTCTCACAGGGGAAAAGGATCACTTGGCTATAAATCTGATAATTTACACCTCCATAGGAAAATGTTTTAAAAGGCTTCAGAGGACAAAAGCCTTTCTGAAAACGCAAGGCTTTCTGCAGGCTTGTCAGCTCAAGTGAGGTTATTCTTATTTGCAGAAGGAAAGAACTAGCTCAGCAGCCAGGGCTGCTTGCATTGTACTTTGCAACTATAGAAAATATATCTATATAGGCAGATGCTTTAGTTTTCAGTCTAGATTTTACCCTAGCTCATGATTAGGGGTCTAGTCAGATATCAGAATATGTCAGATACACAAGGAACTTCAGGTGACAACAGAGGGTATTCATCGATATATCAAAATACATGTTTGGAAAACACTTACCAGGCTCAGAAGGAAAATGTTGTTGCAGAAAAACTTTAGTGGGAAAATACAAGATAGAGCAGAACCGCCCAGGTAGTGAAAGTATTGCTGTCACAAGACACAGAAAGCATGGACTTTCTGTGATGGAAGGAATCTGCTTCCTCTGAGGAAGCCTGAGCTCAACAAAGTCATCAGCACGCCCCCAGTGGGAGCAGAATCAGATCCAGGGCTTACTGTTCCATTTCCCATGCAGTGCAGCAATAACTGTAATCTGAACCAAGCTATAAATAGCTTAATAATAAACAAAAGAAGGGTTTGGCCGTTTTTTTTAACGAGTCTGTTAAAGACTTTTTCATGTCTTTCAAATATACTTAGCCCAGTGGCATCTGTACTTGCAAGAACAGATATTCAGTTTCTATATAATTGAGTATGAGTTTTATCTCAGTGACTCTCTTGAGGAATAGCCTACAGGTTCTTTTCAATGTAGAGCCCTGTGTAAAATTATAGCAGTGTAAGTAGAGCGGGAACACCATTACTTCATTATAGTCCCACAAAGATTTGCAAAACTCAAAACTTCAAGCTGTGCATTGTTCATGTTCAGTTCCTGCCAGTGTTATGGTTGTTGCAATCCCATGAATCATTCCCTATTTATTGGCACAATTACTCTTACCAGCCTCACTGAAAAGCAAATAAATACTGAAAAGTTAGAGCCAGTAAAATGTCTCGTGCACTCAGTCAGAAACCTAAATTACTTTGCACTGGGACTACCTTGTAAGTCCTTTTACAAAGCATAGGGAATTTCACACAGGATTGCCACTGGACTATTTTGCAGCACATAAAGGACAGCTGAAGCAGATTGGCAGTCAGGACTGTCAATTAAGTTCCTTAATTGGCAGGAGCAAGTGAGGATGAAATCAATCCTGGACCTGAAAACATTTGCAAGGATGGAGACATTTGAGAGGAGCAGTTCTGCACTTTCCAGGTGAACCACAGCACTGCTGCAGCTATGCAGCAGTGTCACAGTGAACAAGAGTCATTCTTCCTTGCTTCTTTCTTTTCTTTTCACATGCACCATCAGAAGTTTAAAATTCTGTTGCCCTCTGTACACTTGCATGTAAGGGGTGTTTGTGTGTGTACATGTAAGTGACTGTGTTTCCCATGTGATAAAAAACTCAGGTGGCCAGACCTCTGGTGATACCAGTAAGACTAAAGCACTTCCTACTTCTACACTCTGCCTTGTACCATTGGATACCACTGAAAACATATCTAATGACTTTCATGACTGCTTAAGGTTTTCATGTGCCTATAGGTGAGTACAGGGATATGAATGGGAAACCCACGTTTCCTGAAAAAGCCCATGAGCAAACAGTCCCCCTGCTTTCATCATTGGCTGCACAATCCCTTTTGCAAGAGACTCAGAAATGCCAAGCCATTTCAACTGACAGCATCACAACAATAATTATATTCTGAACTTTACAGCTGACACCATTTCTCAAAGAAATCCATTCATAGTGATGCTAAGGACAAGGCCAGCTTTAGCACATGTGTTGCTGGACACAACTCAATAGGAATAAAAACTGGAATTGCTAGGTAATAAAACATATAACTAAATTACTGTCTTCATGGGGAATAACACACATAAATCATAAACTATTTTCTCCAGATACTAAATGTAAGTTATGGCAAAATTATTCTAGTTATTTTCATGACAAACATCAATCATCTCTTTTGATTGATACATAATTGCAGACCTGATGAGCATCTTTCTTTCAGGCTAAATGGAAGAAGAAATTAAACATCTGTTTATGAAAAGGTAGTGAGGGACAACTGGAGGCTACTGCCCAAGAAGATGGCTTTAATTACAAAGGCCACCCTAAACCCCATGGTCGAAAGAAGCTCGGGATTTATTTCAGTGACTTGAATTTTTTTAAAAATACTGTGGGATTTGATGAGAGTGTTTGTGGGGAAAACCAGGGAGACTCTCTTTTTCCCAGGCTTCCTTTCCACAGGCATGGAATGAGCAGGAGGAAAACTGAACTGGTGAATAAAAAATTCCCTGATCTGATTTCTGTCTTGGCAGAGCAAAAGAGTTTTCTGTACACCATTTGTGATATGTAGGATTATACTAACAAAGTGTTTGTGTTCTTGGAAAATTATTTGCATAATTTTAACTTTGGAAGGAACTCTGAATTCTATTAGTTAAGCACCCAAATCTGTTTAAAATATTTGTCTTTTTGCCTTGTGTTGACTTTTCATCACTGTACTGACCAAAACCTAAAGACATGACTAATGAGTTCAGGGTTGCTATACCTTGGAAGGTGTCCAGGTAGGAGTTGATAGATTTATTTGAGCTGTCTTTAACACCTCAGTTTAAAGAGAAACTGCCTACAAAGAAACCTGGCTTTCCTAGACAAAAATTGAACCCCAGGGACTTTCGTGAGATAAGTGAGGTTGAAAAAAGAAGAGACAGTTAAAAAAGACTACTTTTTATTTAGTCACAATTAATAATCTCTTACACTTTCTTTGTTAAATAAAGCACTAATGTGTTTTAATGCTTTGGAAAAAGAGACCTGCCTGTCTGCTCTTAGATACCATTTTTTCCTCATAGAAACCAAGTCAGGATGCTCATCCTCCAGTGAGATTCTGGGAAAGAGCATTCACTATGCATGTGGGGAGCCACCACTGCCCCTGAGAACAGGTACTCATGGTCACACTTGAGTGGCAGGAGCTGAGTAATTGGTCTCCTGGTCCCAACTCTGAACATGCTGAAAAATCTTGCCTGGGCTCTGCTTATTATCCAGAGGCTTTAAATATCCCAACACCTTTTAAAGGCAACCTGCTGCTGGAAAGACATGGAAATATGTGCAAATAAGAGTGTTCTGCAAAGAGGATGAGAATATTTAGATTTGCTCTAAAGCATATTGCTTTTCCTCTAGCCTCAAGATACCATGTGAATTCTGAGGTTCAAATATTTGGCTGTACACTCAGAGAGTTTTGTAAGATTTCTGCATCCGTTTGTTTTGTAGCTGGAGAATCTTCCTCCCACCAAGCAAATCCTACCACCCATACAGCAAATAGAAATCTTTTGGCACTGACTGGTACTCTATAATAGTGTATAAAAGCTCATTTGTAGTGTATGGGGGTAGAGGGTGAAGAGGATAGCACAGCAATTCATTTTACTGCTGCTCATTAGCCAGCAGAGCCCAGCATGGAAATCCAAGGCATATTTGTGAGAGGAATGATGTTGAAGTAAGAGTGATGACTTCAGTAAGACCCTCAGGATCCATGGGAGAGGCAATGATGAAGTGTCCTGAAGATGACAGTGAATAGAGGATAGTTGGACTTGCTCAGTCCAAACATGCTTGGTGTGAAATCCATCTTCTGTTTGTCAGTTTTCATGTACTTGTCACACCAAGGACAAGCTGGCAGCTGCAATATATATAAGATGGCTGTTGGAGAAACGTGCTGCTTGTTCTGTGCTTTATAAGGCAAAATCCAGCCACTGACTGAAGTGATGTTCTGAACAGCACAGGTAACATCTCCCAGAGGAGCACTCACTGCTTCGTTTACATTGCAAAGCATGAGAAGTGGAAGTCAAAAGAAGCTGAATTACCCAAACAAGGAATTGAGATGAAGTGGAATGATCTGCATTCTAAATATGGGAATTTTTTTGTCTCACTTCCAGGACAATGCCAGGAGTGAAATATTGCGTTTTCACCGAAAGAGGATAGTGGCAATATGCCACAGATTTCATTAGTTAAAAGAAGATTGCTTCTGCTTTCCATATCACTTTTAGCCAGTAGTGTGAGGAACAATTAGAATACCTCAGAACTTAAGAAGTCTGGTGATGTTGTAACTAATAGTGTGAATATTGGTTGGTTTATCCTATCCATAGTGATGGAGAGCTTCACCAAAATAAATCCTGTGTAACTGTCAAGAACAAAGACATGTTTCAGTTGTATATTTGTGATTTGTTGGGTTGGTGTTTTTTCTATTCCAGTTTTGTGTGCTTAGATACTGCAATTGGCCACGAGACACTTCACTTCAGTTACTCTTAGCTTGTATGTAGCAATTTGTTGTTATTGTTATAAAGATGGATCAAGCTGAGCTGACTGATAGACTGTTACTCTAAGAGCAACAAAATTACCCTTTCTGATGACTAAATCTTAAAAGTCAAACACACATATCTAATTAACCATGTGTGAAATTACCCACGTTGAATTAGGGGGGAATTTCACTGGGTGCCTATAATTTATCAAAATATGGAAGACCAGATGAACTAACAAACATAGGGTGTTAGCACAGTGAGAGGATCTTTATTTGTAAGCAGCATTTAGCACCATTTAATTCATGACTTTGATTTCTACTGACCATCTGTCATAGCTGCTGTCAGCTTCACAAGCCTCATGAACTTTGCCAGTCCTGGTGTTAGACTTCAAAAGATGCCGCAGCAACCCACCACTATGACTTGGATCCAGAGACCATATTGTGGCAGCATGAAACAAAGAGTGATTTTGGCAAGAACAAGAAGAGGCTGGCTCTGTGTTTCACTTCTGCTCCTTCCAAAGTAGCAGGCATTTAATTGGATTAACTGGGCTGAGGTCACCATTGCTTGAAGAGGTAGCGCCAGGTTCAGCATCAGATGCCCTCTTAGTAATCAGAATGTTCTTACTTAGGGCCATTTGAGAAATGGGGAGAACTAAGCCTGTCTCCCTGTAATCTCCCATTGCTAGATTGTACTCCTTTTGCAAATGAGGTCCGTAGCAAGACCAGGTAAGTGCATTTGATATTTTCAAGTAGCTTCTATGACATAAAAGAAGTGAGGAGCTTTTAAAGTATAGATTATAAAGACCTTTTTAAGATACCCGGAAAGCAGTGGACACTCATGAGATGTATCAACAGCTTCATCAGTGCCGCCTGGCACAGCTGATTGCAATAAAACAGAAAAGACAAGACAAAAACCAGAAGCCATGTATGAAGTATTAATCCTTTTTATAGTCCCTTAAGAGATGTGTGGACATATAGTCAGTATCAATTTCCTTCCTTGCATTCAGCTCACAAGCGTATTTTTAAGGTCTTGGCATGCCTATTTGTCCTGTTGATACACAGGTTGTTGCTGAAACTCCCATTTATAATCTCCTATGAATATCCAGAAGCTCTGGAAAGAGTTTTGTTGTCTTGTGTTCTTTGCACTGTCCTCACACTGGCTGAGGAGGGTCTGTGCTCACCTCTGTTGGAGTGTGTGTGCTAGTACACCATTTTACTACAGCATGCAGAACACTGAGTTTAAAATGCCCTTGAAAGAGGGATTTGCAAATTTTCTTGCTTTCTTGAAAGTTCGTGTCCTGGCCTAAAATGTCTAAGTGTATTTCAGATTTGGAAACAAAAGGAAGTAAAAATGGACAAGAAACAACCCTTAGGTATTTGCAGATACAGATAGCACAGTAGCAAGAGAGGTATTGTTCAGTAGCTATAATTATTTACAAGATTCTAATAATCTGATTTTCCTAACCCTGTTATTTTGGCATTTAATAAAAAATTATTGTGTATTTATTGTCTTGATGACCTGTTATTGACCTCTGATCAGCTCATTATCAAGAATAAAACTCAAGTACATTTCACAAACAGCACCATTATGTGCTATGCTTTCTATATCTCTTTAGCATTTTTTTGCTGCCCTAGTGAACGCAGAAAATGCTTGCAAAATAAAAAAGACTCGTGGACTGCATAGGAGCTAATAGACTGGGAATGTATAGTAGTCTGAGGAGGTGCATGAAACTGCAAATAGATTTGGTTTTGATCTGTTTGGTGAGGCATATTCTGAAGACTGCTCTCTGTTCCCATTGGCAAATCTCCTAGAAGAGTTGTGGTAAGCTGTACACAATCAATCCTCAAAATCTGTTCTGTTAGCATAGGTGTAGAGCTAGACCAGCTGACGCAGCTCTCTTGTCTCTACCATGCCTAGAGGGTTTGCCCTACCTTCAAGCATGCCTTCTCCTGGACTTCCCCACCTACACTGAATGCATGTGAATTACAGGTTGGTTCCTGCACTACAGGTGGACTTGTGGCAGCCCAGCAGCCCCTTACACATCATTGAAGACGCAGTGGCTGACGTGCGAGTACCGCGGAACACGACGCGGAGCCTGCTGCCCTTCCTCCAGCAAGCAAACATCCAGTACACGTAAGCCCACGCTCCACTTCCTCCACCTCACTCCAGAGACCTGGCCTTTGGGGCAGGTCTGCACCTACCACCCCAAGTGTGCTCGAAAATGCGTTCCACATCACAGCAATTAGGCTGGCAGACAGCTAGGCATGGCCAAGAAAACAACCGCTTTAATGGCAGAGCAGCAAATCTCCCACAGGCAGGCAGCTTTAATTAAGTGTCCTCCTTTGGAGTCAAGCTGAAGTGTTTCCAATGCATGTGGAATCACATCTGTTAAGAGAGGCTTGGTAATTACTAATTCTGCAGCCTGCTTTGCCTCTTTCTTTGTTTAGCACAAGCAAGGTTTATTTACAAGTGAGCTGCAAATGCAGAGGCAAAACTTCTTCATCAATTATACAGGAACTATTTCTATTATTCTCCATTCCCAGTGACCAAGGCAAGTCACAGTACAAATGCACACTTAGGTTCACATATCAAGTGCTACTTGAAAAAATTCAAGGCATTTTTGGAGTGTACTTATCCTTTCATATTTATCCATATGATATGCTGGACAAGAGTAAGGATCTTGTCTTTAAAGCCTTCTCAATGACATGCCTAAGCATCTGAATAATCAGCTGATGAGTTCTCAAACATTTGCTGAATAAAGACCTACAGGAGGTTATTTATACTTATTTCTCAGTGATAAAAAGAATGGTGTAAATCATACTGTAGATGTATTTATGTATACATGTGTATAGTACTCATCAGAATCCCATTTTAATTATAACAATGCTCTCTTCTTAATTAGTTGTTCTAAAAATACAGAAACAAACATAAGGAAATTAAGTACACAAGCTCTATAGCTACATAGCTCTATAGTTCAGAGTGACTTTCATGTGGGTTCAGCACTGTTTTGGTTTTGTTTATGTTTAAAACTGGGATGGGGATTTTTCTAATTGTTTTCCTGTGCTCATAAAGAAATGTTCCCTAATTACTGTGACCCAGCAGTTGTATTCATGTCTGCTGCTGTTCCTGCTCGCAGTAATCACCTTTAATGAAATGACAGAAGGACATTTTATATGTGTTATAAACACTCTGTGCTTGAAGACCTCTGCTTGGGCTCCAAATCAATGTGCAAGAGCAAGATCTGCCAGAGCAAAATGTCTCTGCAGTTTACCTCAAAAAACATGCTACAAATGCTAGCACAACGCTGGATTAGTCTTCCACAGGGAAAATCTCTCAGACTTTTGGCACACAAGTTGTGTGCACTTGGAAGGAAACTGGGCAGCATTTTACCCGGTCCAGATTTGTCCTCTACTCTCCCTCTTATTCTCCTTGCTGCTCATTTTGGGCATTAGGAGCAAAGCCCTGCAAAGCCTCGATAAGCATGTGCTTGTCCTGACAAGCCTCCTGAGATCTGTAGCTCCACAAGAGGCAGGAGGATTCACATTGAGACCAATAACAGCCACAGTCAGGGAGCAGCAGGAGCAGGCTGGCCAAGCACAGCCATGCCCACAGCAAAGCTGGGATGGGGCCATGGCCCTGAGCTGAAGTGCAGCTTCACAGCCAAGATTTGGTACAGCTCCTTTACACATGGCTGATCTTCACAATTTTGAATTATTTTTTTTTCCACACACTACAGTGAAGTTAAAATTCTACATCCCTTTTTTAACTGGAAAAGTCTGAGCCAAACTCCAGGTAAAATTTCAGCTTGATGCAGTGATGCTTGTGTGAACTATGACAAATTTACAAAGTCAGGAAGTATTTCAGCATCGCTAATAATGACCACACTTGCCTATAAAACATGCTTATCTCTCTTAGGGTTTGACTTCATGACAAGATGGCCACAAAAACAAGCCAGGCATCAAATATGCTCTCTGCACCAAGTTGCCTCAATTTTAAGTTTTCTGGGAAAGGAGCCCCTTACGTTGCATTCAGACCTGAGGGGCTTAAAGGCATTTGTGTTATAAGCACACGCAGTACATAGTCATTTAAAATTAAAGAAAAGCTGTCAAATTTCATTTAGGGTACAGATGCACAAGTTAAGAGAGTGAGCTTGATTCTGATAGGTTCTTATACTAATCAAATTCTGCAAAGCAATCCTGCATTTTTTTAAATATTAGGTGCCCTCATGACTTGAATAAAATCACTCCTTTAATCAGAGTTACAATACTCATCTCACAGGATATATAGCACCTCACAAGTCAAGACTATAATCCTTTAGTTTGCTTAATGAATGTTGCTGATGCAGAACAATGTAATTCCTAATTATACAACTACTTCACTAATACATTGGAAGATGAGGATAACCTTTACTTTGATTTTATATGTAGATAGACCTATTACCTTTGAGGCATCTGCTCCACAGCTGAGTTAGGAGCAGAGCAAATGCCATTTCTTTCCATCTTTTTCCAATCACGGAAGGTAATGCCTATAAAAATGTAAAAGGTCGAATGTGACTGTCTTTTTATTGGAATGGTGAATTGGTGGCATGGTGATTACACATTGTCATGCTTTAGGAGAAGGGGACATACAAGGATGACTCTCAGTTGTACAGTAATGTTGTTACAGATATCTGTGACAATATTCCCAGCTTCTGTCACAGTCTGGTGGCATGAATGGGTGATTCAACATCTTCATTATAACTATTTTTAGATGCTTTCTATATTATAATTTTGTATTTGTGTCATTATTTATTTTTGCCATAAACCAGGGAAGTTTCAGCTTACACAATGCTTTCAGCATTTTGCTCAAATTTTGCAAAGAACCTCTCACTTTTTAGGCAAGTATATTTAAATGTCACTTAGTATCTTTCATATTTTTCCTGAGTTATTTTAACAAAACTGGCAAACAACTACAGCAGAGTAGATAATGTAAACAACAAAGCTCACTTTAGATTTTTTGTTTGCTGCTTTTTCTTGTTTCAGACAGAATGATAATGCTACCAAGTTCTTGATTGTTTTGTTTTTCCTCTACAACTTGTAGCTGTATGTAATGTTCCATGCCACTCCCAAGAGAAAGTGTGTCCATGTTTTCCTAAGCTTACAAGCATTTTTGAAGTAGTTTGAAACCAGCTTTTGAAGATCCATGATCACATAATGTAATTGGATTATAAAAGTAAAAAAAGTAAAAAAGTAAAAAGTAGACTGTAAATGCTGCTCCATAAACAAATGAAAGTGGGTGCTTCTTCACATTGGCTACATTATTTACATCATTCTGTTTTCGTTATTTAACAAGCTTATTGTGGTTTTGAAGACACTGTTACATTTCAAAGCAGCTGGAGTATTTATTTGGCAGCTTATATTCAAGTGAGCCTGAAGCACTCTCTTGTCAAAATGTAACAGATGAAATGAAGTCAGGATGGTTTACTTCTCCTGTATTTCTTCTAAACATGATTGTTGTTCTGATTTAGCTTGTGTGTTCTAGTTTTTCTGTAATACCACTACCTTTTTTTACCTAGGATTCTCATATCAGACCTACAGCAAGCAATAGAAAACCAAACTGGAGGGAGGTCCCACAGGAATCGAAGGTCCCTCTCTGGATATAACTATGAAGTGTACCACTCCCTGGAAGAGGTGCATTAAAATTCATATTGTTCCTCTTATCTACTGCAATGTTTTATTTAGTAAGGCTAGGGTTTCACTCTCTCTACAAGTTCTGGTTACCTGTCCATCTTCAGGAGTGTTCTAAGTGTTTCTTCTTCAAAAATACGCGCTACCTTGGAAAAAAAAAAATATTTTTATTCAAGGCTTATCTTTTCATGTAACTTTCAGAGCATCTGAGTTTTGTTTTTAGAGTAGGTCTTTTACTCTGGTGGAATAAGAGATTTCAATGAGTGATTAAAACTAAGTCATTTAATCAAGCAACATGAGTAAATGCTTAAGTGTTTGCACATGAGGTACAAATACATAGAAACACTTAGATACAAACTCGTTTATGAGGAATACTATCCTGAATGGTGGCTGGGTAAATAATTCCTGTTGATTTTAGTGTGTTCTCATATACAGTTTCAGTCTGCACCAAAACAAAGTCACTAGGCTAAGCATGGAGGGTGCTGCACCACAAGATCAAGTGTCTGTAAAACAAATACTGCATGTCATTCTGTTTGCCATTGTGTTCTGGCAGGCAGAAATACAGACCTTCTTTCTTCATTCCATTAATATTCAGGGGCAATGGTGGATTAGCTGCATCCCCCATATTTTTGATGGTCAGCTTATTGGTTCCAGTAATACCCAACAATGAAATGGAAAAAAAAAAATCCCATGTGAAGGCTGCATCCAGCCTCTGGCTATAGAGCTATGAGTGCCAAATAATGATTAAGGCATGAAAACAAAAACAAACAAACAAACTTGACCAAATAACCTACAGTTTCAGAAAGAAACTGAAAGCTGACCTCAATAAATGTATTACATTCTTCCCATGAAATGCAAATATTGAAGCAATGATTTTATTTTTGTGTTTGCAGATTGAGGACTGGATGCATTATCTGAATAGAACATATTCAGATCTTGTTCACATGTTCTCTGTTGGAAAATCCTATGAAGGGAGACCACTGTATGTACTCAAGGTAAAGACTAAGTAGTCATTAATGAGACTAAAATCTGGAATCAGGGACAGACACTGTTCTTTATGTCACAGCATATACACCAGAGACACAGATTAACAGTGTTTCCTGAGGATGAGTTGCTAAATCTAAGTATCCTTCTGAATGTCATCTTTAATGAAAAAAGGGAGAAAAAAAGCTGGAAAACTAATAGCCAAATCCTATTTACCTGGATTGGATGTGCATGGAGACAGATAACAGGAAAAGTTCAATTAGCATGATTTGGATTTAAGGGGATTGGAAAGCTTTTTGTTTATAGACAACTAGAAGAGCAGTTATGCTGGAGAGGGATCCCAGAGGACTGTGGAGCCCTTCTCAGTATGTGCCACAAATTCTTTTTCTTAGCTACTGACTAAATTTCAGGGCTGTGTGCTCTCAACTCACATGATTAGGACCACATATTAGAGTGTGTCAGCAAGATGCAAAAAAATCGTATTTTCAATATCTTTTCATCTCCTATTGAAGAGTTCTGAAAATTTGATTCATTATCATGCAATTCATGTGGTGTCATTGTTCCTCACCCTATTCCATGTGATAATCATTCCTCATAAAAGAGGAACTTACAGATCTCACTTCTACAGTTTTTTTTCTATAAGTCAGCCTCATTATCTTGGCATACCTGCCTAACATTATCTTGGCCATACCTTTTAAAACAGTAAAATTGTGTTCCACTCTATGTGAAAATTAAAAATTGTTCAGTCCCTCTCACATTCTATTATTTTCCCATTATTTTGTTTCCACTCATGTGATGTGATCTATTGGTATTTTGTGAATATTCACACTTCAAGTTAGGTAAAAGATCACGGCCCTACAAGAAAGCTGTCTGGATAGACTGTGGGATTCATGCAAGAGAGTGGATTGGTCCAGCCTTTTGCCAGTGGTTCGTGAAAGAAGTAAGTGTTTAAAATTTACAGTCATACTGTTCCTTCTGTTAAATAAAGTTTCCCTTTTTGGTGTAGCAGAGCTAACTGATATGGAAAATAACTACCTATTATACCTCTCCTTTTTTTAATTATTTGTGGAATACTTAAGTGCTTAATAAACAAAGCTGCTAGTGACAGCCAGACACTGCTAGGCACAGGACAAAAATATGCCTGACACATACTGGCAGAAATACGAAGTAGGATTTTATTCCAAGACCTAAAACTGTGAAGATTTTCAGTAATTTTGGTAATGGCCCAGGTAAATCAATGCCAGTGTGTACTGATTCAGATCAGTTCAACAGTATCTTTGTTTTAAGGATTTAGTTTAAAAAAGGCATTTCTCTTTTGTGTAATTCCATAGGAATAGAAAACTAAAGTCACAGAATCACAAAATAGAATCACAGAAATGTTTAGGTTTGAAAAGACCTTAAAGATCATTGAGTCCAACTGCTAGTCTAACACTGCCAAGTTCACCACTGAGCTATCACCCCAAGTACCACATCCACATGTCTTTTAAATACATGGTAACAAGCATTTCACTGGTCAGCCTGTTCCAATATCTGACAACCCTGTCAGTGAAGAAATTTTTCCCAGTATCCAATCTAAGCCTCCCCTGGTTAAACTTGAGGACATTTCCTCTTGTCCTGTCACTTGTTATTTGAGATGAGAAGCTGGTTCCCACCTGGCTACAGCCTCCTCTCAGGTACAGAGCAATAAGGACCTTACTGAGCCTCTTTTTCTCTAAAATCCCTCAGATCCCTCAGCTGCTCCTCATCACTTCTGTGCTCCAGACCTTCACCAGCTTCAATTCCCTTCTCTGCACTCACTCCAGAACCTCAATGTCTTTTTTGTAGTGAGGGGCCCAAAACTGAACACAGGGTTCAAGGTGTGGCCTCACCAGCGCTGAGTACAGGGGGACAATCCCTGCCCTCCTCCTGCTGGCCACACTATTGCTGATACAGGCCAGAATGCCACTGGCCTTCTTGGCCACCTGGGCACGAACTGGCTCATGTTCAGCTGCTGTTGACCATCACTCCCAGGTCTTTTTCCAGCGGGCATCTTTCCAACCACTCTTCCCTCAGCCTGTAGCACTGCATGGGGTCTCTGTGACTCAAGTGCAGGATCTGACACTTGACCTTTCTGAACAGTTTGTCTCAATCTGTCAAGAATTCATCTACCATGTTTCCATGATGGCAACTCTCATAGCGTTTCTGCTGTGCAGCTTCCAGCTCCTGTTTGTTGCCCATCCTGTGTGTATTGGTACATATGTGCTTCAGCTGGATTACTGAGCCAAATGTCTTCTGCAGGGAAGAAGCCCTAATTCCTGCATGACTGTTTTTAGGCACTTCTGTGGTTTCTAACACATCAATAACCCTTCTGTCTTTGCTGCCTCATGGATCTCCATCTGCAGCCTCTACTGTGATGGCAGAATGAAGGACTTGTCTAGAACAGCATCCCTCAAATATCCATGTGGTTCCCCCAAGGTTATCCCTATCAAGCCTGGTTTTATCCTCTTCCACCTTCAAATCCACTTTGAAGCTCTTTCAATGAAACCTCAATTTGTGATCAAAGAACCTTTTCCCTCTTTGAGATAGGTACACCCTACATCCATTTGCAGTTTTCAAATGAGAGGTGAAATAAAATGGAATTGGAATTTTGCTTCCAAGTTTTCTGGTTCTGTTTTGATTCTGTTTTTTTTGGGGGGGTTGGGTTTTGTTTTTTTTTTAATATCAGCACTTAAACTTTTCTAATTTGGTATTCATTACAGATGCATTACATGTTTACAGGATTATGCCATTTCCCCTAGGCAAAAAACTTTCGTTCAAGAAGAGACATTAGCTGCACAATGGAGACTACCTTGTAACATAATTGGCAGAAGTCAAAAGGGGCTTAAAAATACCCCCACAGATGTGCTTTGAGTACTTTGCATACCATTTTTCGCACAAAATACGGGTTGCTTTTACAAGCTTCTTCCTATAAACACAATTTTCTCCCTTTTCTTCTCACTCATCACTGTGTATACTACAATGCATTAGTACCTCCTCTGATCTTGTGAGAGTAAACTTCTGCATCATCGACACCCTAATGCTGAGTTGATCATATAACCATGTGTGGCCTTCCCTCGGGCATCACAACAGTGTATGGGGAAAGAACAGCTATAATGAGGCCACTACAGTTTGGATGAGCCTGTCACCACAAACAGGCTAGATGAGATTCAGGAGCTGGTCTCCAAATTTCAGTGTGCAGTAATAGTGTGTCTTCTTAAGACTCCTGTTAATGTAAAGATAAACTAACTTGCAGTTTCTGAGCAGCTTGCCTAGCCAGGAGAACATGCTGCAGTAAGGAGGGAAGCTGGGACAGAAAGGCACTGGTGAGAACCGATTGTTTAAATTCCTGTTCCTTACCAAAATTTTCTCACAAAGCAGTACAATGTGGCAGTAGGGTAAAAGTCACAAGATTTCTCTGTAGACCTTATAGTACAATATAGGCTATGGGTGTGGCTATAAAAACCTTCTGGTTGTTGAGATCTTCAGAGAGTAGCTTGTAACATTTTCCTGGATTAAAATTAGTCTCCACAGAGTTCCTTCAGACTGCAAGAATGTACCAGCTTTGTCTGCACATCCCTTCTCAGAGCAGTGTTTCAAGCTAGCATTAAAGCAAAAAGCATCAGGAAGACAATACAGTGTGCACATAGTCTCCATCATCATACTGAAAATTATTGGCTAAGGAGGAGAGACAAGGTTATTCGATTGCTTGGTTTAGAATATTGTTTTTCTCATTGTATGAATTAGAAATTTTTAGTAAGAACTCTGGGAGAACCAAAGGTCTTTCTGTTCTTCAGACTCTCTTTTTTGCTGGCAAACTCTTCCCTTAAGCACCTCTGCAGCCTGGCAGCCCAGTTTTCCACCCTCTCTGGTACTTACGGGCAGTTCTGAGAAAGGGCTGTCAACTTGGAAACAGATTTTTCCTGGCATGTTTGTTGACTCTAAGGAATAGCACCACAAGTCCATTGATTTAAGGCAAGCAAGAAATGCTGGATTTACATGATGTTGGCTTCTTTTCTAGCAGGAACAGCATACATGCATTCCCTCACTATGCAGGCAGCCTGAAATATCTTATCAAGCTTTCACTTCACCCTGTGATCGCTGGCACTTACTCTCATTGAAGTATATCTGTGTTCAAGCAATTTAGCTTAGGAAGAAAACCCTCTATGCATGAAGATCACTTAACATTCAAGCCTCAGAATGGGTGCCTCAAAATGTATCAAGTACTCCCATTAAATTTGGGAATCCTCAGTATCTTGACGGCACCTCTAGAAGTGGCAGCTTCTGTGTGACAGTGGATTTGCTGTAAGCAGCAGCAGAGCACCTCCAAAGGGTGGAGTTGCCACTGAGCAGCTGCTCATGAGTTTTTCCCGGGTATGGCAACAGCTCCAGACTTTCTACAGAGAATCTGGAATTGTTCATGTAAACTGGACCTGGCTCCCACCTACTGAGCAATGCAAAACAGACGAAAGCAGATCAGGATTGGGAAGCGAGGATGTAAGGCTGGAGCATGGGAAGGCAAGAGGCTGCCTGCTGTGCAGCCTTGCTCTGTATTTGGGCAATTACAATAATTAGAGAAAAAGAAAATAATAGCTAGAGAAAAATATACAGGAGTTACAGATTTAAAAGTGAGAATGCACAGGATATTATGTGATAATATAATTCAAAATACAAAAGCAGCCTACTCACATTTTGAAACAAACAAAAGGAGAGCAAAGACTATGGTTTGGGGAGTTGTGGATTTTGTTTGGTTTTCTGTGTGTTGTTTTGGCTTTTTTTCCTTATAATCTACTCCAGAATGAGCTCCAGCCTTGGCTCTGTGTTCCATAGGTCTGATGTTAATAACAACATCACTGTTTGTTTCTGTGGAAGGCGCCCCTAAATGTCTGTAGTCTCTCTGCTAAAGATAATCAGATGTTCAGTCAGGATTAGCTGTACTGGTGGCCTCTGGCAAACCTCACCTCATTGTCACTGATTTTCAAGTAAAGAAAGGGGACACCCTACACGCTGATGAGCCACAGAGAAGTGTCTGCACCTGTGCTGTAGTGAAATAGCCTGTCATGTTACAGTGGAGTCCCACCTAATTCAAGCCTTACTCAGCTGGAAAGGGATGGGAAAAGGGCTCTGATAGTGGAAACAGTGCAAGACCTGTGGTGGACTAGGGAAGCAAGACAAACTGGAAAAGGAAATAGAACTGATTACATGTGGGATACTTTGAAGGCAACCTGCAAACATAAATGAACCCAGAACTTGTGTCCACAGCAAGAGATTCAGGGGAAAAAAAAAAAAAGGCTTGGTAGCCTAGAATTTTTAAAAGGTCACAAGGGATCTAATACATTAATATGTGTTAGTAAATACAATGAAATGAAAGAAACTCTATTATGTGTAATTACTTTGTAGAAAGCAGTAGACATTAGAAACAAAATTCAGATATATCATGTATTTATCCAAAATTAAATAGCCCTCACAGAAACAAAGATGTAATACCTATAGCCATTGCGCAAAAATACAATTATATATGTACATATGTTTAGTAAGAACATTTAACTCCTATTCAATGAAAGAGGAGAAACAGAATTCAGCTACCAAATTATCCAGACCTAAAATTTAGGAATTTACCATTTCTTAAAAAATCTGAAATATGGTTCACAGGCTACTATTTAAATTAACATCAAAACTAGATTCTGTTTCAGTTTTAGTGAAAGCAGATGAGGATTCCCATTACATCTGGTTTGACTTTCTTTTCTCTAATAAATGCTGCCATTTGATCCATTCCGATGATGTATAACCTTGAGATGTCTTTCATACAATATTTTCAGAAAAAAGCATAGTTGAGACATGACTTTGAGATGTGATACACTTTATTTTTTATTCAGGAATTTGTATTTCAAGATTAGAAAATTCAAGAAATGTAATTTAAAATCTTCAAGAAGCATTGTTCTTCTTGACAAAATGTTCTAAGAATCCTATGTCAGCTGTAAGGGAAAGGTCCACTGAGATCAAATGCATCTCCCTAAAGGAGTGACTTCATCAGGGCCTCAAATGAAAGTGAAAATAGCCTCACACTTTGGAAATGCAGTGACCTTCACCACCTTCTTCTCCCATCCTCAACAATGATCACAATTATTTGAGTTTCCAAATCATTCAATATTATGCATTTGGACTTCATCATGCCCCCAGGGAGCAAACATGAAGCCGCAGAAAAAGAAAGGCTGAGGGCAGTTCTCAGAGGTATTTTGTTGTTTGTTGGGAATTTTTTTTTCATGCTGACATTAGTTCTGATTTATTCCGAAACCAGGCTAGAAACCTGTATTTTCACTCCATAATAATGAGCTGAGAGAGACACACAGACTGTCTGAGAAGCAAAGTGGCAACATCTGCCCCCACTATTCTCAGCTTGAGGCTGATTTATGAAGCACCTCGTGGGATGCATATGGGATGCATACTGCCAATTAGCCAGCCATTAGGCTTTTGGACCAGGCCCCAGAGAGCAGTCTTTACCAGGAATTTTGCAGCATTCAAGACTTCAGATTCTTCCTCAAGAATGTTTATGAAGTGCTTGAGTGCAGCCAGCTAAAGGAACAGCACACACACAGAAGTCAGGCAGGACTACAGTGCACTCAGTGCAGGGCCAAGAAAGAGACACAGACAGTGTTAAAAAGGGTTGGCTCTTCTTCTGAACTGTTCAGGCCATGTGGCCAGGAGGCAATAAAGCTATAAGTATTCTTACTTTAAGATCTGCTGAAAGCCAGTGTAGCACTTAAACTCATTCTACAAAATTCCATAGTGCGTGTCCTGATGGACAAAACATCTGCAATATCCTGCACCGACACTCAGAGCAGCACTCAGTCATTCATTCCAGCGCTGAAACCCACACTGTCAGGAAAACTGCTGGGTCTTCCTGAGCTCCATCAAAAAACAGGAGTTCTTTAGGATTTAGAAAATTTCTTTCCCTGTCTAATCCATAACTACCAGAGCCTTGAATATACTGCCTAATTATCAAATTCAGATACCAGTTTTTTCACCCACTTCAGAAATAGTCTGATCTTGGGGGTGTGTAAGATATTTAAGTGAAGCAACACAATAATGTTTCCTAAAGATTATATACTTGATCTATCACCTGTCAACCGACTAAAGTCTTTTGAACAGGTACAACTGAAATGCTGTGTTCCTACATCCCAGGGTTTCAGACCAAGATAAATTCAAAGGATGCTCATTACACCTATATTTAGATATTCTTTGAAAAAATGTGTTCCACTGCTGTGATAGGCTTCATTTTTTGGAGTTCTCCAAGTGAAAATTTTGAACCATAGAGGAAAGAAAGCAAAGACGTGACTGCTTCTCTATACAAATCAGACACTTGTGCCAGTCCTTTCCTGGGTACAGGAATGCCACTGTTCCTAAAATATCTTTGAGTGATGGTCCTCAAGAATCTGAAGAACTTTTGAAATAATTTGCAATATTCCAAAGTGGATGAGAGGCATGCAAGGCCAAAAAAAATATTGTACCTGTAGCTTTTTCGTTCTACCCTTTACCTGGATGTTCTTCCTTTCCAAAGCCTGTTCCATTTAGCTAAAGCTCTTTAGCTGATATTGGCTTGACATTAAATTTAGTTGCTCTTTAAATAATTGCATCTTCTTACTCTGTGAAATCTTCCTATCTGGGTTTTCCTCCAGTTGATCAATTTTCAGTTTACCCTTGGTTTAGGAGAGTCAGAAGCTCCCTGGGCTGTTTTACCCCCCTGCAGCTTTCTTCACAGGTGCAATGGTGACAGCATGACAAAAACTGGGCTTTTTTCACCTTGAAGGACCAGTCATCTGGTGACAATCTCTCCATAAATGTCTGCAGTTCTTTCAGTAAATACAGTACAATCCTTGCAGCTTAATTTTTATTGTTTGCCAGATTCTAGTCTCCCCAGCTGTCTTTTTAGCTGTATAATTTCAGAAAAAAAATGGACATCTCTAAGTACTCCCTATATATTCATTATCTGGAGGGAAAAATCCATCTGTTTCATTCTGCAGTATCTATATTTGAAACACTCAGCCTTACTTGTCTTTAACTAATTCATTCTTCTCTGTCAGGAGCTTCTGCCTGAAACACTATTTGTTTTTTCTTCATCAGAGAGATCACCTCTTCCAGCCTCTTCACTCAACACTTCATTCATCAGCCTTTCAGCAGCAAGAAGCGCTGGTACCAATGCAGAATTTGTTTTATCCTCATGATTTTTTCCATCCTGCAAGTGCTGTTCCTGCCATTTGAAGTTCATGTGCAGTATTCACACCTACGTGTAGTAGTTTATGCTTCTACTCAACGTCTCCCTTCCACTCCACAGCTGTTTCAGTTCTGAGTGTGTTCCCTTTTTTTGGCAGCCATCCTATACATCACTTCTCTCTGAGTATCTGCATCTCTCTAAGCACATGCTTGCTACTGAAAGTCTGCACCACTTCTGAGGAGAAGGAAAATAAAGTAGCAGTGAACACTATGAACAAGAGTTTCCTGATTTCTGATCTGGGGACTCAGTTGTGATGCCTTTTTTTTTCTTTTTTTTTTTTCTTTTTTTTTTTTTTCTTTTTTTTTTTAATTGGATAAAAGCTAAGCCAATGCCAAAAAGATGGAGTGCAGTACCATGGTACCACCACAACGAGGCATGTGATGCATTGTTTTAAAGGCGACTGTGGCAAACCATTTTTAGGCTGTGAAGTATCTCTGTCTCTTTTAATCCGTGGTGGAATTTCCCAGGTTTTATTCAACAATAAGACAGTTTAGGGAAGGTTCTTTCCTTTGCTTCTGCACCTTCACGATAACAAATACAAATAAAAACATTTAAAGTTGTTTTCAGTTTCCTTTTCCAAAAGGCAATATTTTTTGTGTGCACTTTCAGCTACTCAGCTGCATCTTCCTGCTTACCCATGACCTTAAGAAGGTAAAAAGTGCTTTCGTTCTGCTTGCAGCTATTAATTTTTCACAATGTGAGTAGATCTCGATAAAAGTAACACTGCAGCTGTGTTGTGCCTGTAATAGGAATTCTTCAATGACACTTTCTCCTGTAAATTCCTATTTAAGTATTCATCACTAGGACAATCAGATTCTACCCCTAAAGGCTTTCAAGCTCTGTCTGTTCTTCTTCAAGGCATGAAAAGAATTCACATTGTTGTTCCAACACATTAGTTGCCCTAAGGAAGAAATTCTGCTCTGTATTTTTGCAGTCCACTCCTCTATGATGGCACTGAGTAATTAGGGCCTCAGTAAAAATGCTGATATGCAGTAACACTACCGTGCATGAAAAAGGACTGTGAAACAAAATTCCATATGTTGGACAATTTATTTGTTCCAGAAATGGAATTACAAGCAATTGTTTGTATCTTAAGTATTTAATTGTGTCTCAAAAAATCAATTAAACCATGTGTCCAAGTGAGTTCTCTTGAGTTTCCCTCAATGTGTACTACCATGGAGCAACACAATTAGGATGTAAAATCCAATAATTGCATTTTTCAGAGGCCTATTTCTTGGTGGGCAATAATTTCATACAATTACTAGTAAAGAAATCTGTGTTGCTTCTTTCAAAGCATTCACAGTGCATCAAAATAACTCAGGCCTTTTTTTCCCAGATAGGCAGTCCTTGACTTGTTTGGAATCTGTGAGGTTTTTCTTTTTTCTTTTTGTGCCACCTCTCTGAGTGGAACCAAGAAGTTGTCCCTCCAGTTTCTACTAAGATCTGTGTAATTATGAATCTCCTTTCCCACAAGATCCTGTCCTTGCTTGAGTGGTCCCAGCCTTGTACAAGGTTCCTGGAATGGCTGTTTGCTTCTCTAACATGTCAATCACACCACCATCCCTCTGCCTCTTCTGTGCTTCTGCCTCTTTTCCATTTGCATCCTCAAGGAGCTGTGTAATCAAGTTTTTGGGATTCTGCAGATCCTTCTTGTCAGACTCTTTTTATAGGTGTTGAGGAGAAGTTGCAGCTCTCTTTCTCTGTTGTTTCTGGGTTTTTCCTGTGGCAAATGCCTTCAAAGAGGAAGGAAGATTTTGCTTTGTATTAAACAAAAAAGATAAATTAGACACAGTTCAGGCTTCAGCCTTGGAAATTTGACCCTTTGTTTTAAGCCATTTGTTTTTAAATACTTGGCAGTATCTTAGCCTTAATAATGGGCTTACCACTCTGTGATTTGAATGCCAAAGCAGGACACTAGCAGTAAAAGGGAAAACAGAGATAAAAAGCTATACTGTTTCCAAGAGCAGAGACTGAGCTAATTACTAACTTGCCAAACTGATAAAGGGGCAATGAAGGCCTGAATGGCAGATCACAGTGTCAGCCCGCTAAAGTGTAACATGTGCAGATAAAAGTAAAATATTGTGTGTTACTGTCAGAAAAGATGTTTTAAATGGTATCTTAATAACGGCACAGAAGACTTAATCCTGTTTTTCGAGAAGCAGTTTTGTGCGATTTCTGCCAGAGCAGTAAATGGAGTAAATTCCTTGTGCTAAAATAGCAACTGTTTAATTCAGTATGATTGTTTAATTCAAATTTGAAACAGCAAAAGCTGATAGTTACCTTAAATTTAACAATAATTATTTGTGGGGTAGCAAATCCTTATTAAGCTCAACTGGGATTACAGAGTTTCTCCCAACCCTGTCTCCTTGCTTTGCCCTTCTCAGTCAATCCCCTGATTTTATAAAAAGCCTAACTTCATCCTAAATCCATTTTACACTCTTGCCTTTATTGCCTTGGCAGTTTACAATATAGCTCTTTTGTTAGCTTCATCCCCTAAATTAAATTTCCTATGGACCACATCCTGAGCCAGCCTGAGGTATAGCTCTATCAACAACCATCACTCAGATGATCCAGATGATCGAGCCCCATCCTATTAATCACTGGTCCTTCCCCACCCCCTGCTTGCACGGTGTTGGCAGTGTTCCTCTATCATCTGTTCAGTCCCTAATAACAGGATTCGGCGTTTATTGGGCTGGTCTGGCTCTCTGCACATTCAGCAGCAAAGCTGCTATTGATTGCATGATGGGGAAGCAGAATCAGCCCATATTCTGAGAGCTCTCTGCAAGCTACAATGCAGTTAATTCACTCATGGTTGATATTCGCCTTGCTTGTGTCACAGCAGAGAGAACACGTTTGGGTGGGGGAGCTGGTTCACATGACCAATGTTGGGAGGACGTGAGAGCCACGTCACAAAAAGCAAGATGTGGGCTTTGCTCCAGCAAGGACACACCTTGGTAACTGTGGGGCTCATTGCCGAAGATTATACTGTCTGTGTTGCCTGATTACATACATCAAATAAAAACACCAGATAAAGACAAAGTATTTTCAGCAGAAAGAGTGAATATGATCTCACTTCCACTATCTGCTTGCTTTCAAAAAAGAAAGCCACTCTAGATCTACTATATTTTAATGAAATACTACTCTAAGAGGGTAATAAAGTTATTTAAAAGAACAGAATTGAATGACAGATTTGGCTCTAAACCAATGTTAAGGCTTTTGATTTTGAGGATTATTGCTAGGGACTATAATGCTTTCCAAAGCCTCTTCTAGTATTTTGTCAATGACAACAGGCATTAAAATAACATAAGAGTCACTATAAAACTTGGCATGTCCCTGCCTATTTTTTTTTAGGTTTTTATACCTAAACCTATATTTCCCTTTTCTAGCAAGGGAACTACTTTCTTCACAGGATTTAAAACATATTGTATAATAAAATGTCTTAATTAAAATATTTGCATTATGCCACTTTTTACAATTTTGAAAGGTTCTGAAAAATACACAGAATTAATTCATACAATTTTAAGCAATGTATTGCCTTACATTAATTTATTATCTGCAGTTATTTTAAGGAGATTATTTTAAAAGTGTTTTTAAGAGTTTAGTCTTACAGCATTGCAGTTTAAAACTGCATATATAGTATACAGCCCAGTGCAAAAAAAAGCATAATTACAGATATAACTGACAGCAAAAGAATGGTATACAAAATACAGATACAAACACATAGGCCAGTTTCATAATCACTGGTGTGCAAATACACACCATGGGGACACAACCTGAGCTTAATTTGCTAATGCTGTCTAAAAAGAGAAAAGCAGTAAGACATCAAGGAAGTGTTGTGCAGTGCTTTATTTCCTCCTCCGCTAAACTACTTCTTCCTGAAATAAGCAAGATAAAAATGTTCATTTTCCTTGACTTACATTTTGGAGCATGGGTTGGTTCTGTCTCCAACTGTAAGAACAGCTTTATCAGTTTAACATCCATGCTTACCATGCAGGCTCTTAATCCTGTGCAGATTCAAGTGCAGGGCCAGCCTAATTCACATCGTGCCCTGTTTACTTCAGCACTTGTTCTCTGCATCTGAAATAGCAATGACACACAGTCCTTATTTTCATGGTCATTATTTTTGAGTGATTATTAATATGACAAATCGATGTTGTGACAAAACTAATCCTTTTGCAGTTCCCTGACCACCAATTTGTTTATCCAAATCTATTTGAAGACCTGATATGTCTTTTTAATACAAGTACAGTAATTTCATGTGCATAAGGCGCACCAGAGTATAAGGCGCACTTCCGGGTTCAGACAAAAACTTCAGTCAAAAAGGTGCGCCTTACATGCGTGAAATTACTGTAAATCAAATTTAAATTAAATAGCAGCTAAGAATTTTTGGGGGAATTTCTGGTAAATGGACCAGGGAACCCATGACCTCCTCATTGGCTGGAGCTGTCTCTGGGGCAGTCCATCAAGATTCCCCTCAAAAGCACACTGTCATTCTTTTCTCCCTGCCAAATACCTCTTTCAGGATCTCATCTTAACTTGCAATGCTCCACACCACCCTGTCTCAGCTGCTGCCAAAATCTCATTTCATTCTGTGCTTTGCCCCTTTGCCTTCCATTTCTCACTGTCCCCTCCTCTTGCCTGGCTGAAATAGAAGAGCTCGGTGTAAAGTAGCACTGGGTGACTTGGTTTTTCACAAGAATAATGTGCTGCTTTGGATCTGGCAGTGAGACTGAAGGACTTGCACGTGCAGAGCACTTTTGGGAGGGTGAGATGAAGCTGGGTAAGGAGAAAGCACTGCACAACAGAGGTATGGTTAATGAACCACATAGAAGAAGAATTTACAAGTCCCAATAATCACCTCAGAAAAGAAAAAAAAAAAGTCATACTCCACCAGGAGTAAATTTCAGCCCCAGACATGTCCAAATATATGGTTATTTCTTACAGGTATTCCACACAAAGCATCCATCAGCTCCCATGGCAGTTTCAGTAATTCAAACAGCTGCATAGCTAGGAGCCCAGAAGTATTGAATTCCTGTACTTCACACTGCTCCCAAGCATTTGTCAATTGAAAAGCATTTAGCTCAGTTTATTTCAGAGCAAATGTTTTCCTTTGCTCCCCAAACACATGCTACTCTTCAGATCTGAAGGACCAGAAATACTGCAGAGCAGAAGGCTGCAATCCCAGTAGCAGGAGGAGAGGAGCCAGGCTCAGACATTCCTCTGAACCCAGCGTCAGCGTGATATGCTTTCCACCTGCCACATGAAGCACTGGATTCCTCACCTCATAAAATCAAGACTAAAACTTTGAAGGATGCAAATTTGATGCCCAGCTATGACAAGGGACAGTATTTGCAAGAGTATGTGGAGTATAATCTTCCTGCTAAAGGAGCATCTCTAGCACTAGCAAATAGAACTGCTGAGAAGCCGCTGGTTTTGCTGCATTTTTCTAAGGTGCAGAATGGATAAAATGCCAAAAGCTTTCCCTACCTAGACTTTTTCTACTAATCTATGTACTAAAGGTTCTCCAAAAATAGAGAGGTGTCTAAATTGTAAAGAATAAACTGCCTGTATTGATAATTGTTAATATAGTAAGCTACTTTGAATACAAACAAAAGCTGTGTTGTTAATATGAGCCTTAAATGCTTCAAGACCTTATCAAATCACCTGGTGGAAACAAAAGGGCTCCATTGTCTTACAGGTGCTAAACTAGTTTCTTCAACTAAGAATCTATTCTACTGGCTTTCAGCTCTTACTTGAAGAAAAAAATTGGGTGCATTTACTTCTCTGTAATGTGAGTTTTATTGTCCTGAGTATTGAAAGCAACTGAGAAACAGAATAGAGTCTTTAGAACACCTTTTTCAGCTTCACACACCGAATCACATTTGCAGGAGGATATCAGCCTTTCACACACAGCTAGAAGGACACCTGTGCTGCCATGAGAACAGACCTCTGTACTGCCAAACGACAGTCATAGTCCATCACAATACTTACTTGGGCAATTAGGTTTATTTTGGAAACTTTTCTTTGGCTTTTCTGCTTTAGGCTCTTCAGACATACCAGACTGATCCTGACATGAGAAAGATGCTAACTCAGCTGTATTTCTATATCATGCCTGTATTTAATGTGGATGGATATCATTTCAGCTGGACACATGTAAGTAATGGCAGCAGTATTATTCAAAAAATTATTCAGGCAAGAAAGATCAAGTGCTTATTACATTATTGAAAAGTGACAGTATAAATCTGGTCCAGCACTTTGTGCCTTGCAAAATGGAAGTCAATTACTCCACTTAAAATAGAATACTGAATATGTTTACCATTATGATTTGTTATGTGTATAAATGTATTTTTGCCAAAATAGAGTAATATTGCTATTTAAATATTTTGCAACTTATGCTAGGATCGATTTTGGAGAAAAACGAGATCAAAGAACATGAGGTTTCACTGTCATGGTGTTGATGCTAATCGCAACTGGAAAGTGAAATGGTGTGGTAAGTATGGAGATACTTTGGTCCCCAGTTCAGATTACCTTGTATTTAATTATCCAACAGAGGTAATTATCCAAGTAGGTTAGATCACATCTGTTTTGAAGTGTTCCCTTTCCTGTAGTTGAAGATTTTTTTCTCATAAAGCCATAAGCCAAGGCTCAAATCTTCCTACTAACTTCTAAAAAAAAAAGTTCTCAACCTTGGAAAACCAGTCCTTAACGTAAGTAAAAACGTGTCATGGAGAATGCGGCAAATTTTTTAAAATCACGCATAGAGCTATTCTGTATTTTGGCAGTCATATAAATCATTTGAAGCATAGCATTGAGAATGAACCATGACTTTTCAAGATCTACCTAACTGCAGCTTCAGGAAATATTTTGAGCTTTTATTCAATTCACCATTTCTCTGAAATTATTTTACCTTTGGAAATGTCAAACTTACTTTGCTGCCCCTCATGTCCTTAAGGCCATTATTATTAGTGATTTAATAAAGAAAGAAGGTGCTTCTAAATGCATGGAGATACAATTTTAAACTCCCAGCACTTCTGTAAGTACTTCATTAAAATTGGCCTGAGTTTTTCATGGAGAATGCAGCAGTAATGAAATAACTACCAGAAGATTTGGAAAGGGTCCACCAAGAAAAAAGCGTATTCTATTAAATCTTACCTAAAGATAGTGCAATTCACACAGAGGCAAGCAGCCCATAAAATTTCTGGTGTAAGGAAGTCAGAACATTTAAATACAGCAATACATATCTAGCTGGCCTGCCCTCCCATCTTAAGGAACTTTCTTCAGCTCCCTGTGCAGCTGTTTTCTCATCCAGCATTAGCCCACCTTCCTTATTTATATTACAGGCTTGTAAAGGCGAGAAATGGTGTTTGCACAGTGCAAGGGCTCTGCCTTCAGCCTATCCCTCTTCCTCTGGAACCCTCCTTATGTTCTCATAACACTCTGACTGCATGCAGTAGGGGTGAGCACTGTATAGTCTGGATTCTTTAAGGAGGGTTTTGAGAATTTTAAGGATAAAAGTGAATGTGAACAGATGCATACATTCAATTCAGTATGGACCTGTGAAATTTGTTTCAAATTGTTTTCAACACTACCTGCTCTAAGGAGAGGACTTAGACAGAGGCAATTACAGAAAGCCTGTTTTAGTTGAGAAACCCTCTGTTACAGAAGACAGGCCCGGGGCTGCCATCACAATCTTTAAGGCAATTTTATGCTACAAAAATAAGGTAAAAATGAACCGGTCCTGCATCAATGTTACTATTGTTTACTTAAGTGTGTAAGCCACAACTGCAGGTATTTTTGGGGACACCCATTTACTGTTCAGAAGACAGCCACTGGCATAACTGGAATGATCAGTTCTCTTATAGTGTGTTGAGAGATGTATGTTAGGTACTTAGCAGTGCAAAATTAATACTCAGTGCATTTTCTTTCTAGGTCTAAGTAATTTTTCTTTAGTTCCTCTTCCTCCCTCTTCCTGCTCCCTAGCCACAGTATTAAAACTCTTTTTTATTCAGTCCTAAAAATGTTTGCTTAGTTTTCATTCAAAAACTGTTTTTTCGAGGCTTAGTGAAACTGTGACAATACTCACCCACGTTGTGTGTTATAATCTCCTACTTGTTGCATTTCTCCCCTGAACTGAACATGAAAGATAGGTCCCCACCCCAAGTTTAAAAAATAAAAATTCTTTCAAGTCTGCTTACCAACCCAACAAGCACATGCTCTGCTTCCTGCCTTGGACCCAAAGTCTGTATATTTTGATGGAGAATAAAAACGTCTTTCATGAAATGGGCTGACTGGTACTCAGATGACCCTAACCAGTCACCTGGTGTCCTCATTAATATCTGACATCGGATGAGTCAGAGAAGAATCTGGATCATATCACACTTTGAGGCTTGTGTAATCATGGTGTGTTTAACATTTAAAACTGCATGTGCTTGTAAAAATCTTTTCATTCAGTTCAGTTGCACTTAGAGTTTTCAGACAGACTTGAACTTCACAGTGGGGCTTCCAGGCAGGTGTGCTGTGGCAGGGACTGGCCTCAGCAAAGCTGCCAAATGCTATCAGCTGTGAGCTAGTCAGTGCTGATAACACAGCATCCATCTGCTTTTCTCTTCCTGTCTAGTGTTGGACTTTGATAAAAGCTTTATGACTCTCCAGGGACCAAGCAAAGGGCCATACCACTGCTAGATTTCATGTTGCACCAAACTGTACTCAAAGCAGTGCACGCAAATTGCACACAGACCCAAATGAAATGCAGCAAGAACTCTGGGCAGAAATTCTCCTTGTAATTCACATATATGTGCAATAACTAGCACAATGGTTTAATGGTAATGGAATAATAGCAACTTTAAAGAAAATAATGAGGTCCTTAATTAATTTAAGTCATAGGGCAAATCTAGTTAAAGTGGCTGCATCCAAATCCCCAAGAGAGCAGCAGTGGGAGTTAAAATTTCCAGTACATCCCAGTTTCCAGTACACCCCAGTGCTTACTGAGGACACTATCCCATAATGGCAGAAGCAGCTACAAGGAAGTTTGAAAATCAGGCTCCAGCTCATTCATCCCCTCAGTCGTCCTTCTGTACCAAAGTATTAGTTTTATCAGTCTTGGCACACATTTCCATTTGCTTCTCATAACTGTAACTTAGAAATATCACAGCAGTTGATACATAGTGTATCAACTCTTTTTTCATTCTTGAATTACTTTAAAAGAATTTCCAGTATGAAAATTGAGCATATCCTTACATTATTCAAGGCCACCATGGAAAGCTCCTCTTTTTATTACCAGCCAGCTTCACTTAAGGTAAAGCATTAACTACATCTGGGATGGCACAAGGCTCACCATAATAGGGTGAACAGTTTAGAGACCTTTTTTCCTTCCCTGGAAGTCTCTAAAATGAGTCTTATTTTACCACTGGGTCGTTTTACCATTAGTTTGTAGGAATCCACTTTTATTAACAGTGTTATCCATTGCCAATTGCCATGGTTCAGCATACAACACTGAAACAGGAGATGAAGTATCCATTAAAAAAAAAAAAAAAATAAGCACTGGAGACTGTTAAATAGCTCTCCTGTAGCTATATTATCTGAAAAGAAATCGAGGCAGAGTGCTCTTGGGATTTGGATGACTTGGTGGCCATCTGTTTAGCATGGAGAAGACCATCTGCCCTCTCTATAACCCTTCCATATCCACTGCAATCCAAGCACTAATACTTTTTGAAATCCCCACCTGTGGCCATTGAATGGTAGCCTAAATTTTCATTTTACAAATGAAACTGCAGCATGAAATTCTTTCACTTTTTTTTTT